>JASVEL010013890.1:0-600000 GCA_032618575.1 Nicotiana noctiflora
CTGCCATAAGGTGAATCACACCAGATTATAACATTAACAAACTTAATACGTCTAATTAGGACAACCGCACCCCAATATAGAAGAGAACTCCTTCACGTTTGCAGTTACCATGTTTCATTACCTCCACTAGTCAACATCCGACCATCCTTATTTCGCTTGACGTTCCCCTGCCAGGGACAAAATACTGAATTCCTTTGATTACACACTGAGTAACCTCCCTTCAATTCATTTAGTGCCCCAACAAATGTGCAACATCCCACCATTACAACAACATTGCGGAAATAATCGCTCATGAGAATTATGGAAACCTGTGCCTAGCCTCAAGGCTCTTAGATGTTCTGTTACGGGGCCAAAACAATAGAATATCCCTCTGTGGTGTGACTATAATAATCCAATTAACTACACCGGGTAAATCATCCTGCACCACACTTGTAGTGAGATTACATTCCTTCAAGTCTCAATTTATAACAAGCGCTTGCATCGCATATGATTGAGTGGAAAGGAATCAAAGGCATAAGCCTTAAAGGAATCGAACCGCACGATAAGGAAATCAAGAAGTGAAGTAATTCTAACAGTCCTGCAGCCTCCCGAGGATATGTACAGACATCTCTGTGCCGATCCGCGAGACTCTACTAGACTTGCTCATGACTCGTGAGATCGATGGGAACCTAGTGCTTTGATACCATATTGTCACGACCCAAAATCCACTAAGGGTTGTGATGGCGCCAGACACTGCTGTCCGGCAAGCCAAATAAATTACCAATTTTAAATCCTCTTTTAAAATACATCAAATTCCAAAATTTCCTTCCATTTTTACAAATAAGTGGTTTTCTACTTCAATTCCAATCAACAATAACAATTAAATCAAATCTTTCAAAAAACAAAACCATCCTAGTACTCGGTGTCACAAGTGCATGAGCGACTACTGATAAGTGAAATAAAATGCAACATCTGTCCGTAATACAGTGGACAGGAAATAAATAATCTAAAGTACAGAAAGGAACGATACTAGCTGCGGGTCATCTTGCAAGTTGCAGCTCACGTAGTCCTAGAGTTATCCATGCTTCTATGCCAGTAGGCTGTTAGAAATGTATATGTACATGTGCAACAAAAATGCACAGAAGTGTAGTATGAGTATGTAATCAACGTGTACTCAGTGAGTATCCCACCTAATCCTGAAGTGGTAGAGACGAGATGGTCTACTTCGACACTTACTAGAGGTCCAATGACATAAAAATGTGGGGAAAACATGGATTTTATAGCAATTCTATCTCGCAAGGCAGAAAAACAAGTAAACACCTTTAACAAGAAATCAAGGATTTTCAAGCTTACACTTTATTATCTTATCAATTTACCTCAAGCCATGAGGGGCAATTTCGTATTTAAAATTTCTGAAGCGACAAATAACATGCGCAAATAACACCGGGGCGATGACCCGATCCAATAAAAATATAAATTGTGCACTGCTTAGGGTCGAACGACATGAACCATAGATGCATCTATAACCCCGCTCTCAAATCATCCATGCGACGCGGTCAACATAAGATAAATAGTCACCCAGCTCGCGAATCATCTATGCGACGTAGGTACACATAAGATATACAATCACCCTGCTCGCGAATCGTTCGTGCGACACAGGTACACAAAAAGAACATGCTCAATCAGTCAAATTAGAACTTATCAGGAAACATTTGTTCAAATAAACCAATTCCCCTTTTTGCAATTTAAGAAATAAAGTTAATTCTTTTAGCATTTTACTTACTAATTCAATGTGAGTTAAGCAATTCAATCTACCATGGTTCCCCAATTCCTTTTTCACATTTCACTTACTCCTAGTATTAAGTTCTTCCCCCCTCTCGTAAGCGATGTTTCGGGACCCTTGCACTCCCACTGAACTCGGATGCTTGAGGGATGGCTATTCCATACTTCACTATCCCTAATTCTATTGGTATCTTGGGTGTAAGCAATGCCGGGGATCCTTGAGATTCCTTGGAACTTTGAAACACCCTGGATAATGAGAAGGCTTTGGAAATGTGGAATCCGGATTTGGTGAAACCCACGTTATTAGATATGGAGATTGCATTAGGCAGTTTGGATCTAGCTTAGGGCCGTGATGTGTTTTTTTTACTTTATTTTTCTGGTTTTGTAATAATTTTGTAAAAGAACTCCGGGGTATATTAGTAAAGGGTATGGGAGGGGTTTATACTTTCTTTCATATGTTAAAAGGTAGATACCATGCCTATAGGATCTATATTGTTGTTTAGTTACTTAGATATCATGCTCATAGGATTCATGTTGCCATTCGATCATTTAGATATCATGCCTATAGGGTTTTAATGTTTGAACTCAACCACTTAGATGTCATGCCTACAGGTTTAATACTTTATGTCATCTAAAGATCATGTCTATAGGCTTTGCATTCTTTTTTTATTCAAGCATATAGAAATCATGTCTTTAGAAATGCATAAAAGATAGGCAAACAGTTGGGTAATCCAATACTCGCCTTCATTAAACGCTTAAACATAGTAATGAGTCCATAAAAGCAAAGTAGATATCCTGCCCATAGGATCTCGAGTTCACCTAAAGTTACATAAGTAGTAATCTGACAATTATTTTAAACGTTTTCAACAAAATTTGTCCAAACCTATCTGCAACATTCTAAACATGCATTTCTGTCACTAAAATCATTTTTTGAAAGCTTTGTTTGAACTTTTATTCATGAAGTTACTTTCAAACATTTTTAAAACTCCTTCTTCCTTTTATAGCACTTTACTTTTGAAAACTCCACTGTACATTTCATTAATAGGTTCTGTCGATTCTCGAAACCTTTCTGAAATTCTACAATTTCCAGGCTTTTGCTTTTCAAAACTTCTCTACATCAGGCCTTTAATCAATAGTTCGTTAAGATGCTCTAATTCCTAACAATTGGATCCGAGTTGCCTAATGCATACCTTTTGTCAAATTTTATGTGTTAAACTGGTCCATCTGCCATTTATGTTTTAATTTTTAAGACCAAACCAATATGTGTAAGACATGCTAAACTAAGTGTTATCTGACTTACGGGGTTTTATATGAGCCTTGCATGTTTTTTTTCAACACCCTTACTTGTTATTTGTTTTGATTGACGCCTTAGTATTTTGTCCTTTGAAATTCCATATATGCACCCAGCCTTTTCTTCCCTTTAGGATTAGAAATCCAAATACCTCGGGACTGATAGGTTGGGACGGGTACTAGCATGCAATAAATAAACGAAACCAATTTCACCTAAATACCTTAACGGGTGGGAAGGGTAGAATATGGAGATGATGATAATGGTGCGCTAGTATCTCATGTGAGAATGACTGCTAGATATTGCACCGACATGATCCATATTATATTTAAACCTAGGACCCTTTCCCTTTATTTATATGATATGACGTTTTCTTAAATTTATATTTTTCCAAAGCCACTTATGTCTTTTCTCTTTTTTCTTGCGAAACATTCAACTTTTATGTATTCCCTATGTGCAAACCTTGTCTGTATACTCCTACTCTTCTTAAAGTCACAACTAAGCAAGGCCGGGAACCACACTAGTGGATCTTCAGGGGTGCATAACACTTTCCCCTTGAGATAATCTCAAGCCCTTACCCGAACTCTGGTTTTCCTTCAAATCGTTCTTTTTTTCTCTAATAGTGTCATAATGCACTATAATTATTAGGTGGAAACTCTTCAAATTCCATAACCCGGTTCCTCAAAGGGGAATGAGAGTTGTTTTGTCCATAATGTCGTAAACTCAATTTCGCCTTAGGGTGAAAAAGGAGGCGTCGACAGCATGGCGATTCTGCTGTGGACTTCTATTACGCTTTTACCATTACTTGCTTTTGTGACTTTATTTCTTATTTAATCGCATTTATTTACCGTTCTTGATTATTTTATCACGATTACTAACTTGGCTTTTCATGTTTTTCTTTCCCTTAAATTTCTTCTTTTACTGCTTTATGATTTAAATTCCGATGTAGTTTTTGAGTATTTATTGTAATCTTTATGAATATGAAAATTTATGCAATTTGCTTCATTATTGTAACTGGATTCCTCAACATCATATTCCACTCGTGCCAAATCAAATCATATAGCAATGCTTATAATGAGTGGTTGCGCCCTTCCGATATTATAAATCCCCTAAATGTGGCAATGGCATGTTTGTGGTAAAACCACTGGATCAATGGTGTAGTCGACGGTTTCGCGCCTTTCCCTCTTGTGTTGTCTACTCAAGGGTACCTTGTCTATCACTTCAAAAGTAGAAACCTTATTCCTTTAAATTTTTCATGCATCATGGTCAAACCTAGTCCAGTCAGTTATGTTATCCGCATCATGACTCCTTAAGATAGCCTAAACCAAAGTCCATCGGGTTTCCTTGAGACCTAAATGAATACCTTCATGTGATGTGCTTTTATTTGGAGAACATAAGTGCTTTGTCATGCTAATTATTGATTTAAATAAGTCGATTCTGACGGGGGTAGGGTCTAACCCTTTTGTTTTGCAGAAATGAGGCACGAGGTCCCCAGATTCGGTATGGTATCCAACATTCAACCAAAGTTGCTTAAGCTAGTGGGAAGATCTTCATGGTAGTGATCAAATCCTCGTCCACAAATACATAGGAACTTGCCCTCACTTCTGGAAATCCGACCCAACAACAAGATCATTGAGGCTGCCACTTTATTTTGGGATGGTGATCGATTAGTGTTCCGCTTCGGGGATTTGGAAGTGACCCCTTTACTAGAGAAGATAAGGGGCCTAGTTGGTATCCCTTAGGAGACTCCGGGTTAGCTTATGCTGGAGAGCCGCAAAGGTAGAGGCTTTCTTAAGATGATGGGACTCAAGAAAAATCCAGATATTTTTTGCTTGAACGACTCCTACATACCATTCAACTTTTTGTACGAGAGATATGGCCATAAAAAGTCCTATCATACCTACATGGATGAATTCGCTCTCACGTCTTTGGAATATATACATAGAAGGGTGTTTGTGTTCATGTTTTGCTTCTTGGGCAAGATAATTTTCCCTATGAAGAACACCTCAAGAAAGGCAACTACAGACAGGAAATTATCCATAGGGATTGGGATGACCATATCACTTTTCATCATCCAAATCGAATGAACTTCATGACCAACAGGTTCGCTCAGCTAGAGGACGCCAGTGGATGGGTAGAGTTGTTCGAGAATCTAAAAGAAGAGCAAATTCAGTGGATGTTCGAGTGGTCCCCAGCAGAGGAGTTTATAATCTATTCGCGAGACGCACCATTCCACACACTCATTGGTCTAAGGGGAACTTATCCTTATGTCCCACTCCGGGTCATGATAAAAGATGGAAGAAAACAAATCATACCTAGGATATAGAAAATGAGTCATTTCAGGGCTGACTTTTAAGATAATGATAGCCCGCACACGTGTCACGCTCAGCATATGTGACATTGCAAGCTAGTCTAGGTAGGGAGTCTATCGAACCCTACATGTATCATGCCGGGTGTGTGCCATACTACACGGGTTGGTTGGAAGATGATCACATTGGTTTGGTTCATCCACAATTCATCCATGGTCATAAGACCATTGATGAGAAAACTGAAGCGCAAGTTAAATACAATCAATTGCGCAAGAAGATGAAATAATGCTAGAATAAACATCGGGAAATACAGTAAGCCCACAAAAAACTTTTCAACAAGTGGAAGGATATGGCTGTCAACGGCAATAGCCATTTGGGGTATCTGGAGCGAGGTCTAGTGGAGTTGGAAGGGAAGTTCTTAAAAAGAATTGAAGACTGTCAGAATGCTGAAAGAAGTGTAGGCGAACATCTAGCTCGAGCTTATCTCTTGTTAGGGACGTGCGAGTTGATGGAGCTGTACAAGGGAGGCAAGAGTACCAAATCTGGGGAAGGTCCTTCTGGGACCAAATAGTTAGGATCTTTCATTTCATGCTCTCTTAATATAATAAGGCCACTGGCCACTAGTGACATCTTTTGTCATTCAGTTGTTTCAAGACTCGTCTTATTTTATCAATAAAATGAGGCATTTAGCATTATAATTTTTCTAAAAACAATTTGTCGCTTGGCCTACCTCGGGCACAACGAGGCACTCAAAATTAGGATGTGATTTATATTCCCAGACAATCTATTTAAATATTGCAATATTATTTATCAGAATCCTCCCTAAATTTTTACCTTTTTGTTTTTCTTTTATTTTTATTCCCCTCCCTACAGGTTAGTTCGTGAATTCTGGCACAATCAGCATACTTAACAAGATCCAAGGGTCCTCCAACTCCTCCTCCTCCTCCTCTTACTAGAAACAGGAAGAAAGGCAAAATGGGAGATACAAGCGCTATGAAGGAACTTGAGGAAACTTCTTAGAACACCGCAATCACCAAGGAGACTGCTACTCATCTGGAGCAAACTTTACTAAGATTCCGAGAAGAATTAGACCAAGTTAGAAACCTAGCAAGCTTGTCAATAACTCTTGCTGCTACCAACATTAACACTCAGAACCCCGCACCACCACAAAACATCCCACAACCTCCAATAAAATCCACTCAAAACACTCCACTCCACATTCCTAAACCACAAAACACCAAAAGACCATAACACTCCAATCGTTGTGGATACCATGCCGCATTACAGTCAGACAATCACCAGTGCAGTCGAGTCAGATGACAAGAGCTCCTTCATTCAGAATTTGGCTGCTGAGATGAAGAAATTGACTAGACGGGTCCAAGGTTTCGAAGGTAACAAAGGTGTTGAAGGGTTTAACTATGAAGATCTTTGTGTTCAGCAAGATGTCGAACTCCCAAAGGGGTACAAACCTCCCAAGTTTGAGATGTTCGACGGTACAGGTGACCAAAGGGTCCACTTGAGAATGTATTGTGACAAGTTGGTAGGAGTTGGAAGGGACGAAAAGATCCGCATGAAGCTATTCATGAGGAGTTTGAAAGGTGATGCTTTATCCTAGTATATTAGCCAGGATGTGAAGAAATGGACTAGTTAGGTGAACATGGCGTCTGAATTTATGGATCGGTTTAGGTTCAACACGAGAACGCAGCAGATGTGTTCTATATCCAGAATCTCAAAAAGAAGCCTATAGAGAACTTTTGCGAGTATGCTACTCGTTTGAGGTCAGAAGCTGCTAAGGTCATACCGGCCTTGGAGGAAGAACAAATGAATAGGTTTTTCATCCGTTCTCAAGATCTGCAGTATTTTGAGGGGCTGATACTAAGCCAAAAGTTCTCTGACATCATCAAGTTGGGAGAAAGGATCGAAGAAGGCATAAAAAAATGTATGGTCACTAACCACGAGGCATTGTAAGCTACCATTAAGGCCTTACAGTCTAGTGGCTCGTCAAAGAAAAAGGATGTGAATTCTGTAATAGCTGCACAAAGGAAATACTCCCCTATGAAGTACCAAACCTATCCCTCTGCTCCACTCACATATCAACCTACCCTAAACCACCAAGCACCATCACCCACTTACCAAATTCCACCATCTGCTTACCAATCACCTCCAACGCCTACATATCAACCCACTTTACCAAGATATTCCAAATCTGCACCTGTGTACCAATCACATAATTCCCAACCTTCTCACTACCCATCACCTCCTACCCACCAAAACTTTCCTCAACCTAGACCAAACTTCGACCGAAAACCTCCCAGAAATATACCGCCATAGCCGTACCAATTGACCAATTATATGAGAAGCTCATGGTAGCAGGTTACATTACCCATATCCCAGCTGTAACCCCAGAAAACCCTTTCCAATAGATCAACCAAAATAAGACTCGTGCATACCATTCCAGGATGAAAGGCCATACAATCGACGAGTGTCATTTTTTGAAAGACAAAATTCAGAACCTAATTGACAACAAGATCATTATAGCAAAGGAGCCTACTCCAAATATACGTAAAAAACCTCTGCCTGACCACAAGGGTGGACGCATCCATATGAGCGAGATTGAAGACGATTAGGACCCCAAAGGGTCAATCGGTCTGATAGTGGAAGGAGACGAACCTAAGAAGCCAGCAGTTACTCTCTATCCCATTGTTTTTTACGTTTAGCTCTCTGAGGGCAATATGGTAAATGTGTCTGTGCTGCTCGAGTTTGAAGCACCTTCTGCAAAGGTGCCAAAACCAATTGAGGTTGAGTTCGGGGTTCCAGAGGCGCCTGCGCCTTTTGAAGTTACTGTGTTACACAGGGTACCAATTCCAATCTCCATGACAGACATAACCCCATCCAAGACAAGTGCTATACCATGGGATTACACCGCTGCGTCTAGAAGGAAGGGAAAGACATACACCGGAAAAATAATTGCCTCACAAGGCATGACCAGGACAGGTAGGGTGTACAGCCCGAAACATTTAGCCGAGTCCAGCAAGCAGGTCTCCGGGCAAGCTATTGAAACCGGACCTGATGACCTTTGGACGAACGTACGTGCCAAAGAGTACGCAGTCACTGAGCAACTGAACAAGATGCCAACACAGATTTATATTCTGGCTTTTCTACAAATCACTGAGGCACATAAAAACACCTTAATGAAAATACTGAGTGAACTGTATATTCCAAGCAACATAATAGGAGGCGAAATGGCAAACTTGGTGGGGAATGTACTGGAAAGCCATAAGATCACTTTCCACAAAGATGAACAACCGCCAGAAAGGCTTGGTCACAATAAAGTGTTGCACACCACTGCGCAATGCAAGGATCACTTTATCACAAGGATTCTGGTCGACGGGGGATCCAGACTCAACATTTGCCAATTCGTAACTCTCAGGACATTGGGTAAGAGATTGAACGAGATCAAAGACGGAGCTATCAATGTCAAATATTTTGATGGATCTCAAAGGTCCACTATTAGAGAAATTAGCTTATGCCTTAAATTGGACCCACCTAGTTCGATGTTGAGTTCAATTCATTGACGTACCAGTATCCTACAATTTGTTGCTGGGACAACCCTGGATCCATGCTGCTAGGGCTGTTGCATCAACTTTGCATCATGCTGTAAAATTTGAATGGAATCATCAGGATCAGGAAGTAATCATCCATGGCGACGGTAGCAACCCCATGTACAGTCGCCAAGCTATCCTAATGATCTGAGGAAGAATTAGGATAGGTGGCGAAACATATCATCATATCGAGCGAGTCAACGCGATATACAAAGACAATTGGTGGGATAACAAATGTAAGAGCATTCTGAATCGGAGTGTATATAATCTCGGAAAGGGACTAGGCAAGAACCTCCAGGGCATCACCAAACCTATCAAGTTGAAAGAGCATGGAACTACTTTTGTCTTGGGATATGAATACACCTAGAATGAGTTCAACAACTGGTCGTTTACCATGGAGCGGGTGCTACTACCCATTGAATTACCCTCTACCTCAGTTGGAGCAGATTTTTTAGTCGACTGACGTTATATATGGATCAGAGGAAGACGAGACACTGGCATCAATAAAGAACCCGTTTCTAGAGGATGACATGGATTGTTGTGTTATTTTCGAGGAGGAGAGGGAGGAAGGCCCTTCCATTCAAGCTGTGAACCAAGGAGAACACCTCACCAATTGATCAGTTAGGACCACCAGTGCCCGGAGGGCTTCGTGGTAGCACGGCTAAACGACACACTATGCATCGTATTTTAGTTTTTTAGTCAATTTTACTTTCTCACTTTGTCTTTACTTTTGAAAAGAGCTCTGATATTTCAAACAATTATGAATTTAATCGAAAGCATTTTCCTAGTTTTATATCTCGCTCTTATTACTTTCTCTATCATTTAGTTTATTTTACGCAGCATTACTATTACATATCTTGATGATGAACCAACAGCTGTAACTTGCAATGAGGCAATGCAACAAACGGACATAGATTCAGAAGAGGACGAAATACCAGAAGAGATTGTCAGGGAGGTCGAGAATTTTGAGAATATGCCTAAGTCTAACTTAGATGAAACTGAGGTCATTAATTTGGGAGACGTAGAAAATGCCAAGGTAACACATATCAGTGTACACCTGTCACCGTCTGAAAAGAAAGTGTATATAGAGTTTATGAAAGAATATAAGGATATATTCACCTGGACGTATGGCGATATGATCAGCCTCAGCACATCTATTGTGGCTCACAAATTTTCGACAGATTCGGTGTGCCCACTAGTCAAATAGAAACTCAGAAAATTCAAGCCATACATGAGTTTGAAAATAAAAGAATAGGTTAGCAAACAGGTCAAAGCCACAGTTCTAGAGTGGTATAGTATCCGAAATGGTTAGCCAACATTGTGGAGGTACCAAAGAAGGATGGGAAGATTAGAGTTTGCGTCAACTACCGGGATCTCACCCGGGCCAGTCCTAAAGACGATTTCCCTTTGAAAAATATACACATACTGATTGACAATTGCGCCAGTCATGAGCGGTAGTCATTCGTTGATTGTTTTTCTGGATACCACCAGATATGGATGGATGAAGAATATGTTGAGAGAACACCATTCATCATGCTGTGGGGAATGTATTGTTACAATATGATGTCGTTCGGTTTAAAGAATGTCGGTGCTACCTACATGAGGGCCATGACCACTATCTTTCATGACATGATACCTAATGAAATCGAGGTGTATGTCGATGACATCATCGTAAAATCCAAGAATGTTGCAGATCACATGTGAGATTTGAGAAAATTCTTCAACAGACCAAGGAGATATAACTTAAAACTGAATCTCGCCAAATGTGCATTCAGGGTTCTCGCTTGAAAATTATTGGGTTTCATTGTGAGTCTCTAGGGAATAGAACTAGACCCGTCAAAGGTTAAAGCCATTCAATATTTTCAACCACCAAACAGCAAGAAAGACGTGATAAGTTTTCTACAAAGACGCAAATTTATCAATCGGTTCATAGCCTAGTCCACTGTCATTTGTGAACCTATTTTCAAGATGCTAAAGAAGGACGCCGCCACTAAGTGGACTGATAATTGTCAAAAGGCTTTTGACAAAATTAAAGAATACTTATCAACACAGCCAGTCTTGGTTCCACCCGAGCTTGGGAGAGCCCTATTGCTTTAATCTCTCAATATTCGATGGAGCATTTGGGTGTGTTTTGGGACAACATGATGAAACCGGAAGAAAGGAACAAGCCATCTATTACCCCAGCAAGAAGTTTACCCCGTACGAGGATCGATACTCCTTATTAGAGAGCACTTGCTGTGCTCTAACCTAGGTAGCACAAAAGTTGAGGCATTAATTTTGTGCCTATAGAACTTATCTCATATCTAGAATGGACCCATTGAAATATATATTTTAGAAGCCCATGCCTACAGGAAAGCTTGCCTAATGGAAAATCCTGTTACGCGAGTTCAACATTGTTTATGTTACCTAGAAGGCGGTCAAAAGGCAAGCTTTGGCCGATCACCTCACCGAGAATCCTGTAGGAGGAGAATACGAACCTCTAAAGACGTATTTTCCTGATAAAGAGGCAGCCTTCATAGGAGAAGACATTGTAGAATCCTATGACGGTTGAGGATGTTTTTCAACAAAGCCATGAATTTCCAAGGAGTTGGTATAGGAGTGGTCTTGGTATCAGAATCAGGTCAGCATCACCCAATATCCACCAAGCTCAGATTCTCGTGCACCAACAACATGACCGAATACGAAGCATGCATGATAGGGCTCCAACTGGCAATTGACATGAACATTCAGGAACTATTAGTAATCGAAGTCTCAGACCTACTCATACATCAGGTTCGAGAAGAATGGGCAACCAAGAATTCCATAATAATCCCTTATCCACATCATGTATAGGAGATGAGGAAAAGATTCAGAAAGACAAAATTCCAGCATGTCCCCAGAATGCAGAATCAGTTCGCTGATACTTTATCCACTTTATCGTCTATGATCCAGCATCCCGATAAAAAATTTATTGACCCCATCCAAGTCAAGATTCACGACCAGCTGGCCTATTGTGCTCATGTCGAGGAAGAAGCCGACGGGAAGCCTTGGTTCTACGATATCATAGAATACTTGACAAAAGGAGAATACCTAGAACTTGCCAATGCTACTCATAAACGAACACTTTGGAGATTGTCCAATAACTTCTTTCACACTGGAGGAATCCAGTATAGGAGGACTCCTGATTTGGGATTATTAAGGTGTGTCGAGGCAAGAAAAGCAACCAGACTATTAGAGGAAGTGCTCGTGGGAGCCTGCAAATCGCATATGAATGGTTTCGTGTTGGCAAAGAAGATACTCTAAGCAGGGTATTTTTGGTTTACTATGGAAACAAACTATATCCAGTATGTATGAAAATGCCACCGTTGTCAAATACATGCAGATATGATAAAGGTACCTCCAAACGAGCTTACTGCAACAAGCTCGCCATGGCCATTCGCAGCTTGGGGAATGGATGTAATTGGACCAATCAAACCTGCCACATCAAACGGGACCAGTTCATCTTAGTGGCAATTGATTACTTTACTAAATGGGTCTAAGCAGCATCATACAAGGCAGTCACCAAGAAGGTAGAAACTGATTTAGTCTGTGATTGTATGGTCTGCCTATTCGGGATTCTGGAATCAGTCATCACCGACAACGGTTCTAATCTCAATAGCGACCTGATGAATGTGATGTATGAAACATTCAAGATTAAACACAAGAACTCTACAACTTATAGACCTTAGATGAATGGAGCCATAGAAGCAACCAATAAGAATATCAAGAAAATACTAAGGAAATGATCGAAAAGCACAAGCAGCGGCATGAGAAGTTGTCGTTTGCCTTACTGGGTTACCTTACCAAGGCCCGCACGTCAACCAGGGCTATCCCCTACATGCTGGTTTATAGTACAGAAGCAGTCATCCCCGACGAGGTAGAAATTCCCTCCCTGAGGGTCATACAAAAAGCAGAGCTAGATGATGTAGAATGGGTCAAAAGTCACTACAAGCAATTAGCTTTTATTGATAGAAAGAGAATGAACGCTGTCTATCACGATCAACTATACCTCATAGTAGAATGTCTAGAGCCTTCAACAAGAGAGTCAAGCCGAGGAAGTTTGCACCAGGACAATTGGAATTAAAGAAGATATTTCCACATCAAGATGAAGACAAAAGGAAATTCTCTCCCAATTGGCAGGGCCCAAACATGGTTCATCGAGTTCTGACTGGAGGAGCCCTTATTCTTGCAGAAATGGATGGAGAAGTTTGGCCAAAGCCTATCAACTCAGACACAGTGAAAAGATACAATAATCACATCTTAATAAAAATACTATATTCCCCCCCCCCCCTATAGTAATTGGAACTGGGGAAGAATTTTGAGGAGGATCCTCAAAATTCCGAAGTAAGAATTGCAGTCTTTTTATCAGCACCAACGAAGTAAATTAGGGCAGAATTTTGAGGAGGGCCCTGAAAATTGTGGAATCGATCCGCGTTCAGTTATTCAGCACAACCGTCAGCAGTACCAGCCTAGTAAACTGGGGCAAAATTTTGAGGAGGACCCTCAAAATTCCTGAACAAGAAATGTTGTCGTGTCTTGAACCACATTGCAGTTATTGGTTCATTCAAAATAAAACCGTATTCAAATTTGTATTTACATTATATTTACTAAGTCATGCATAAGCATCATTTGAATCACCATTGTTTAGCAACGCTACCCAATGATACATGACGTCAAGGACTAGGGGATACGAACAAACCTTTCCCCTCTACAGAACTCACAATTTTTCTTTGAATGCAGTATCCCCAGGTTGCAAATTATTGAATACATTCACACACTCGTTCTCTTTATGAGTGAGGAATAATCACTCGTTCACAAAGTCACTATCCACACTCAATGCTTCCCAGCAGTTCTAATATCGCAAACTATTAGATAGCTAAGAAAACTCACTACCATTCATTCTTTTACATTCCATATTGCATAAGGCTACTATCTTCCATTCGAGACTATGCTCTGTCTCCATCTACATTTTGCATAAGTCTATTTTCTGCCTTCCGAGGTTAAGCTCTACCTCCATATTGCATAAGGCTACTATCTGCCTTTTGAGACTAAGCTCTGACTCCATCTACGTTTTGCGTAAGGCTATTCTCCACCTTCCGAGGTTAAGCTCTACCCCCATACAACATAAGGCTACTACTTGCCTTTCGAGACTAAGCTCCGTCTCCATCTGTATTTTGCACAAGGCTATTCTCTGCCTTCCAAGGTTAAGATCTACCTCCATACTGCATAAGGCTACTATCTACCCTTCGAGACTAAGCTCTGTCTCCATCTGTATTTTGCATTAGTCTATTCTCTGCGTTCCAAGGTTAAGATCTACTTCCATATTGCATAAGGCCACTATATGCGTATCGAGACTAAGCTCTGTCTCCATCTGTGTTTTGCATAAGGCTATTCTCTACCTTCCGAGGTTAAGCTCTACCTCCATACTGAATAAGGCTACTATCTGCCTTTCGAGACTAAGCTTTGTATCCATCTGCATTTTGCATAAGGCTATTCTCTACCTTCCGAGGTTAAGCTCTACCTCCATACTACATAAGGCTACTATCTGCCTTTCGAGACTAAGCTATGTCTCCATCTGCATTTTGCTTAAGGCTATTCTCTGCCTTCCGAGGCTATACTCTACCTCTATACTGCATAAGGATACTATCCACCTTTCGAAACTAAGCCCTGTATCCATATGCATTTTGCCTAAGGCTATTCTCTGCCTTCCGAGGTTAAGCTCTACCTCCATACTTCTTAAGGCTACTATCTGCCTTCCGAGAATAAGCTCTGTCTCCATATGCATTTTGCATAAGGCTACTCCATGCCTTTCGAGACTAAGCATAGTGTCCGCTCGGCATGGCTAAAACATCGCCACCTGCATTTTAAATTCTTGTTCGGCTGAAATATCACGTCCCGCTTTTAATTCTTGCTCTGGTTGAAAAATTGCCACCCTGTGCATTTATTTTGCTGAATGATTGCCACCTTCTCGTGGACTGAAAGATCGCCAAGTTGTTCAAAGGCATCATAGTTTGGAGGCTTCATCTGCACATCCCAAGGACATCATTTCATGGCCTCTGAACCCTTTTTTTATGCTCTTCATGGCCCAGGACATCATAATCTGAGGACGCCATCCTAACCATCCAAAGACAAGCATTCATGGTCGAACGGGAACTTGCATCACGTTTAAGTTACACAATATATATGGACTACCCATTTGCAGGTACTTCGGCTGGTTCACGATCATCTCGGTAGGAGCGACCTCGCTACAGTTCTCCGCAACTTGTCTAATTGCAAGCACCCTCTTAGATATAACCATCGCGTCTGTCTTTTTCGAATTTCCATCGGCATATTCCATCAATGGTTCCTGGAATACATATGGCCTATTTCCTATAAAATCGAGGATATGTAGGCAGCTCAAAAACCAGAGCGCGGTCAAAATCGTTTCACAATTGTTGTTTCCGGTTGAAATTGGCCATCTTATCTTTACCCGAGAACTCTTTCATCCTCCTTAGGTAAAAAGGGGTAACTGTTGATACCCAATTTTTTCCTATATATTTTTATACTCAAAATACTTTCAAAATAACATGTATATGCATATAGAAGCATCCCGAAAGGTTTTGGTATTTTTCCCAAAATCTTTAAGACTTATATAACAAATTTATGGCCTATTTTGCACTATAAAAACCAATAGTTATTCCCAAAACTCGTCATTTTTGTGAATAATTATTTTTTCTCTCATTTACACAAAAATGTAATTTACATGACTTTTACATAATTTTACAAGTCCATTTGGTATTTTAAACTAAAATTGCATGAAATTGCAAATTTAGCCTTTTTCTCGATTTATTAGATATTTTTTATCACAAAATCAATACCAATATTTTTAAATTAATACTTACATATGGTTTGCTAGCCCAATGCTTTTAATTTTATTTTGAACATCTTTTTTTTAACATAATGATATATTTTCATAGATAAAAGACTGTTACAATGCATAATGAAGGGGGACATAGACCTTACCTCCATGAAGTGATGACTATGCTTTGGGCATTTAAGTACCCAAAGTCATGCAAACTAAGAGGAGATGAACTAGGTTGGTCCAATTATCTACCTAGAGTGGTAGCAGTTGGCCTTAAAAAAACCTATGTACTAGTCCTATGCCTAGAATACAACAAGGTCTGAAGTCCTATGGTTGCTAGATAGTAAATGAAAAAGACTTCCATATACAACCACCTCTGGACCTACTGTACATACAAGATCTTGAGGGAGTGGATATAAGAGCCATGCAGTATGGTATCTTCTTTTATGATTTGGCAATGGTTCCAAAGAAAGCAAATTGGAAGATATCAAGCAAAAGACCTCCACGACTGTCTGTATATGGCTGCTGTAAATTGCTACATGTGACATAAGAAGGTGTAGAACTTGTTGCCATTGTCTGCTAGTACTACTGGGTCTGTGCTTGAGTAGCAATCTTTGAGCAGCTCATTTAGTGTGCATCAACCAAGTTGGAGCTACTTGTCACAAGTGAGACACTATCACCAGAATGAGCACCTGTTGTGCTAATACTACTGTATGATAGTGCATCATTTGTGCAAGTATATTAACTAATATACAAAAGGAGTAAACCTATGGTTAGGTTGGTGGTATGTTCAGGCTGCAACATAGGAGAGAAGGTGTATTCTCCATTTGCATCTCTACTTGATCCTTTGAAGTGATTCCTTTGGAGAGTATTTGCAGATTTCCCTCCATGAGCTGAGAACATCCTCGTTGTTAGTTTAGTTGGAGTTGCCTTGAGATATCATGAGAATCTGTCTGTGTGGTTGGAATTACCTTAGACAAGGGAGTCAGTTTCATCAGAATGATCATACTGGGTGCTAATACCACTGGATGTTACTGTTTTCCTTGTCCAGGTATGTTCTAAAAACCTGCAAAACTAGCAAACAAGTTAGTAAAAGGGGAGCTCAATCTCCAGGTTCTTGTGTTCACTAGAGATAAGTCTGGGGGAGGGGAGTTTTGATGACCCCTGATCAATACCTTGACTGCAGGTTCTTGTGTAAATTGTAGTCAAGTGTATAGATGTTTCTGTTGTCCTTGTGACCAAGATGAAGGTCCATGTTGTGCATCTTTCTGTTGTTTCTCTTTTGGCTCAAAACTATTGCACCTTCTGTTATTGGAGACTTGGGATTCCAGTTCTCATGGAGTGATTTGCTAATGAGCACTTGGTTTATCTTCAGTAGAGTGCACATCTGAGATGCCACTAGTTGAAGACAGTCCAGGTAATTAAGCCATTTCCTTGTTACAGAGCTGCATTTCCTGTAGTAGTATGTAGCCTCTGCTATTTCTGGTGAGTCCATGACTAGCAATGGCTTTGTCTGGTGGTGAATGTCCATCTGGTTTGATTCAGGGAGACTGAACATTTGGGATGTTGATACCACTCCCATGAACCATTCCAGTTGGCTATGGATAATACCTGTAAAACAATAAACTATATTAGTGCAAAGGGAAGCATTTCTGCTTCTTTGTTGGTGTATGTTGAAGTTTATGGGTGGTTGTGTGTTAGGGTGATCAAGATGTGAGGGGTGATTGTGCTTGGAGTGGTTCCTGGTGGTGTAGGTGTTCTTTAAAGAATCAAGGTGCGTTGGAAGGTGTTTTGGACATAACTTTTGGATCGTCTAGAGCTTGGTTCGGAGCAGATAAGTTCTATCAGCCATATACATTAGAGTGAGATGATGAGAAGGGGAAAGTGCTCCTGATTTTGTTGGTGTTTTTGTACCTAAGAGAAGGTGTACCCATCTTATCTAGAATGACCTAGCCTCTAATGGTTTGGTGGTACACTACGGTAAGAAGCTGACTTGCTCCTGGTTACTCTTGGTGATGCTCTCACAAGTGACCGTTGAGAAGGTCTGGTCTCTTCCTGAGGGGGAGGTCCATTTACTGCAGAGATCAGCTATTCACAATGCTCATCACCTAAATCTTCACTTAATGGTTGGTCAATTTCCTTATCTGCATCCACTTCATCTTCAGAAAGAATTGGTCTATACTCATCAATCGCAGGGAAGAATTGGTTCAAGTGTTGTACCTCAATAGGAAGTGGTGACATTTTTGAGAGGGATGGTTCAATATGTTTGGCTTGGTCTGTTGGTTTCAAAGGGAGTTGGTGAGCTGAGGTCTTTGTAGAAGATTTGGTGTTGGGACTTTGGAGTTTGGCTGGGGACTTATCAAGGGGTTCATTGATAGAGATCCCTTCCATTTGTCTCCTCAAGGCTCTTCTTGTCTTCTAACTTGGATTGTTTTTGGATTTAGGGGGTTGCATATTGAAGTCAGCTATCATATGGGCCTTTCCTTTTTCCATTCTTTTGAGTTCATCTTGGTAATGAAGGTCAAAATCATCCTCAGAACTCAAGACCTCAACCTGAGTGTTATCTTTATGATGAGAGGATGCAGGGGTTAACTGGGCCAGACTATGGTCATCCATATGTGCAATAGCACACTCATGCAAAACATGAGGAATACCCACCCCCTTGGTCACCCCTTTCTGCCTAGTACTAAGTTTCTCCTGACTTTCCTTCATACCTCAATTAGATACATCGACAGTTACCAGATGATTAGGGGAAAGAGAATTAGAACCATTAACTAGGGGAATAGGGGGATCCTGATTGACAGGACCATCACTCCTCTCCATTTGAGCTGGAGGATTATTAGGAGACATACCTGGAGCTTTCAATTTTCCTAGAATTTCCTGGACATTTTTGGCCATATACACAGGCTTTTTTTTATTTTGGCCATAATTTTTGAACTATTTTTCTTTTGAACTTGCCATTCTTGTTCAGGCAATTCCTCCACAGCATCACATTGTGGGTTTAAACTCTGGGGTTCTACAACCTTTGAAGTGTTCTATTGGTCTTGCACTACCTGTTTTGGTCTGACTTGATTCTTATGCCCCTGTGTTATTTCCTTTGCCCCTGCTTCTTTTTGATTTTCTTTTTGGCCTGATGTGCCTGCTATGGTCCCTCCCTTGCCATCATTGTTGTTATTGTGGGAATTGGTTATTTTTGAAGTGCCAGGTTTACCTTCTTCCTCTTTTTGCCTCTTTTTTTGTTCATCTTGGTGTCTTACCTCACATGAAAATTCAGAGTGACCTAGGTATCTACAGTATGAGCAGTAGACTGGAACATTATCATATTGCACTTCCAACCATACTCCCTCACCATTCTCATCCTGATTATCATCGTACCCAAGCCACACATGGTGAGGCCTCTCCTTTGTCAGATCAATTTGAATTTTTACTTTGGCTACACTACCTCTAGTCTTTTGAAAGGATGCTAGATCCAAATACAGGGTCTTTTCTATAGGGGAAAGTAGAGGACTGATGATCTCCATATAATACAAGTGCCAGGGAAGCTCAAGGATTACCACCCAAAGAGGGACTATATGAGAGTCCTCATTTTGCTTGAATGTAGGAGACCAGGCTTCAAGCTTCATCATTTGGCCTTGGATGAACATGTACTTTTTTCCCCATACAGTAGCATGGTCATATTCATTGTTTAAATCAATGTAGATAGTCGTTGCATTAAAGTGTGCAATCTTGACTGCACCCTTAAGCTCAGTTTGTAAGACAAAACTCTTCCTTATGATCTCCATCTTTGGCATTGTATTAGAGAACTTCCCTACAATAGTATATTTTCATCTGTCTGCAAATGTCACCATGTAATCATCCTTCTTGAACACTACAACTTGTTGGCCCTATTTAGTAGTTATTTTTGGTGGTGTAAATAACAGGGGCTGTATCTCTGCTTGGTGCCTAGCCCTGAGTCTTGTCACATAAGAATGAGACACAGTTGGTGGTGGAGGAGGATGTTGGGTGGACTATTTGGTTGTTTGGTTGGGTTTACTTGGAGCCTGGTTGGGTTGTGATGGAGGGGTTTTTGTTGGATTTGGAGGGACAGTAATGTTTGGTTTCTCAGTGTTTTTTTGTTGTACTTTCTGTTGTTTTTTTGGGATGGCAGGTTTTTCAAAGTTAGAGGATATTTTGGGGTGAGTTGTGTTGGGTAATAATTGTTGGTCGAGAGCATTTGGTGCCTTCTGTATTGTTGTTGGGTGGTGTTCATGGTCATTTTGTCCATTGGGTCTTGAAGAATGGGGGGGGGAACCATCTCAGGTGACTTAGATGGAGGGATCATGAGATTATTGGCCTCAGAAGCATTGGTGTGTTTAGCCTGCAAGTCTATGGCATACAGAGGCACACCCATTGAGTGAAGGGGTGCATTGGCTTCAGAACTCTTAGGATTCATAGCCAAATGATCTAGACATTGACCAGAACCCTCTAATGGACCTACTACAAGATCACCATTCAGCATAACTTCCTGATCCTGAGTGGATTGGTTTTGGGCACTTAATCGACCCTTGTACTGGGGCATTGTACAGAGGCACTTTTTTGGATGTTTGAGGAGTTTGGCTTTTATAAACTCTGGTCCAATGGTTTAGAGACATTATCCTGAGGTGTTGGGGTAAATTGGGATTGGTCAGGGGTCCTTCTTATCCCCTGAACACCCTGATCAGCCATTTCAGTGATAGTTGAAGGTAAGACTACAGGATGGCCATCATTAACCAAAGCAAATTGGCTTGAGACTTGATGATCAGCTTCATTACATATGAAAGGAAGATCCCCAGTAGAAAGACTTCTTTTCATTGGATTAAAAAGGAAATGGCAATTGGACGAGTACTGTTCAATAAACAGTGACCCTAAGTGGTTTTTTCAATATTCAAGGGAAATGAATCCTGTAAAATTGGTGCTGCCGGGCTAGAAACACTCACCTGAGGTATAGGAAGAGATTGGCATTGGGTTTGGACCTCAATTATCCTCGGAGCTATATCACCGGCCAACTGGTGATCTTCTTTGGATGTGACTTGGTGGGAGTGATCGAATATGTGATCAATTCGATATGTAACTTGACCTATAGCTTGTGATGGATTAAGAGAAGGTATTCCAATCGAAGTCCAAGCTCCAGCTGGTCTCAAATTGGGCTTGAAATTAGGTCGCATGGTTTGCACAGTAGCCAGAATTGGATGGTTCAATTGCCAAATTGCGTCATTCGGGAGATACCCATATGAAATTGGTTTGTGTTTTTTATTCATTTCATTGTTTCGCGCATTTTGGTATCCTCTGCTTCTCATTTTGACCTCTGTGACTCCATGAACGACCATTCTATGCTCGCCGATGTTCTGCAAATTGCCACCGGCGTCCAATTTGATGGTAGAAGTTTCTGAAAATTGGTGGTGGGGCTCATTATGAGGTGTGGAATCATCTCCATGGTTCAAAATCTTAAGAGGAGAGCTAGAGTTGACTTGGCAATTTTTTGGATCTCCTAGGCGATTTTGTTCAAGAGTGATCCTTTCACTGTCTTGTAAATTTGTTCCAGCTGGGGAGTTATTTACGGGTAATGTTTGTATAGGGTGGTGCGCAATTGTATTGTGCTTCTTTTGAGGGTGGTCCGGTGGTTTTCCACTGGTGGGCGGTGGCGTTGTGGCCATAAAGCCACTTGCGCTGCACTGTAGATTGAATTCGCCTGTACGGAGAGAATTTAGCTTTTTTTGGGGGTCGGTTTTTTGTCTGTTATGAAAAACATGTTTTGAACATCTTTTACTATAAGGAAAAAATGATTTTGGCCTCTAATTGCTTTCCATTTTAGCCCAATTCTAGCCCCAATTAACCTAATTCCACCCCCCAATTAGACGACCTAATTTTAATTTTAACCCAACCCTTTGACCCAATTCCTAAATCCGCTCGGGCCTCTTTTGAATCCTGGCCGTTGTTCATTTTGATCAAAGGCCATAATCTAGTCTTTCCTTTTTAATTCACCCTTACCCCCAAAAAACCTCTCTCATTTTCTCACCACACGCCACCCATGAATCCCTAGTCTCTCCCGTTCTCTCTCAACTCAGCTCTTAAATCCTAGCCGCCGCCTAACATAAAACCCTAATCTATGGCTTTCCAGCCTCGTCTAAGCCATATATCGGCCTCGTATGTCCTCTAAGTACTCGCCTCTAAGGTCTCATGACCAGACTCTTGAGGGATAGTGACCAAGCTTTTACTTGATGGTTATTCTCCGGTCATCCTTGACCCTTCTCTGGTTAGCCACGGTCGTTTGAGTCAAATCTACGACTATCCTGCTTAGATCGGGAGTTTTCGAAGCCTTTCTCACCTTCTCTGGGTTCTTCAAAGACCTAACTCTAAGGTTCTTTTGTTTTACTTTTATATCCGCTCTATATCAATGTGTGTTCGAGTTTTCTGAGAATGTGTCTCGAAGTTTCCCCATTTTTTTGTTTTCAAAACTCTTTGTCCCTTTAACTAGGGTTTTGTGTTAAGTGATTTTCTAATTTCCTTTCTCATTCTCTACATGTTTCTGTGCTTTACTTCTGCTACTTCGTTTACCTGTGTAAGCATGATTAAAAACCCTAAATTTTGGTGATTTTGTTTAAGTCGATTCATCGTGATTTCGTTCGAGTTACATGCCTATATTCTCTGAGTTTACCTGATGTTTAAAAGCCTTGAATTGTGGGGATTTATTTGAGTTCCTGAGTCTGGCTATTTGCCCTACTCATTAATAGTTGAATACTTAATCTTAAGGGGGGTTCTTACTCGGAACAATAAGTTTCTTGACTTAACTATTTTTTTCAAAAATCTAGTTGCTTTGGGGACTATTCAAGTTCTTTGAATTTGTTTGTGCATCTTGGCCGCTTAAAGTTGATTCCTCGCTTCAGGCTCTTTTTTCTTTATGTAACGCATCTAGTTCCGAGTTTCACTATCTTTCAACACGGCCATCAATGAACCTTAATCTCTCATAAGCATTTTCCTCTCTTGTTGATGTGAGACCTTTACTTGTTCTGACCTTTTTTCTCACTTTGACTATGTGTGTGAATCCTAACTATCTACTGAATCGTATGCTTACTTGTGCTACTATTGTATGTCGTTCGTCTTGCCAATATGATTGGCCTTGCATGACTGATGTATCTATCCACTCTATTTATATGCTGAAGTGCAGGATCATGATTGATCTTGATTCTATAACTGATTTCAATAGTTTTCTCACAAGCCCTAATTTCACTCGATGTTTAAAGTCAAATGATTCTTTTCCCTTTACTGTTATATGTTTACCTTACTTAGTCTTTCCCAAAAATAAGCATATTTTGTACTTAGACTCGATTGCCTACACCATGCTTTTACAACCCTTTCTATGACAACAATCAGTATGTCCCTTGAATTGATTTTCTTTCCTTAATTAAACTTGTTAGCATCCGTTAGATAGTGATTCCTTAAGGGTAGTCACTTAGTTTAATTGATTCTAACTTGTGATCATTTCCTTATTTGTGTTAAAACTATACTACTTGCCTTACTATTTACTCGTTTTAAAAGGATATAAATAAATCCCCCCTCTCCTCTTTGAAAAAAAAGGACAAGTTCTAACGAACACATTACACTCACTACTTCTCTTTCTCAAATACTTCTAAGTTTATGGAAAGCTCTTTCGAGCTTTCTACTGAGTTCCTGATTTAGTTTTCTCTGTTTATCTATGGCTGCAAGTGTCCTGCTTCTCTTTTTGTTTACCCTTTGCAACTGGTATATTCTTTTAGTTTAATACTGCCCCCTCCTTTATTTGTTTACCCTTTCAGTCTTTTTATGATTATGCTTTAGTTCTTTAAATGTTTACATTACTGATTTCTCTATAAATTTGCTCTTCCCTGAATTCCCTCTCCTTCAACCCCTTTATATGTGAGCTATGGTTTAGAAAGCATGACAACATTTGATGTTGTTTTTCATGCATATGAACTGGACTCTTCGAGTCCTAAACTCTATCAAATCACATTCCTATATTCCCTTATGTGTGCTTTGATCCTAAGACCTTGGTCTGGCAGTGTCTTAATCACTGTCCAGACTATAGTTCAACCCTTAATAGGTCTGCTCTTATTTGTTTGACCAAATAGGTTGGTCAGGGGTGTGCCAGCCTGTCTTATGGCTGGGTTTGACCACCAACCTACCATGGTTCCCCAATTCCTTTTTCACTTTGCACTTACTCATAGTCCTAAGTTCTACCCCCTCTCGTAAGACATGCATTGGGACCCTTGAGCTCTCACTGAAATTGGATGCCTGAGGGATGGCTATTCCATACTGCACTGTCCCTAATTCTATTGGTATCTTGGCTGTAAGCAATGCCGGGGATCCTTGAGATCCCTTGGAACTTTGAAACACCCTGGATAACGAGAAGGCTTTGGAAATCTGGAATCCGGATTTGGTGAAACCCATGTTATTAGATATTGAGATTGCATTAGGCAGTTTGGATCGAGGTGTGGGCCGGGATGTATTTTTTTAACTTTCTTTTTCTGGTTCTATAATAATTCTGTAAAATAACTCGGGGGAATATTAGTTAAGGGTATGGGAGGGGTTTATATTTGATTGCATATGTTAAAAGGTAGATACATATAGGATCAATATTGTTGTTTAGTTACTTAGATACCATGCTCATAGGATTCATGTTGCCATTTGATCATTTAGATATCATGCCTATATGGATTTAATATTTGAACTCAACCACTTAGATATTATGCCTACAGGTTTAATACTTTATGTCATCCAGAGATCATGTCTATAGGCTTTGCATTCTTTTTTTTAATCAAGCATATAGAAATCATGCCTATAGAAATGCATAAAGGATAGGCAAACAGTAGGGTAATCCAATACTCGCCTTCCTTAAATACTTAAATGTAGTAATGAGTCAATAAAACCAAAGTAGATATCCCACCCATAGGATCTCGAGTTCGCCTAAAGTTACATAATTAGTAATCTTAGACTTATTTTCAACGTTTTCAATAAAATTCGTCCAAACCTGTCTGCAACTTTCTAAACATGCGTTTTTGTCTCTAAAATCATTTTTTGAACTCTCTGTTTGAACTTTTATATATGAAGTTACTTTCAAAACAGTATTCAAACTCCTTCTTCCTTTTATAGCACTTTACTTTCGAAAACTCTACTGTACATTCCCTTAAACGATTCTGTCGATTCTCGAAACCTTTCTGAACTTCTACAATTTCTAGGCTTTTGCTTTTCAAAACTTCTCTGCATCAGGCCTTTAATCAATAATTCGTTGAGATGCTCCAATTCCTAACAATTGGATCTGAGTTGCCTAATGCAGACCTTTTGTCTAATTCTATGAGTTAAATTGGTCCGTCCGCCGCTTAAGTTTTAATTTTTAAGACCAAACCAGTATGTGTAAGACATGCTAAACGAAGTGTTATCTGACTTATGGGGTTTTATGTGAGCATTACATGTTTGTTTGTCAACCCCCTCACTTGTTATTTGTTTTGATTGATGCCTCAGTATTTTATCCTTTAAAACTCCATATATGCCCCCAGCCCTTTCTTCCCTTTAGGATTAGAAGTCCAAATACCCCGGGACTGATAGGTTGGGACGGGTACTAGCATAAAATAAGTAAACGAAACTAATCGCGCCTAAATACCTTAACGGGTAGGAAGGGTAGAATATGGAGATGATGATAATGGTGTGCTAATATCTCATGTGAGAATTACTGCTAGATATTGCACCGACGTGCTCCATATTATATTTAGACCTAGGACCCTTTCCCTTTATTTGTATGATATGATGTTTTCTTAAATTTATTTTTTTCAAAGCCACTTATGTCTTTTCTTTCAAAACTTTTAACTTATTTGTATTTCCTATGTGCAAAACTTGTTTGTTTACTCCTATTCTACTTAAAGTCACAACTAGGCAAGGCCAAGTACCATACTAGTGGATCTTAAGGGGTGGCTAACACCTTCCCCTAGAGATAATCTCAAGCCTTTACCCGAACTCTAGTTTTCCTTCAAATCCTTCTTCTTTTCTCTAAAGTGTCCTAATGCACTATAATCATTAGGTGGCGACTCTTCAAATTCCATAACTCGATTCCTCAAAAGGGAATGAGAGTTGTTTTGTCCATAATGTCATAAACCCAATTCATCCTTAGGGTGAAAAGGGGGCGTCGACAGCTATCACCAACTGGAGATTTGGGATTCTGATATTATGAAGATGGCTTTCAATACTAGATATAGGCACTATGATTTTCAAGTTATGCCTTTTGGGCTGACTAATGCCCAAGCTGCATTCATGCACTTGATGAACAACGTATTTTGGTCGTATCTTGATTCATTTGTGATCGTTTTTATTGATTACATCCTGGTGTACTCGCATAGCCTGGAGGAGCATGCTCAGCATTTGAGATTGGTATTACAGAGATTGAGGGAGGAGACGCTTTATGCTAAGTTCTCCAAGTGTGAGTTCTGGCTTGGTTCTATAGCTTTTCTAGGACATGTGGTGTCCAACGATGGTATTCAGGTTGATCCAAAGAAGATAAAGGTGGTGCAGGGATACGTTGGCCTAGACCATCCTTTCCCTTGGAGATTTGGAGTTTTCTCGGTTTGGTAGGTTATTATCGCCGATTCGTCCAGGTATTTTCATTTATTTCTTCTCCCTTAAGCAAGTTGATGCAAAAGGGTGCACCATTTGTATGGTCAGACGAGTGTGATGAGAGCTTTCAAAAGCTCAAGATAGCTTTGACCACAACTCCAGTGTTAGTTTTGCCATCAGCTTCAGGTTCTTACACAGTATATTATGATGCTTCGGGAATTGGGATCTGATGTGTGTTGATGCAAGAGGGTAGAGTTATTGCATATGCTTAACTTTAGTTGAAGCCTCATGAGAAGAACTACCTCGTACATGATTTGGAGTTGGCTGCTATAGTTCATGCTTTGATGATTTGGAGGCAGTACCTATATGGCGTATCTTGTGAGGTATATACTAATCATTTCAACCTTCAGCATTGTTCAAACAGAGGACCTTAATTTGAGATAGTGGAGGTGTCTTGAGTTAGTGAAGGACTATGCTATTACCATTTTGTATCATCTAGGGAAGGTCAACGTAGTGGCCAATGCTTTGAGCCTGAAGGCAATGTGTATGGGTAGTTTGGCGTACATTCCAGATACGGAGGGGCTCTTTGCAGTTGATGTCCGGGCTTTGGCCAATCGGATGGTGAAGCTAGATATTTTGGAGCCTAGTCGGGTGTTGTCTTATATGGTTTCTCCGTCTTCCTTGTATGACCGCATTAGAGAGCGCCAGTTTGATGATCCACATTTGCTTGTCCTCAAAAGGACAGGGTCTAGTATGATGATGCCAAAGATGTGACTATTGATGATGATGGTGTGATGAGGATGCAAGGCTGGATTTGTGTGCCCAATAAGGATGGGCTTCGGGAGTTGATATTTGAGGAGGCCCAAAGCCCACGATATTCCATTCATTCGGGTACTGTGAAGATGTATCAGGATTTGAGCAACCATTACTGGTGGAGGAGAATGAAGAAGGATATTGTGATTCATGTAGCTCGGTGTCTCAACTATCAGCATGTGAAATATGAGCATCAGAGGCCCGGTGGTGTAGTTCAGTGCATGGATATTCCCGAGTGGAAGTGGGAGAGGATTACCATGGATTTTGTGAGTGGTCTCCCTCGTACATCGAAGAAGTTTGATTCGATTTGGGTTGTTGTGGATCAGCTAACCAAGTCTGCGGACTTCATTCTGGTCTGTACTACCTATTCTTTGGAGCAGTTAGCAGAGATTTTTATTAGGGAGATTTTTCGATTGCACGGGGTTCCAGTTTTTATAATCTCAGATAGGCGTACTCAGTTCAATTCCCAATTTTGAAGGACCTTTTAGCGAGAGTTGGGTACCCTGGTAGAATTGACCACAACATTTCATCCTCAGACGGACGGGTAGTCCAAGTGTACCATTCCGATATTAGAGGACATGTTGCATACCTGTGTTATAGATTTTAGAGGTTCTTGCGCTGAGTTCTTACCGCTTGTACAGTTTTCTTATAACAACAGCTATCAGTCCAACATTTAGATGGCACCATATGAGGCTTTATATGGGAGACAGTATAGATCTCCGGTTGGATGGTTTGAGCCTAGCGAGGCTAGGCTATTAGGGACAGACTTGGTCCAGGATGCCTTAGATAAGGTTAAAGTGATCCAGGAGAGACTTCGTAGAGCGCAGTCGCGTCAGAAGAGTTATGCATACAAGAAGGTTCAGGATGTATCTTATATGGTGGGCGAGAAGGTCTTGTTGAAGGTTTCGCCTATGAAGGGCGTTATGAGATTTGGAAAGAAAGGGAAGTTGAGTCTACGGTTCATATGGCCTTTTGAGATACTTAGGAGGATTTGGGAGGTAGCCTATATGCTTCCTTTGCCACCCAGCTTATCGGGGGTTTATGTGGTATTTCATGTTTCTAAGCTCTGGAAGTATGTTGGGGACCCATCTTATGTTTTAGACTTCAGCACGGTTCAGTTGGATGATGACTTGACATATGATTTGGAGCCAGTAGCTATTTTGGGTCGTCAGGTTCGGAGATTGAGATCAAAGGATATAGCTTCGATGAAGGTGCAATGGAGAGGTCAACTCATGGAGGAGGCTACCTGGGAGACCGAGCAGCAGATGCGGAGCACATATCCTTACCTATTTGAGGCTTCAGGTATGTTTCTTGGCCAGCTCGAGGATGAGCATTTATTTAAGTTGCGGAGAATGTGATAACCCGGCCTGTCGTGACGTGATTTACTGCCCTATTTCCCCTCTAATATGTTTCTCTATGCTTCATTATCAGTATTTGAGGTGACCGAGTTCAATTGGTTTGGTTTTAGATGGAAATGAGACACTTAGTCTCTTAAAGGAACACTTGATTTGGAAAAAGTCTACCAGAAGTTGAATATTTAGTTAGAGGGCTCAGATGTGATTTCCGGTGATTCGGTTACCTTCGGGGGATGATTTGTGAGTTAGCAGTGTAATCGGAAGTGATTTTGAAGGTCAGGTGTATTAAGCTTGAATTTGCGAAGTTAGTGTTTTGGCAATTTTCGGTTGATAGGTGAGATTGTGATCCGAGGATCGGAATGGAATTCTGAGAGTTTCAGTAGCTTCGTTAGGTGATTTGGGATGTGTGTGCAAAAGTTTCATGTCATTTGAAGGTGATTTGGTTAGGTATTTGATCAAATGTGTGTTTCGAAAGTTTTTGAAAAACTTGATCTTAAATTCAATGAGAATTGATGGTTTTGGCATTGTTTGAGGTGTTTTCATGATTGGAACAAGTTTGAGTGAAGTTATGGGATGCATTTGTGTTTTTGATTGAGGTCCCGGTGCATTGGGGTCATTTCTGGTAGGTAACGGACAGTTTTTAACTTGGAAATGTAGTAGAAAAATGAAGCAACAGTGCATGCCTGATTTGTCCTTCGCGTTCGCGAAGGCAGGCCTGTGTTCGCTGAATGTGTGAAACTTCACGGGTCTGATTCGCAAAGGGAGGCCCGTGTTCGCAAATGTGAAGCTTCATCCGTGACTCCATTCATTATTTCCTCCATTATTTACCACCTTAAGAGATTTTTGGTAGAAATTGAAGAGGATTTTGACGAGAATTAATTGGAGGTAAGTCTCATGACCTAGAAATGATATTTTATTGAAGAATCAACCTTTAATTCTTGTAAAATTGGGTTAAAATTTTAAGAACTAGGGCTTGGGTTTTGAAATGAAAATTTGAGATTTGAGGGGGGCATTTGAACTCCGATTTTGGTAAATTTGATAGGTACGGACTCGTGGCGAGACGAGGAATCCGATGATGTGAAATTCATAATTTTTTGAGAAGTGGGCCCGGGGCTTGAGTTTTGCCAACTTCGTGATTTTTGGTATTTTTTGAGTTCTTTCTAACGGGTTATGTTCCATTAGCCTATTGTAATGTATTCCTTGTGGTTCTGGTCAGTTTCGGTGTGTGAAAAGGTTGATTCGAGAGGGAAATACTTAACGAGCTAGACTTGTGGCTGGCTTGAGGTGAGTAATATCTGTAGATGATGACTTGAGGGTTTGAAACCCTGTATATCACACTGTGACGCTCTATATTAAGGTGAGACACATACTCTATGACGAGTGCGAGGTCATTTGTGATTGGTGACTGTGCCTTAGTCCATCCCGAGGTATGTTCATACTGTATTCTCGACTAGATATTGATTGGTAATCATCCTAATTGGATTTTATGGATATATTTGGGCTTTGTGCTGATTATTTGAATCCTTAAGGGATTATTATAACTGTTTCCATGAAACTTAGCTTGTTAAATGATTTCACTCCTGAGTTAAACACTGTTTTGAAATTATTAGTCATATTTCTAAGGTTTTAAAACTTAAACCATATTTTTTGACGTTTGGAACTATGAGCTATTATTTGACATTTGCCCGAGTGGCTTAATGTGGACTGAGAATGGTTTAGGCTGCATTCCGCAGCGATGTTATAATGATATTGTGCTTGGGGTGTAGGAGCCCCTCTAGATTATGAACCCCCCTAGTGAGCGCGGGTACCCAAACGGATCAGGCTGCACGGTGCAGCGGTCATATGCATTGCATTGCATTCATACATTGATATTTATCTAATCCACTTGTCATTATTTTGTTGCCCTTTCACCGTTTATTATGTTGAATTACTAGTCGTAGATTTACATCGTGGTATTTCGTGAATTCTCATTTTCCGTCATTATATATGCTTACTACTCACTGAGTTGGAGTACACACTTTACTCCTTGCACCATGCGTGCAGATTCAGGTATTCTAGAGGCTTAGTTGGGCTGTTGCTACTTCCCAGATTATCAGGAGTTGTCGAGGTAGCTACCTGACGTCTGCAGGACCCGACTCCTCTCCTTATCCCTTTTAATCTTTCAGTATTCTAGACTTCTGTATTTTGGTGTGTTCACTACTCAGTTGTATCTAGAGGCTCTAGACTCGTGGCTTCAGATCTTTTGGGAGAAGTTAGATATTCTATTGTTTCCGTACTATTTCCATTTAATTGTTGGGTTGGAAGACTTGTTAAATTGTTAATTTAATACTATTAATTGGTAATGGGTTGTGTGATCGGGTTGTGAGTGTTAATTGGTCAAGCTTACCTAGCATTTCTGTTGGGCGCCATCATGATCGATATTGGGGTTATGACAATATGTGTTTATGCATTCTTGTGTATTAACGGAATAAATAAAAACACATAGCATAATATTCATTTTATATTTATTTAATAATGAAGAACCATTTTGTCAAGTTGAAAAAGATGAAGATGTAAGATGATAGCGGGAAGAGAGATAGTTGAGTCGTCTGTATGACAGGAATAGAGCGAATAGATTTTGAAGGGGATAATTCAATGAGAATAAATTAGTAATTCATCCCTTAATTGGTGATTCCTTAATTAATGTATCTTTTAAAACATAAGGTAAAAAAATTTCTGTGATTTTAAAATGTGCCATAATTGTAAATTAATTTGCTATTTTTTGGACTAAAGCAAAAGTAATACCATTTATATTATTAACTCTTTAAAAAAATCTATAAAGTAAAAATATCTATTTTTAAAGATGGACTTAGCGAAGACAAGCTAAATATAAGAAGCCCAAATTGTATTGAAAGGACCGATTCACAGATAAGTATTAATTACACCTTCAAAATATCCACATGCACCTCCATAGAGGAAGTTTTAGAAAGTTCTTGAAAATTTCCCACACGATCCGCGTTCCCCTTTTTAACCTTTTCCCACCATTATAAAACAGTTCCTTACTATTTGAAATCCAAACTTAATTTCTCCAGCTTTAAAATTCATCTCAAATTGTATCTGAATTTTTTATATTGAATTTCATCGCTAGTTCCTGCTACGAGGTGATCATGAATACGTATGAGTCAAATCTGCTACAACTAGAGAACTCAGATCGTGATACAGATAAGCTGATTGAAAGAACTTTTGCAAGATTTGACTACTTAGAATGGATAAGAGAGTTCTAGGAAGCACTCTGTAGAGCACTACTGTGTTAAAACAAAAAAATATAAAATTGTTAGAATAATAAAAGAAACTGAAAAACAGTAAAGAATAAGAAATATTCTGAGTCCATAATTTCCTTGTGTGTCCTTAAGGAATTTAAACCTCCTCACATGTTGCCAAGGTAATGGACTAAATCCTCCCAGGATGAAACAGAATAAACATTCCTGTAATAGTGGCATTAGAAACTGCAAGATATCAACAAACTCAAAGAACGAAGCAAAATCACACTTACGAATTTGAGATAGAGAGAGAATGCGAATTAGAAAGCAGTATTTTCAGAAAGAATGAAGTTTTGTAATATTTTTGGTGCATTAAAAAAAGAGACATGCCTCGAAATTTATAGGCAATGATTGGAAGAGGTGTGATGTTTGTTCTGGAAATGGTGTCTGTTTAGAAGTTTCCGCATCCTGGCGCGGTCTTACCGTGGTTACGCCAAGACCTCGGTCAGAATAGCTTTATGAATCTGCAGCAGTGTTCTGGCGCGATCCTACCGTGGTTACGCTAGAATCACAGCCAAACTATCGTTCTGAATCTTCAGCAGTGATCTGGCAACTAAATAATTATTAAACAATTAATTAAATGAATTTTTTCCAAAAATTATCTTATCGATCAATCATTTGACAAATCTAAATCCAAATCAAAATTCAAAGACAAACCCAAACCCAAAACCAAAGCCAAAGCCGAAGCTGAGCTTAGCGAGCGAAGACGACAGCGCGAGGATTCATTCTATTGAATGATATAACAATAGTTAATGTTTATTTGTTTATGTATTCTTGTATATTTATGGAATAAATAAAAATACATAGCATAATATTTATAATATATTTATGTAATAATGAATGAGTCATTATGGTCAAGTTGAAAAAGATGAAGATGTAAGATGAGACGGGGAGAGAGAGAATTGAGTTGTCTGTATGAATGGAATAGAGTGAATAGATTTCGAGGGGGAAAAACCGATTCGAGGAATTTTTGACACAAGTATTCAATTAGTTCGGACTTGTTTAGTATTTAATTGGAACGAAGACAAAAAAAGTTCTTCTTGCAAAGAAGCCCGTGCTTCTTCTGTAGAAATAAGGACAAATGGTTTTTAATGAGAACAAATTAGTAATTCATCCCTTAATTAATGAATATGCCATAATTGTAAATTAATTTGTTGTTTTTTCGAATAAAGCAAAAGTAGTACCATTTATATTATTACTCTTTAAAAAAAGATCTATCAATTAAAAATCTCTATTTTTTAAAGATGAAATTAGTGAAGACAAGCTAAATATAACAAGCCCAAATTGTATTGAATGGACCGATTCACAGATAAGTAAAAATTACAACTTAGAAATATCAACCTACACCTCCACAGAGGAAATTCTAGAAAGTCCTTGAATGTTTCCCAACGCGATCCTCGTTCCCCTTTTTAACCTTTCCCCACCGTTATAAAACCATTCCTCACCTAGATTTCAAACTCAATTTCTCATGCTTTCAAATTCATCTCAAATTGTATTTGAATTTTAATATTGAATTTCATCGCTAGTTCCTGCTACGAGGTGATCAGGAATACGTATGAGCCAAATCCACTACACCTTGAGAACTCTGATCGTGAATCAAAAAAGTTGATTGAAAGACATTTTGCGGGATTTGACTTCTTATAATGGAGAAAAGAGTTATATAAAGCATTGTGTAGAGCGCTACAGTGTTGACACAAAATCGTAAAACTATTAGAATAATAAAAGAAACTGGAAAATAGTAAAGAATAAAAAATATTCCGAGTCCACAATTTTGCTTGTGAGTACTTAAGAAATTTTAAACCCCTCACACGTTGCAAAGGTAATTGATTAAACCATCATAGGATGAAATGGAATAACCCTTTCCGCAATAGTGACAATACAAACTACAGGATACCAATGAACTCAAAGAATGGAGCAAAATCATACTTACAAATTTGAGAGAGAGGTAATGCGAATTAGAATGCAGTATTTTCAGAATGAAGGAAGTTCGGTAATGTTTTTGGTGTGTTAAAAGCGAAGCCATGCCTCAAAATTTGTAGGCAATTATTGGAAGATGTATGATGTTTGTTAAGGAAAAGGTGTCTGTTTAAAAGTTTCCACGTCCCGTCGTGGTCTTTCCGCAGTTACGCCAGGATTGAGACCATTCTAGCCTTCTAAATCTGCAGTAGTGTTCTTGCACGGTCCTACAGCGGTTACGCCAGGATAGCGGCTAGACTATCCTTTTGAATCTTCAGTAGTGATCCAGCATCTAATTAATTAATTAAATAAATTTTGTCCAATAACTAATTTTATTGATTGTTAATTTGACAAATCCAAATCCAAATCCAAATCCAAAGCCAAAGCCGAAGCTGTGCTGAGCAAGCGACGACAATGGCGACGACGCGAAGGTTCATTCTATTGAATAATATAATAATAGTATAATGTATATGTCTTTATGAATTCTTGTATATTTATGGATTAAATAAAAATACATAGCACAATTTTCATTAATATATATGTAATTATGAAGAGCCATTACGGTCAAGTTGAATAAGATGAAGATGTAAGATGGGGGGGGGGGATAGAGAATTGAGTCGTCTGTATGAAGGGAATAGAGCGAATAGATATTGAGGGAGATAAATTAATGAGCATAAATTAGTAATTCATCCCTTAATTAGTGATTTCTTAATTAATGAATCTTAGAAACATAATGCAAATAAACATTTGTGATATTAAAACATCCCATAATTGTAAATTAATTTGTAGTTTTTTTTAATAAAGCAAAAGCAATACCATATATATTATTAACTCTTTGAAAAAGATCTATAAAGTAAAAATCGCTATTTTTTAAAGATGGATTTGGTGAAGACAAGCTAAATATAACAAGCCCAAATTGTGTTGAATGGACCGATTCGCAGATAAGTATAATCTACAACTTAGAAATATCCACCTGCAACTCCACAAAGGAAATGCTAGAAAGTTCTACAAAGTTTTCCACGCGATCTGCATTCCCCTTTTTAACCTTTTCTGTCACGGTCCTAGTTCACCAATCGTGAACACAATATGACGATACCTAGTATTCACGACCAGGTAAGCCTAGCACATTGCAGAAGTAACAACATTTGCGGAATTTATAATCAGAACTTGATAATAGGAATAATGTATACAGTTGTCGCCTGACACATACATTTTAACAAAGACCCGGAAACCCATGGGCAGCATAGACTAAGAATGAAACATAATACTGCTCTAACCATCCGGAAATTTCTATATCAAGGAAAACGGAATATCGTCTTGCTAACTAAAGGGTAGAATGAGAGGGAGACTCGCTCGTCTGCGGATGCGGCAGATATACCTCAAGTCTCCGAAAGTGCTCCCTCCAGCTACTAGTAGTGCGCCCGCATAGAGGTACCTCGATCTGCACATGAAAAACATCCGCAGAAGAGGTGTGAGTACATCATAGTGGTACTCAGTAAGTGCCAAGCCTAACCTCGGTTGGGTAGTGACGAGGAAATGTAAGGGCCATACCGAGACAGAAATAATAAAATAGCAAAATATTAATAGTGTTGAAGTCTAATGAAAACTAATGAACACAGCAATGTGGTAAGATAGTTCAATGAAATATAATACTTCAAGACAAAACAGAAACACATAGTAAATGCAACTAAATTACAAGAATACCGACTAGTGTCTCCCAGGATACCGTCCTTTAGCCCTTTTCTCAATTGTCCAATGGATCTCCCGGGATACTATTCCGTAGTCCAATTCTAATATCCACATTGAAGAATCTCTCGGGTTACTGTCCCGTAGTCCAATTATTAGTGTGCATGGGATCTCCCGGGATACCATCCCGTAGTCCCAAAATAAAAGTGCAGGGGATCTCCCTGGATACCGTCCCGGAGTCCCAAAGTAAAAGTGCAGGGGTATCTCCCGGGATGTCGTCTCATTATCCTAAAGTAAAAACTACAGGTGGGTCTCTCAAATATCAAACCCGTAGTCCCAAAGTAAACAAACAAGGGGGAGATCCCGGAATCCCGCATTCGTAGACCCAATGTAAATGCGCGACCAACATCGGAGAAATATTCAGAAAATTAAAGTACAACAATGCAAGGCAAGAAATAATACTGGCCTAACATGCTCCACGTAATCACATTTAAGACAATTCAAACAATTAAGCAACTTGGATCAATTAAACACGCTCTTCTACGCTAGGACAGGCTATAATAACAAGTAAAGTAAGGCAAATATGAAAGAAAATCCAAATCAAGTATTTAGCAAAAATATGGGTTTTCAACAATTAGCTCAAGTACGTGCTCATCACCTAACGTACAAGGCATTCATTTACAAATTATCACATCCTAAGGGACGAAGTCCCCCACACAAGGTTAGACAAGCCTCTTACCTCGAACCGGTGCGAAGTGAACTAGGGAACGATACACTTGACACGAGTATCCAACTCCAAATAGCCCAAATATATTCAATTCAATTACAAATCGTAAATAATATTGTAAACAACTGATTCCACTATTGAAATTAAAGCTAGGGCACGCAAATAGGTAAAATGACCAAAATACCCCTCCAGCCTGAAGTAGAACAAAGATAAGGATACTGCCCACTCAAAATCAAAAAATTAAGTCAATGAAGTTTCACCCATGTTTCTCAATTTTAGACCTTGAATTTGAATTCTAATGGTCTATTTAGCTAGGAAATGTTGGAATACAACTAGAAGAGATCAAAGCAACGTTACCAAAGGATCTTCTCTTCAATATCCTCTGAAAATATCATTCTTCAGAGCTTTCAATTTATTTTTCTAACTTTGAAATAAACCGTCCGATTTTTCCATTTTTCAGACCTGTGATTTCTGCTATTTCAGCCTAGGGACAACTTCTGCGGTCCCGCTTTTGAGGTGAGACTAACCTCTTTTGCGGTTCAACTTAAAGGGGCAGAGTCCGGTTTTGCAGACTAATAACCGCATTTGCGGTTCCGCTTACGCGGGAAGGAGACCACTTCTGCGGTTCTCCTGAGATGGTGCAAAATTCGCTTATGTAGTGAAATGGCCGATTATGTGGCTCCGCTTTTGCGGTGAGATTTCTGCTTATGCGGCTCCAAAACCACAGAAGCAAAAATACTACAACCCTATTGCAACTTTTCTTTCTAACTCCAAGCTTTGCCCGTTGAGCATCTGAAATCATCGCGGGACACCCAGGACTCCAATCAAAAGCACTTACCTTATTTGAACTTGTGAAAATCCTCAAAAAACCTCAAATAACACCGAAAACCCTATTAAATCAAGGACTCGAGCCTAACAACTTTAAATTCTACCAAAAATACGTATTCTCTCAAAAACCTACCAAAACTCGTCTGAATGACCTGAAATTTTGCACACACATCCCAAATGACATAACGGAGCTACAATAACTTTCAGAATTCCAAAATGACCCTTGCATCAAAATTCACTATTGGACCAAAAACTTCAAAATTTTAAACTTCGGCAATTCAAGCCTAAATGAGCTATAGACCTCCAAATTATATTCCGATCACGTTCCCAACCCCAAAATCACCTAACAGAGCTAACAGAACCATCATATTTCCATTCCGATGTCGTATTCACACTATTTTGAATACGGACCATTTTTCAACTCTTAAGCTCTCATGTAGGGACTAAGTGTCCCAAAACACTCCGAATCCTAATACCGAATGTCCCGGTAAACCAAAATAGCAGAAATGATCTTAAGGAAAGCAGTTAATGGGGGATCAGGGCATAAATTCCAAAAATGACTGTCCGGTTCGTTACATCCTCCTACACTTAAACATTCATTCATCCTCGAACAAGAATAGAGAACATACCTGAAGTAGAACAAGATGAGGATACTGGCTGTGCCTATCCTACTCGATCTCCCAAGTCGCCTCCTTCGCCGGCTGACCCTGCTACCGGACCTTCACTAAAGCGATATTCTTTGATCTCAACTTTCTTATATGCCTATCCAGAATGGTCATTGGCTCCTCAACATAGGATAGATCCTTGTCCAGCTGGACTGAACTGAAATCCAATATGTGTAAAGGATCACCGTGATATCTCTGGAGCATCGAAACATCAAACACCGGATGAAATTCGTCTAGGATGGGAGGTAAGGAAAGCTTATAAACAACCTCCCCAACTCGCCTCTAGATCTTAAAAGGCCCAATGAATCTCGGACTTAGCTTCCCTTTATTTACAAACCTCATGTCGCCTTCATGGGCGAGACCCAAAGCAGAACCGACTTGCCAGCCATATATGCCACATCACGAACCTTCTTGTCCGCATAACTCTTCTGTCAAGACTGGGATGCACGGAGTCTATCTTGAATCACTTTAACCTTCTCCATCGCATCCTGAACCATCTCTGTGCCCAAATGCATGGCCTCGCCCGGCTCAAACCAACCCACTGGGATCTACATCTCCTACCATATAAGGCCTCATACGCTGCCATATCAATGCTGGACTGATAGCTATTGTTATAAGAAAACTCTACCAGTGGTAGGAAATAATCCTATAACCCTCCAAACTCAATCACACACGCACAGAGCATATCCTCGAAAATCTGAATAGTGCACTCGGACTGTCCATCTGTCTGGGGTTGGAATGTCGTGCTCAACTCCACTCGAGTGCCTAACTCCTATTGAACGGCTCTTCAGAACCACAATGTAAACCTAGGGCGTCTGTCTGAAATGATAGAAACTGGAATACCATACAACCGGGCGATCTCCCTGATATTAATCTCCGCCAACCGCTCCGATGAATATGTTGTAAATATAGGTATGAAATGAGCTGACTTGGTCGGCCGATCCAAAATTACCCAAATAAAATCAAACTTCCTTACGGTCTTTGGGAGTCCAGATATGAAGTCCATGGTGATATGCTCCCACTTCCACTCTGGGATCTCGATCTGTTGTAGCAACCCACTCGGACATTGGTGCTCATACTTCACCAGCTGGAAGTTGAGGTATCTAGACATGTAGTCAACTATATCCATCTTAATCCGACTCCACCAGTAGTGCTACGTCAATTCCTGATACATTTTCGCGGCACCCGGATGGATGGAATATCGAGAGCTATGGGCATCTACTAAAATTAACTCTCGAAGATCATAGACATTGGGCACACAAATCTGGTCCTGCATCCTCAATACTCCATCATCCCCGATGGTAACATCTATTGCATCACCACGCTGAACTCTATCCTGAAGGACAAGAAAATGTGGATTATCAAAGTGTCGCTCCCTGATGCGATCAAATAGGGAAGACCGAGAAACCACACAGGCTAGAACCCGAGTGGACTCTGAAAGGTCCAATCTCACGAACTGCATGGCTAAATCCTGAAAATTAGTGGCCATAGGTTTCTCTGAGGCTGGTAGATATTCCAAACTCCCCATACTCTCCGCCCGATGACTCAAGGAATCGAAAACCACATTGGCCTATCTCGAGTGATAAATAATAGTAATATCATAATCTTTTAACAACTTTAACCATATCCTCTGACGCATATTCAGGTCGTTCTCCTTAAGCAAGTGCTGCAAACTCTGATGGTTAGTGTAAATCTCACAAGGCACCGCATAGAATAATGACGCCAGATTTTCAAGACATAAACAATGACATCTAACTCAAGATCATGGACAAGGTAGTTCTTTCCATGCACCTTCAACTCTCGGGACGCATAGGCAATCACACTAGCGTCCTGTATCAATAACGCTCCAAGTCCAACCATTGAGGCATCACAATAAAGTGTATAGGACCCCGAACCGGTAGGCAACATCAAGATTGAGGCTAAAGTCAAAGCTGTCTTGAGCTTTTGAAAGATCTCTTCACACTCCTCTGTCTAGTGAAATGGGGCACCCTTCTGGTTCAATCTAGTCATAGGGGTCGCGATCGATGAGAATCCCTCCACAAAGTGAAAATAATAACCCGCCAAGCCAAGGAAACTGTGGATCTTAGTAGCAGGGTAGGGCCTGGGCCAACTCTGCACAGCCTTCACCTTCCTCAAATCCACTCGAATTCCCTCACTCGACACCATATGGCCTAGGAATGCCACATAACTTAGCCATAACTCACATTTGGAGAACTTTGCATACAATCTCTTCTCCCTCAAAGTCTAAAGCACTACCCTCAGGTGCTGCTCATGATCTTTCCGGCTCCGAGAATGTACCAGAATATCATCAATAAAAGCAATCACGAATGAATCAAGATATGGCCTGAATACGTTGTGCATCAAATGCATAAATGCTCGGGGCACTAGTCATCCCAAAATATATAACAAGGAACTGGTAATAACCATACCGATTCTTGAAAGCAGTCTTCGGGATATCTGGATCCCGAATCTTCAACTGATGGTAATCTGAGCGCAAATCAATCTTGGAAAACACAAGTGCTCCCTGAAGCTGATCAAATAGATCATCAATACGAGGTAAAGGATATCGATTATTCATTATAACTTTGTTCAATTGGCGATAATCAATGCACATGCGCATAGAACCATCCTCCGTCTTCACAAACAAAACAGGGGCTCCCCTTGGTTAAACACTGGGTTGAATGAAACCCTTACCCAACAATTCCTACAACTGATCCTTCAACTCCTTCAACTCAGGAGGAGCCATGCGATATGGGGTAACAGAAATGGGCAGAGTTCCCGGCAATAGATCAATGCCAAAATCGATATCTCTATCAAGCGACATGCCCAAAAGATCAGCTGGAAATATATTGGGGAAATCCCGTACCATTGGGACTGAATCAACATAAGAGGTGTCAACACTGACATCACTCACATAAGATAAATAAGCAGCATACCCCTTCTCAACCATACGTTGAGCTTTAAGGAGAGAAATAACCTTCCTGGTAGTATGATTTAAGGTACCACTCCATTCAATAGCTGGAACACCTAGCATAGCCAACGTCACGGTCTTGGCATGTACATCAAAGATACCATGATGGGGCGACAACCAGTCCATGCCCAAAATAATAACAAAGTTAACCATACCGAGTAATAATAGATCAGCCTTGGTCTCAAAACCACGAATGGTAACCAAATACGATAGGTACATGCGGTCCACAACAAGAGAATCTCCCACATGAGTAGAAAGATAAATGGAGGCACTAAAAGAATCCCGAGGCACACCCAAATATGAAGCAAAATAAGACGACACATATGAATAAGTACATAAGGGATAGAATAGAACCAATGCCTCTTTGTGACAAACCAGAATAATACATGTGATGACAGAATCGGAGGCAACTGCCTCAATGCGACCAGGAATGCAATAATATCATGCCCGACCCCTCTCACGAGGGAGACCTCTATCTCATTGGACTCCACTCCTGGCTAGCTAGGCAGGTGGAGCAGCAGTGGGAGCTGGAACCATAGCTTGAGAAATATGAGAAACACGCTATGGCTGAGCAGTCTATGAAGATGCAGCCTTATCAAGTCTGGGGCAGTCTCTAAACAAGTGATTTGTATCACACACTCGAAACAAGCTCTGGGAGGAAGTGGTGGCTGTGACTGACTAGATCTAGGTCTGCTAGATTGACCTCTGGAAGTACCCCGCGTAGAAGGCGCGCTAGAAACTAGAGGCATGTAATAAAGCTCCTGAGGTGCTAGTGGAGCTGGAGTACCACCAACTGCTGGCAAGGCTGAATGAATAGGGCGACCAGAATAACCCATAACATAATGTCCTGTTGATGAAATAGGGCACCAGAGTAATGACCCGACTCTCGACACCTCTTGGCCTCCTTGTGCCCTTGCTTCCTGGCGAGCATACCCTCAATCCATCTAGTAATAGTCACTATCTGTTGGTAGGGAATATCCATCTCTAACTCTCGGGCCATGTTGGACCGGATGGTGGAATAAGACCCTCGATAAACCTCTGCACTCTCTCCTGAAATATGGTGACCAAAGCCGGTACATGTCTGACCAACCTGGTATAGCGGATGCCATACTTTGAGACCGTCATAGCACATTGGCACAAACGCTCAAACTCCGCATGCCATGAATCTCTGAGGTCGTGGGGAACAAATTCCCTCATAAACCTATCGGAGAACTGGGTCCAAGTCAGTGAGGTAGACTCTACAGAACTATCCAACTCGTAAGTATGCCACTAATCATAGGCGGCTCCCAGAAGCTGAAAGGTAGTGAAAGAAACCCCACTAGACTCCACTATACCCATAGTACGAAGAATGTGATGACACTTCTCCAAGAATCCCAAGGCGTCATCTGGAGCTAGGCCACAGAATCCTGGGGGATTATATTTCTGGAACCTCTCTAGCCTGTGCTGATCGTCCTATGAGATAGTTTACCTAACCCCGGGCTGTACTGGTGTTGCAAGCGGTATAGGAATAACCTCTGGAACTTGCTCCATCGGCACTCGCTACTCAATAGTGCGGGTTGCTAGAGTCTGATATGTGGTTGCAGCAAGGGGAGTAACCCTGCCTGACCAAAGTAGTGTACATGCTCATGAACTAAGCCAGCGTGTCCTGGAGTAGTGGTAGTTGTAGTACGTGTACTAGGTGCTTGTGCTCCAACTGGATTTGCTGGTGGTACCTTAGTGGCAGCATGCGCGGGTGCTGAGGCTACACCTCAGGCGCGTCCTCTACCTCTACACCAGCCACAGCCCCGGCCTCTGACGGCAGCAACAGGTGGCACAAGTGCCTGGTCCTCTCATATAGTGTGTGTCCTCACCATATGTGAGAGAATAAAAGATAGAATGTTAAAATTGGTGTCAAAATATCGAACGACAAGAATTCAAAAGAAATGAAGATTTTACTAAATAGTTACATAGCCTCTCGTAGATAAATACGGTCGTCACTATACTAATCAGCGAGACTCTAATAATTTGGCCTGTATCCCGTGACTTCTATGAACCAAGAGCTCAGATACCAACTTGTCACGACCTTAGTTTACCAATCATTAACATGTCATGACGACACCTAGTCTTCAAGACAAGTAAGCCTAGCACATTGCAGAAGTAACAAAATGTACAAAATTTATAGTTAGAACTGGATAACAGGAGTAATGTATACACTTGCCGCCTGGCACATACACTTTAACACTTAAAAAATCATGAAAACTATCCCAAAGACCAGGAAACCCACGGGCAAAACATACTAAGAATGAAACATAATACTGCTCTAATCATCTGAAAATGTCTATATCAAGGAAAAACGGAATATCATCTAGCTAAATAGAGGGTAGAACGAGAGGGAGACTCTCCGGTCTGCGGACGAGGCAGATATAACTCAAAGCTCCCAAGTGCTCCCTGCAGCTACTGGTAGTGCGCCTACGTAGAGGTACCTGGATCTGCACATGAAAAACATGCATAGAAGAGGTGTGAGTACACCACATCGGTACTTAGTAAATGCTAAGCCTAACCTCAGTTGGATAGTGATAAGGAAAGGCCCCGGGCCCTACTGAGACAAAAATAATAAAATAGCAAAATATTAACAGTGTTGAAGTATGATGAAAACTAATGAACACAGCAGTGTGGTAAGATATTTTAGTGAAATATAATACTACAAAACGAAACAAAAACACATAGTAAATACATTTAAATTACAAGAGTACCGATGAGGGTCCCCCAAGATACCGTCCTGTTGCCCTTTTCTCAGTTGTCCAATGGATCTCCCGGAATACCGTCCCGTAGTCCTATTATAATATCAACATCAAAGGATCTCCCGATATACCGTCCCGTAGTACAATTATCAGTGTGCAGGAGATCTCGCAGGATACCATCCCCTAGTCCCAAAATAAAAGTGTAGGGGGATCTCCCGGGATATTGTCCGATAGTCCCAAAATAAAAGTACAGGGGGATCTCCAGAGATACCATCCCGTAGTCCAAAAGTAAAAAATGCGGGGGGATCTCACGGGAATCAAACCCATAGTCCAAAAGTAAACAAACAAGGGGGAGCTCCCAGAATCCAACATCTGTAGACCCAATGTAAATGCGGAATCAACATTAGAAAAATATTCAGAAAATTAAAGTACAGCAATACTAGGCAACAAATAATACTGGCCTAACATACTCCACGTAATCACAGTTAAGACAATTTAAACAAATAGGCAACTTGGATCAATTAAACATGCTCTTCTACGCTAGCACATGCCATAATAACAAGTAAAGTAAGGCAAATATGGAAGAAAATTCAAATCAAGTATTAAGTGAAAATACGGGTTTTAAATAATAAGCTCACGTACGTGCTCGTCACCTCACATACAAGGCATTCAATTTCCAATTATCACATTCTAAGGGACAAAGTCCCCCAACAAAAGGTTAGGCAAGCCACTTACTTCGAACCGGTACGAAGTCAACTAGAGAATAATGCTTTTGCCATGAGTATCCGACTCCAAATGGCCCAAATATATTCAATTCAATTACAAATCGTAAATAATATTGTAAACAACTTATTCCACTATTGAAATTAAAGCTAGGGCACGAAAATATGTAAAATGACCAAAATACCCCTCTAGCCTAAAGTAGAACAAAGATGAGGATACTGCCTACTCAAAATCAAAAAATTAAGTCAATGAAGTTTCACCCATGTTTCTCAATTTTAGACCTTGAATTTGAATTCTAATGGTTGATTTAGCTAAAAAATGTTGGAATACAACTAGAAGAGATCAAAGCAACGTTACCAAAGGATCTTCTCTTCAATATCCTCTGAAAATATCATTCTCCAGAGCTTTCAATTTATTTTTCTAACTTTGAAATAAACCATCCGATTTTTCCATTTTTCAGACCTGTGATTTCTGCTTTTTCAGCCTAGGGACAACTTCTGTGGTCCCGCTTTTGAGGTGAGACTAACCTCTTTTGCGGTTTAACTTAAAGGGGCAGGGTCCGTTTTTGCAGACTAATAACCGCATTTGCGATTCCGCTTACGCGGGAAGGAGACCGCTTCTGCGGTTCTCCTGAGATGGTGCAAAATTCGCTTATGTAGTGAAATGGCCGATTATGTGGCTCCGCTTTTGCGGTGAGATTTCTGCGTATGCGGCTCCAAAACCACAGAAGCAAAAATACTAAAACCCTATTGCAACTTTTCCTTAAAACTCCAAGCTTTGCCCGTTGAGCATCCGAAATTATCGCGGGACACCCATGACTCCAATCAAAAGCACTTACCTTATTTGAACTTGTGAAAATCTTCAAAAAAACCTCAAATAACACCGAAAACCCGATTAAATCAAGGACTCGAGCCTAACAACTTTAAATTCTACCAAAAATATATATTCGCTCAAAAACCTAACCAAAACTCGTCCGAATGACCTGAAATTTTGCACACAGATCCCAAATGACATGACGGAGCTACAATAACTTTCAGAATTCCAAAATGACCCTTGGATCAAAAATTCACTATTGGACCAGAAACTTCAAAATTTTAAACTTCGGCAATTCAAGTCTAAATGAGCTATAGACCTCCAAATTATATTCCGATCACGTTCCCAACCCCAAAATCACCTAACAGAGCTAACAGAACCATCATATTTCCATTCCGATGTCGTATTCACACTATTTTGAATACGGACCATTTTTCAACTCTTAAGCTCTCATGTAGGGACTAAGTGTCCCAAAACACTCCGAATCCTAATACCGAATGTCCCGGTAAACCAAAATAGCACAAATGAACTTAAGGAAAGCAGTTAATGGGGGATCGGGGCATAAATTCCAAAAATGACCGTCCGGTTCATGACATCCTCCTACACTTAAACATTCATTCATCCTCAAACAAGCATAGAGAACATACCTGAAGTAGAACAAGATGAGGATACTGGATGTGCCTATCCTACTCGATCTCCCAAGTCGCCTCCTTCGCCGACTGACCCTGCTACTGGACCTTCACTAAAGCGATGTTCTTTGATCTCAACTTTCGTATATGCCTATCCAGAATGGTCACTGGCTCCTCAACATAGGATAGATCCTTGTCCAGCTGGACTGAACTGAAATCCAATATGTGTAAAGGCTCACCGCGATATCATTGGAGCATCGAAACATCAAACACCGGATGAACTTCGGCTAGGCTGGGAGGTAAGGCAAGCTTATAAACAACCTCCCCAACTCGCCTCAAGATCTCAAAAGGCCCAATGAATCTCGGACTCAGCTTCTCTTTATTTACAAACCTCATGACGCCTTCATGGGCGAGACCCAAAGCAGAACCGGCTCGCCATCCATATATGCCACATCACGAACCTTCTTGTCTGTATAACTCTCCTATCAAGACTGGGATGCACGGAGTCTATCTAGAATCACTTTAACCTTCTCCATTGCATCCTGAACCATCTCTGTGCCCAAATGCCTGGCCTCGCCCGGCTCAAACCAACCCACTGGGATCTACATCTCCTAGCATATAAGGCCTCATACGGTGCCATATCAATGCTGGATTGATAGCTATTGTTATAAGAAAACACTACCAGTGGTAGGAAAAGATCCCATAACCCTCCAAACTCAATCACGCATGCACAGAGCATATCCTCGAAAATCTGAATAGTGCACTCAGACTGTCCATCTGTCTGGGGGTGGAATGCCGTGCTCAACTCCACAGGAGTGCCTAACTCCTGTTGCATAGCTCTTCAGAACCACAATGTAAACTTAGTGCGTCTGTCTGAAATGATAGAAACTGGAATACCATGCAACCGGGTGATCTCCCTTATATTAATCTCCGCCAACCGCTCCGATGAATATGTTGTAAATATAGGTATGAAATGAGCTGACTTGGTCGGCCGATCCAAAATTACCCAAATAGAATCAAGCTTCCTCAAGGTCTTTGGGAGTCCAGATATGAAGTCCGTGGTGATATGCTCCCACTTCCACTCTGGGACCTCGATTTGCTGTAGCAACCCACTCGGACATTGGTGCTCATACTTCACCAGCTGGAAGTTGAGGTATCTAGACACGTAGTCAACTCTATCCATCTTCATCCAACTCTACCAGTAGTGCTACCTCAATTCCTGATACATTTATGCGGCACCCGGATGGAAGGAATACCGCGAGCTATGGGCATCTACTAAAATTAACTCTCGAAGATCATCGACATTGGGCACACAAATCTGGTCCTGCATCCTCAATACTCCATCATCCCCGATGGTAACATCTATAGCATCACCATGCTGAACTCTATCCTGAAGATAAAGAAAATGTGGATTATCAAAGTGCCACTCCCTGATGCGATCAAATAGGGAAGACCGAGAAACCACACAGGCTAGAACCCGAGTGGACTCTGAAAGGTCCAATTTCACGAACTGCCTGGCTAAAGCCTGAACATTAGTCGCCATAGGTTTCTCTGAGGCTGGTAGATATTCCAAACTCCCCATACTCTCCACCCGATGACTCAAGGCATCGAAAACCACATTGTCATATCTCGGGTGATAAATAATAGTAATATCATAATCCTTTAACAACTTTAACCATATCCTCTAACGCATATTCAGGTCGTTCTTCTTAAGCAAGTGCTGCAAACTCTGATGGTTAGTGTAAATCTCACAAGGCACCGCATAAAATAATGACGCTAGATTTTCAAGACATAAACAATGGCATCTAACTCAAGATCATGGACAAGGTAGTTCTTTCCATGCACCTTCAACTCTCGGGACGCATAGGCAATCACCCTACCGTACTGTATCAATAACGCTCCAAGTCCAACCAGTGAGGCATCACAATAAACTGTATAGGACCCCGAACCGGTAGGCAACATCAAGATTGAGGCTAAAGTCAAAGCTGTCTTGAGCTTTTGAAAGCTCTCTTCACACTCCTCTGTCTAGTGAAATGGGGCACCCTTCTGGTTCAATCTAGTCATAGGGGTCGCGATCGATGAGAATCCCTCCACAAAGCGATAATAATAACCCACCAAGCCAAGGAAACTGTGGATCTTAGTAGCTAGGTAGGGCCTGGGCCAACTCTACACGGCCTTCACCTTTCTCAAATCCACTCGAATTCCCTCACTCGACACCATATGGCCTAGGAATGCCACATAACTTAGCCAGAACTCACATTTGGAGAACTTTGCATACAATTTCTTCTCCCTCAGAGTCTGAAGCACTACCCTCAGGTGCCGCTCATGATCTTTCCGTCTCCGAGAATGTACCAGAATATCATCAATAAAAGCAATCACGAATGAATCAAGATATGGCCTGAATACGTTGTGCATCAAATGCATAAAAGCTCGGGGCACTAGTCATCCCAAAAGATATAACAAGGAACTGGTAATAACCATACCGAGTCTTGAAAGCAGTCTTCGGGTTATCTAGATCCCGAATCTTCAACTGATGGTAACCTGAGCACAAATCAATCTTGGAAAACACATGTGCTCCCTGAAGCTGATCAAATAGATCATCAATACGAGGTAAAGGATATCGATTCTTCACTATAACTTTGTTCAATTGGCGATAATCAATGAACATGCGCATAGAACCGTCCTCCGTCTTCACAAACAATACAGGGGCTATTGAATGAAACCCTTACCCAACAATTCCTACAACTGATCCTTCAACTCCTTCAACTCAGGAGGAGCCATGCGATATGGGGGAACAGAAATGGGCAGAGTGCCCGGCAATAGATCAATGCCAAAATCGATATCTCTATCAGGCGACATGCCCAAAAGATCAGCTGGAAACATATTGGGGAAATCCCGTACCATTAAGACTGAATCAACATAAGAGGTGTCAACACTGACATCTCTCACATAAGATAAATAAGCAGCATACCCCTTCTCAACCATACGTTGAGATTTAAGGAGAGAAATAACCTTCTTGGGAGTATGATTTAAGGTACCACTCCACTCAATATGTGGAACACCTAGCATAGCCAACGTCACGGTCTTGGCATATTAATCAAGGATACCATGATGGGGCGACAACCAGTCCATGCCCAAAATAATAACAAAGTCAACCATACAGAGTAATAATAGATCAGCCCTAGTCTCAAAACCACAAATAGTAACCAAACACGATAGGTACACGCGGTCCACAATAAGAGAATCTCCCACATGAGTAGAAACATAAATAGAGGCACTAAAAGAATCCCGAGGCACACCCAAATGCGAAGCAAAATAAGAGGACACATATGAATAAGTACAGAAGGGATAGAATAGAACCAATGCCTCTTTGTGACAAACCAGAAGAATACATGTGATGACAGAATCGGAGGCAACTGCCTCAATGCGAGCAGGAATGCAATAATATCTTGCCCGATCCTTCTCACGAGGGAGATATCTATCTCACTGGACTCCGCCTTTGGCTAGCTAGGCAGGTGTAGCAGCAGTGGGAGCTGGAACCATAGCTTGAGAAATATGAGAAGCACGCTGTGGCTGAGCAGTCTATGAAGATGCAGCCTTATCAAGTCTGGGGCAGTCCCTAACCAAGTGATTTGTATCACCACACTCGAAGCAAGCTCTGGGAGGAAGTGGTGGCTATGACTGACAAGATCTAGGTCTGCTAGATTGACCTCTGGAAGTACCCCGCATAAAAGGCGCGCTAGAAACTGGAGGCATGTCATAAGGCTCCTGAGGTGCTAGTGGAGCTGGAGTACTACCGAGTGCTGGCAAGGCTGAATGAATAGGCCGACCAGAATAACCCATAACATAATGTCCCGCTGATGAAATAGGGCACCATAGTAATGACTCGACTCTCGACACCACTTGGCCTCATTGTCCCCTCGCTTCCTGGCGAGCATACCCTCAATCCATCTAGCAATGTTCACTATCTGCTGGTAGGGAATATCCATCTCTAACTCTCGGGCCATGTTGGACCGGATGGGCGGAATAAGACCCTCGATAAACCTCTGCCCTCTCTCCTGAAATATGGTGACCAAAGCCGGTACATGCCTGACCAACCTGGTATAGCGGATGCCATACTTTGAGATCATCATAGCACCTTGGCACAAATGCTCAAACTCCGCATGCCATGAATCTATGAGGTAGTGGGGAACAAATTCCCTCATAAACCTATCGGAGCACTAGGTCCAAGTCAGTGAGGCAGACACTACAGAACTATCCAACTCGTATGTACGCCACTAATCATAGGTGGCTCCCTGAAGCTGAAAGGCAGCAAAAGAAACCCCACTATACCCATAGTACGAAGAATGTGATGACACTCCTCCAAGAATCCCAAGGCGTCTTCTGAAGCTAGGCCACAGAATCTTGGGGATCATATTTCTGGAACCTCTCTAGCCTGTGCTGATCGTCCTATAAGATAGTTTACCCAAACTCGGGATGTACTGGTGCTGCAGGCGGTATAGGAATAACTTCTGGAACTTACTCCATCGGCACTCGCTACACAATAGTGCGGGTCGCTGGAGTCTGATATGTGGTTGCAGCAAGGGGAGTAACCCCGCCTGACCAAAGTAGTGTACATGCTCATGAACTGAGCCAGTGCGTCCTGGAGTAGTGGTAGTTGTAGTACGTGTACCAGGTGCTTGTGCTCCAACTGGATCTGCTGGTGGTACCTCAGCGGCAGCATGCGCGGGTGCTGAGGCTACACCTCAGACGCATCCTCTACCTCAACACCAGCCCCAGCCCCGGCCTCTGACGGCAGCAGGAGGTGGCGCAAGTGCCTGGTCCTCTCATATAGCGTGTGTCCTCACCATATGTGAGAGAATAAAAGATAGAATGTTAAAATTGGTGTCAAAATATCGAACGACAAGAATTCAAAAAAAATGAAGATTTTACTAAATAGTTACATAGCCTCTCGTAGATAAATACGGTCGTCACTGTACTAATCAGCGAGACTCTAATGAATTAGCCTGTGTCCCGTGACTCCTATGATCCAAGAGCTCAGATACCAACTTGTCACGACCTTAGTTTACCAATCATTAACATGTCATGACGACACCTAGTGTTCAAGACAAGTAAGCCTAGCACATTGCAGAAGTAACAAAATTTACGAAATTTATAGTTAGAACTGGATAACAGGAATAATGTATACACTTGCCACCTGGCACATACACTTTAACACATAAAAAATTATGAAAACTATCCCAAAGACCAGGAAACCTACGGGCAAAACATACTAAGAATGAAACATAATACTGCTCTAATCATCTAAAAATGTCTTTATCAAGGAATAACGGTTTATCATCTAGCTAACTATAGGGTAGAACGAGAGGGAGACTCTCCGGTCTGCGGACAAGGCAGAGATAACTCATGGCTCCCAAGTGCTCCCTGCAGCTACTGGTAGTGCGCCTACGTAGAGGTACCTGGATCTGCACATGAAAAACATGCGTAGAAGAGGTGTGAGTACACCGCAGCGGTACTTAGTAAATTCTAAGCCTAACCTCAGTTGGATAGTGATAAGGAAAATATCGGGCCCTACTGAGACAAAAATAATAAAATAGCAAAATATTAACAGTGTTGAAGTATGATGAAAACTAATGAACACGGCAGTGTGGTAAGATATTTTAGTGAAATATAATACTACAAAACGAAACAGAAACACATAGTAAATACATTTAAATTACAAGAGTACCGACGAGGGTCCCCCAGGATACCGTCCTGTTGCCCTTTTCTCAGCCGTCCAATGGATCTCCCGGAATACCGTCCCGTAGTCCCATTATCATATCAACATCAAAGGATCTCCCGATATACCGTCTCGTAGTCGAATTATCAGTGTGTAGGAGATCTCGCAGGATACCGTCCCCTAGTCCCAAAATAAAAGTGTAGGGGGTTCTCCCGGGATATCGTCCGGTTGTCCCAAAATAAAAGTACAGGGGGATCACCAGAGATACCATCCCGTAGTCCAAAAGTAAAAAATGCAGGGGGATCTCACGGGAATCAAACCCGTAGTCCAAAAGTAAACAAACAAGGGGGAGCTCCTAGAATCCAGCATCCGTAGACCCAATGTAAATGCGGAACCAACATTAGAGAAATATTCAGAAAATTGAAGTACAACAATACTAGGCAACAAATAATACTGGCCTAACATACTCCACGTAATCACAGTTATGACAATTTAAACAAATAGGCAACTTGGATCAATTAAACATGCTCTTCTACGCTAGCACATGCTGTAATAACAAGTAAAGTAAGGCAAATCTGAAAGAAAATCCAAATCAAGTATTAAGTAAAAATACGCGTTTTCAATAATTAGCTCAAGTACGTGCTTGTCACCTCACATAAAAGGCATTTAATTTCCAATTATCATATCCTAAGGGACAAAGTCCCCCTACAAAAGGTTATGCAAGCCACTTACTTCGAACCGGTGCGAAGTGAACTAGAGAATGATGCTTTTGCCATGAGTATCCGACTCCAAATGGCCCAAATCTATTCAATTCAATTACATATCATAAATAATATTGTAAACAACTGATTCCTTTATTGAAATTAAAGTAAGGGCGCAAAATTAGGTAAAATGATCAAAATGCCCCTCTAGCCAACGTCTCACAATCGAATAATTTTTACATTTTTAGAACCCCCGTACTCTTACGAGTCTAACCATATAAAAATCTTCCAAATCGGAGGTCAAATGACCACTCAAAATCACAAAATTAAGCCTAAGAATTTTCACCAAATTTTCTCAATTTTAGACCTTGAATTTGAATTCTAATGGTCGATTTATCTAGGAAATGATGGAATATAACTAGAAGGGATCAACGAAATGTTATCCAATGATATTCTCTTCAAAATTGTCATGACCCTGGTTCACCAATCGTGAACCTGTCATGACGGCACCCAGTGTTCGAGACTAGGAAAGCCTGACACGATGTGGAATATACAATTTCATGAATAAAAGATAAGATAACAACGGAATAATATAAATGAAATGTAATAAGTGCCGCTCGGCACATACACTTCGCCAAATACTAGTAGGCAACATACTACCAAGACCCGGAAACCCACGGGAAACACGGACTAAAAGAAGGGTACAACTGTGGCTCTATACATCAAGAATGTCTAAACAACGAGAATAAGGAAAAAATAACTACCATCACTAATGAGAGCAGAAGGGGACTCTCTGGATCCGCGGACGTAGCAGATCATACCTCGAGTCGCCTAAAGCGCTGCTAGGTCAGCTGAGATGTGCCTGATCTAATGTACCTGGATCTGCACAACAAAAGTGTGCAGAAAGGTAGCATGAGTACACCACGACGGTACTTAGTAAGTGCCAAGCCTAACCTAGATGGAGTAGTGACGATGAAGGTCAGGGCCCTACCGAGAGACAATAACATAATGATAATAACAATAATAAGCAGTTTAAATAAGAATGAGTCTGAAATAACAACAAAAAAGTAATTACTGCAACCGTCTACAATTAGGCTAACAACGAGTAACTAACATAATATAAATTCAAGTCAGCAAGTCCAGGACCTATGGGAATTGAACCCGTAGTCCCTCTCTATATCCAACAACTTAGGATCTCCGAGAATTGAACCCGCAGTTCGTACCTCAATACCTCAGGATCTCCAGTAATTGAACCCGCAGTCCGTGTCTCAATAGCTCAGGATCTCCAGGAATTGAACCCGCAGTCCGTATCTCAATATCTCAATAAAATTCGGGTCTCCGGGAATCGAACCCGCAGCCCTTGGATCTTCGGGAATCGAACCTGCAGTCCACAAACACTACAACTCCGGGTCTCCGGGAAATGAACCCGTAGCCCTTGGATCTCCGAGAATTGAACCCGCAGTCCACCAAAACAAACAATAAAAAGGAAAACACAGAGAAATATGAAATACATAACTACAATTACACAAAAACCAGCATCAACAAATTTCAAAAAGTACAAATAAGAAAAATAAGCACTTAGACAGATAATCCTACCTATCCATGCTTTTCTAACGAATATCAGGCAAATGTTACAATTTAATCAGCTAAATAACAGAAATATCACGAGTTGAACAGTTCAAGTAAGGTGGTTTCCAACAATCTGTGCATGTACACGCCCGTCACCTCACGTACAAGGCATTTAAATTAACACATAATATCCTAGGGGAGAAGGTTCCCCCACACGAGGTTAGACAAGCCATTTACCTCAATTCTGGTACAAAATCGCTAAGAAACGAATCACTTGCCACGAGTATCCGAATCCGGCTGGCCTGAATCTAGTCAAACCAATTACACAGTATAAATAACATCGCAAGTAACTAATTACAATGATAAATTTAAAGCTACGGCGTGAACACATGTAAATGACCAAAATACCCCTACAGTCATCGGCTCGGAATCAAAATATTTTTATGTTTTCGGAACCCTCGTACTCTCACGAGTATATCCATATCAAAATTATACAATTCTCATGTCATTTCGACCCTCAAATCAAGGATTTATCATTTTTCAACTTTGGGGCTCAAATTCCAATTCTTACCATCCAAACACGGATAAAAATAGAAACCAGCAGAAATAATCATGGAGAAATATCAAAATAAAGGTCTTATATTTACCTTCTTGATGAGAGGATAACAACGCTGTGAAAATCACCTCAATCGGAGCTCTAGAACTCAAGATATGCCCAAAATACTAAACTTCTCGGTTTTAAACACTACCATATGAATTCAAAGAGACGCTCAACATAAGTTGTCGTCACATTTCCCAGTGCGGAGAGATATGAAGCACCAATAACTATATTTGTGCCATGAATAGGACACCTATACAGATCAAGGCTAATAAGACTACATCCTTGGTTTGTGAGCAGAACTTGGCAAAAAACTCCCTAACAATGAAATCGTTGTTCACTGCCCACTATAACAGAGAAACTCAGAATATTTTAAATAGTTTCTTGAAGAAACTCAGCCACATGTGTCTGAATAAAATTATCTAAAGATGATAAAATTTTACTTTGATGTTTGTGACATTTGAGCTTTGCTGAAAGTTACTCTTGCTTGAATTTCACTGGATCATCTGATGCTATTGAGTTTGTTATCCTTTTGTGTTGTCGGTTGCCTTTATTGGATCGTAGGGAGAAATTCACGGACATAAAGGTTTATCTATATTGAGAAATGAGACCAGAACCCTGTGACTGAACTGATGCCCTGCTTTGTGGTTAATGAGGCAAACATTTGAGTTTGGTGTATCATTACTGAGTCGATGTGGCTGAAACGAAGTGGGAAGAGGAGTTTTGATTAGGGTTAGAAAACAGAATAGCCCCTTTATTAGCAAAAGCTGGTCGCACCACACCTTTCTCTACCGATCAACCGAAAATCGCCAATATACTAATTTCGCCAATTCAAGCCTAATTGAGCTACATACATTAAAAATACATTCCGAACGCGCTCCTGACCCCGAAATTACCTAACGGAGCTAATGGAACCATTGGATTTCCTTTTCGAGGTTGTCTTAACATTGTTCTGAATATGGGCCATTTTACAACTATAAAGCTCTCATTTAGGGACTAAGTGTCCTAAAACACTCCAAATTTTGGAACCGGACCTCCCGACAAACTACAATAGCAGAAATGAACTCATTGGAGCAGTTAATTTGGGGATCAGGGTGTAAAGTTCAAAAACGGCCGGCCTAGTTGTTACATCTTCCCACACTTAAAAGATTCGTTCGTCCTCGAACGAGTAAACAAAACATACCTGGAGTTGTAAAGAGATGAGGGTACTGGTTGCGCATATCCTGCTCGATCTCCCAAGTCGCCTCCTCGGCCGGTTAACCCCGCCAATGAACCTTTACTGAAGCGATGTTCTTTGACCTTAGTTTCATGATTTGCCTGTCCAGAATGGCTACTTGCTCATCAATATAAGACAGATCTTCCTCTAGCTGAACAGAAGTGAAATCCAACACGTGCGACTGTTACCATGGTATCTCCAGAGCATAGGGACATGAAATATGGGATGGCTCCGACTAGGCTGGGAGGTAAGGCCAGCTCATAAGCAAACTCCCCCGCATGCATCAAAATCTCAAAGGGACAATGAATCTCGGACTCAACTGAGTACATTAGCCTGATATAATCTAAAAATATTCCCTCTTGTTCAAACAAATAAGTCTTAGAGCCTAATTCCAACATCCAGAATTCTATGCCAGGCCTGTTTTCATCAAGAGATCACTCAATTATTCCTCACACGCCGTCCTCAAACATGACTGCATAACTTAGCTGTATTCGTACCTTGCAACAAAAATCCACAGGATCACGATAATATTTTATGACCAAATTAGCCAAAAATTCGACGAATTAGATGCTCACATTGCACCTCAAGATCTACATAGGTCTCGTTCTAACTTTTACAATTCTGACACGACGGAAGAGATGTGTGCTGATATTCATAACCAACTACTGAACCAACAATTCATTGGGTCTATACTCCTGACAAGATCCATTACCTTGTCCTAAACAAGAGAATGATCTTTTTCTCTATAATATACTTCATATAATCAGTTTGCACTGATCCCGAATCCCATAACCTCATCTCGCCCACTACGAACTGCTCAGGCGAATAGCCACCTCAGACATAATCAAAAGTCCCGCAAGATGACACAATGTACCAATAGTCTACTAAATCGTACGTGATACAACAGGAAAGCGAACACTAGAGAGAACTATTCAACTCTCACACTAACATGGACTTCCTCAGAAAAATAGGAAACAAAACACATAAAAGCAAATATGGACACTGAAGTAAACATCACACTGTTACGACATGCAACCCGATCTCAACAATATACTCATGGCGGCGTGCCACCCGATCCAAACAATATAACCATGGCGGCGTGCCACCCGATCCAAACAATATAACCATGGCGGCGTGCCACCCGATCCAAATATAAAACTCACACAAGGAGCCATACATCGAACTGAATAGCTCATCACATCAAAATACTGAGTATCGATCATAAGCACACTAAGGTGCATGATATCATTTACAAGGACACATATAGCGTTACAGGCTACAAACTCAAGCACAACTGAGGTGCGATACATAATCTAAGTCTCAAGAGCCATCATGCTCATATAACATCACTGCTGAGCGGAACCTCAACGCATAAGGATTTTACCAAGCCGTCTCACAACTCATACGGCACAACATATCTTTACAGGAATTAACTAACCATGAAATAAGAGCGCGACTAGCCCTACATAAGGGCGCATTGTTGGAAGAAACACAACTGGCCTGACGCAAGGCTCACTTCCACATTTAAATCTATCCACCGACCTTAAGTCTATCCTGGTCGTGCCAAAACAAGCCAATAATATTTCAGAGGTCTATAACCCAATAAGCAGAGTGCCCTCCAGGCATAAATTCTCAAATGGATGATATCACCAAAATCCTCATACTTGGTTTAAATTTTTAACCAATGAAGTAACTATATGTCACACCTATACAATTCTCTTGTGGGACAAGCTCCTACCATCTTCCGAATAATTAACGAGCCTGCACATTCAAACTACCGGCTGCATTAACACTGAAAAGCGATCAGGAGTCCCTAACCGGGATACAAATCCATTCTCACATAACACCAATCTCAAGTGATACTGACGTTAATACCCATCTTACTCAAAACACTAAAACTCCTTTCCTGCTCATCCGAGCTCTTTATGTCACATTTATTGACCAAACTGCGACCTTGGTCCTTACTTAAAATTTCATACTACTCACTGCACCTCACGTGCAGTATACGATAGACACGATTTCCATCATAGCTCTAGAACTGACGATAGGCTAATACTTCATCACATAAGACTTTCCATTTAACTCACTGCAGGAGAACTATGACAACATACGGCGAATCCTTATAACCATCAAATAAGCTAATCTCTAAGTAGTGGTCCAAGCCACCATAACCCTTTCCAAGATCTGCCTACTCATAACAGGCCCTAACAGAAGAATACTTCCGAATAACACCAATTACTGCGGCCGACAAGCCTCAAATGGACCGCCACAAATCACATGTATAACTCGATCACGCTGCATGAACCGATCACTAACACCAATATACCAACTCAACTATGGCTAATCAATCTACTTCATTCCAATTTATCCTTGAATGCCTTAGAAATGTTAATATCTCCCTTCAATACCTAACTTATTCCAACCGCACTCACCCCGAGTGACCTTAAATCATGAGGCCATGCTATCTCAAGAACGACGACCATTTCATGTCTCTCAAATACTACACCACAAGTCAAAACATCATAGAACGTTTTGTGCCCTTCATCATGAGTTGTTTCAAAAATTTGACCCCCAACTGTACTTATAGTCTTAGTATTATCGGGCACCACACTTTACCTCCTGAATTCACTAGGACGGCTATTGAGAGCCATCTGGCCCTGACTTGCCCCAGTACGCAACAACCTCTACTGAATTTTATAACATATGAATACCCTCTTGATAAAGCACCCAGCAGGATCACTTCCCTCGCAACATGCACCTATACGAAGCGTAAATCATGAATCCTCCCTCAAGTCTGAATGTGAGCCACTAAGGCTAACCATAACACGCATTCAACAATTCATATACTCAATTACCACTCATGGTCCTTTTCTGTACCTGGAATAGCCCATTAATGCTAATACCTAGAATTCACGCTGGTAATTAACCATGCGACCCAATCGTAAGCGGTGGGACTCCCCCACTTTGCTCAAGACCACTATTACACAACTCTTGAACACATTAGAACCATTCTCTCAAGTCATTTACTCTTATTCAACTGCAATTCACTTGATCCAACGAACATAACCACACGTGCTCTATCAGCACTCTGACACCATAGGGTATGACCTCATCCCAAATACAATTAAACATTTTCCCGCTCCATGCATCGAGCATTCTTTACCACGACAGCTTAAGACATACTGTGATTCTCACACCTACGAAGCACCATGTAGCCTTCACCGATGTCTTCCCTGCTGATAATGAAATGTAGGATTATTGTGGACACAGAAACATCAAAAGTCCCAACATTATACCATCCGAGTCTCAACTCTTACTCATCCGTAAGTTTCAAAGAACTTTTTGAATGGTACCTAAATACATCGCAGGCCAAGTCTGATATGACACATTACCCATAAATTGATCGTTGATAGTGAAATCATCTCACTTGGCATGAAGCCATAAGATACATCTTGCTAATCCATGATACTAACCTTTATCATTTGTACGTCATCATCATAAGACAACCCAAGACATTCGTTTGGTACATGTCCTTCTTATGACATTTAAACTCACTGCCCCCAGTATCTCTGTTGCTAGTTGCACCCTTCGCTAAATAGACATCTCATACAAACCATATAGTCTTTATCACCACTAACTATCTTTAGATCTACATCCACTTTGTGATTCTACCATTACCACGACGATTAGGCAATTAAGTAAACCCTTTTCAAGACCGTACTTATCAACCGAATGTCAGAACCTAGTGTACCCCATGTGCACAATCGAATGGACCTCTCAATACTTTTGCATTATCGATATGGATGACACGCGGTAATAATGGTTGAGTAAATTCTTGGCTCCCTTATAATCCCAATGTAGCATCACGAACTGTCGGCGCATACCTGATATTGAGTGCGCAATTTCAATACATAAGTGGATGCAAAAGAACACATGATATAGGCTCCAACTGAATAAATGACGCACGATAAGGAATTCAAAAGAATGAATAGAGATGTCTCCGTATCGATCAGCGAGAATCTAAGTAACAGGTCTGTGTCCCGTGACTCCTACGAACCTAGAGCTCAGATACCAACTTGTCACGACCCTGGTTCACCAATTGTGAACCTGTCATGATGGCACCTAGTCTTCACGACTAGGTAAGCCTGACAAAATGTGGAATATACAATTTCATGAATAAAAGATAAGATAAAAGCAGAATAATATAAATGAAATGTAATAAGTGCCACTCGGAACATACACTTCGCCAAATACTACTAGGCAACATACTACCAAGACCCGGAAACACACTGGCGATACAAACTAATAGAAGAGTACAACTGTGGCTCTATACATCAAGAATGTCTAAACAACGAGAATAAGGAAAAATAACTACCATCAATAATGAGAGTAGAAGGGGACTCTCCCGATCCGCGGACGTAGCAAATCATACCTCGAGTCTCCTGAAGTGCTGCTAGATCACCTGAGATGTGCCTGATCTGATGTACCTGGATCTGCACAACAAAAGTGTTCAGAAAAGTAGCATGAGTACACCATGGCGGTACTCAGTAAGTGCCAAGCCTAACCACGATGGAGTAGTGACGATGAAGGTCAGGACCCTACCGAGAGACAATAACATAATGATAATAACAATAATAAGCACTTTAAATAAGAATGAGTCTGAAATAACAAGAATAAAGTAATTACTGCAACCGTCTACAATTAGGCTAACAACGAGTAACTAACATAACATAAATTCAAGTCAGCAAGTCCGGGATCTACGGAAATTGAACCCGCAGTCCCTCTCTATATCCAAGAACTCAGGATCTCCGGGAATTGAACCCGCAGTCCACCAACACAAACAATAAAAAGGAAAGCACAGAGAAATATGAAATACATAACTACAATTACACCAAAACTAGTATCAACAATTTTCAAAAAGTTCAAATAAGTCAAATAGGCACTTAGACAGATAATCCTATCTATCCATGATTTTCTAACGAATATCAGGCAAATGTTACAATTTAATCAGCTAAATAACATAAATATCACGATTTGAACAATTCATGTAAGGTGGTTTCCAACAATCTGCACATGTACACGCCCATTACCTCACGTACAAGGCATTTAAATTAACACATAATATCCTAAGGGAGAAGGTTCACCCACACGAGGTTAGACAAGCCACTTACCTCAATTCCAGTACAAAATCGCTAAGAAACGACTCCCTTGCCATGAGTATCCGACTCCGGCTGGCCCGAATCTAGTCAAACCAATTACACAATATAAATAACATCGCAAGTAAGTAATTACAATGATAAAATTAATGCTACGACGCGAACACAGGTGAAATGACCAAAATACCCCTACAGTCATCGGCTCTGAATCAAATATTTTTATGTTTTCGGAACCCTCGTACTCTCACGAGACTAACCATATCAAAATTATACAATTCTCATGTCATTTCGACCCTCAAATCAAGGATTTATCATTTTTCAACTTTGGGGCTCAAAATCCCAATTCTTACCATCCAAACACGGATAAAAATAGAAACCAGCAGAAATAATCACGGAGAAATATCAAAATAAAGGTCTGATATTTACCTCCTTGATGAGACGAGAACAACGCCGCAAAAATCAACTCAATCGGAGCTCTAGAACTCAAGATATGCCCAAAATACTAAACTTCTCGGTTTTAAACACTGCCATATGAATTCAAAGAGATGCTCAACATAAATTGTCGTCACATTTCCCAGTGCGGAGAGACATGAAGCACCGATAACTATATTTGTGCCATGAATAGGACACCTATACACATCAAGGCTAATAAGACTGCATCCTTGGTTTGTGAGCAGAACTTGGCAAACAACTCCATAACAATGAAATCGTTGTTCACTGCCCACTATAACAGAGAAACCCGGAACATTTTAAATAGTTACTTGAGGAAACTCAGCCACACGTGTCTGAATAAAATTGTCTAAAGATGATAAAATTTTACTTTGATGTTTGTGACATTTGAGCTTTGCTGAAAGTTACTCTTGCTTGAATTTCACTGGATCATCTGATGTTATTGAGTTTGTTATCCTTTTGTGTTGTCGTTTGCCTTTATTGGATCACAGGGAGAAATTCAAGGACATAAAGGTTTATCTTTACTGAGAAATGAGACCAGAACCCTGTGAATGAACTGTTTCCCGGCTTTGTGGTTAATGAGGCAAAAATTTGAGTTTGGTGTATCATTACTGAATCGTTGTGACTGAAACGAAGGGTGAAGAAGAGTTTTGATTAGGGTTAGAAAACAGAATAGCCCCTTTCTTAGCAAAAGCGGGTCGCACCACACCTTTCTCTACCTATCAACCGAAAATCGCCAAAATACTAATTTCGCCAATTCAAGCCTAATTGAGCTACAGACCTTCAAAATACATTTCGAACGCGCTTCCGACCCTGAAATCACCTAACGGAGCTCATGGAACCATAAAATTTTCATTCTGAGGTCGTCTTAACATTGTTCCAAATACGGGCCATTTTTCAACTATAAAGCTCTCATTTAGGGACTAAGTGTCCTAAAACACTCCAAATTCTAGAACCGAACCTCCCGGCAAAGTACAATAATAGAAATGAACTTAGGGGAGCAGTTAAATTGGGGATCGGGGCGTAAAGTTCAAAAACGACCGGTCGGATCGTTACACAAATCCCCTCAAAATTGCCTTCTCCCCAGCTCTCAGTTGAATATTCCAACTTTGAAAAAAACCTTCGAATTTTCCCCTTTTTAGACCTATGATTTCCACTTTTGCGGCCGAGCGGTCCCACTTTTGCGATGAGACTAAGTGCTTTTGCGGTTCAACTTAAAGGAGCAGGTTCAACTTTTGCGGACTAATAACCGCATTTATGGTTCCATTTACGCGGGAAGGAGACCACTTGTACGGATCTCCTGAGATGGTGCAAAATCCGCTTATGCGGTGAAATGGCTGCTTATGCGGTTCTGCTTCTGCGGTGAGATGGCCGCTTATGCAGCTCCAAAATCGCAGAAGCGAAAATACCAGAACGGTGTTAAAAGCTTGAGAAGTCTAAGCTTTGACCATTGAGCATCTGAAAGCATCCTTGGACCCCCGGGACTCCAATAAAAAGCACCAATACCACATAATACCTTACTCAAACTTGTTAAAATCCTCAAAACACCTCAAACAATACCGAAAACAAGATTAAATCAAGGATTCAAGCCTAAGAACTTCAAATTATATGAAAAATACGCTTTCGCTCAAAAACCTAACAAAACCTCGTCCGAATGACCTAAAATTTTGAACACACATACCAAATGACATGATGGAGCTACATAAACATCTGGAATTCCAATCTGTCCCTCGGATCAAAAATTCACTATTGGGCCGGAAACATCAAAATTTCAAACTTTGGCATTTCAAACCTAAATGAGCTACAGACCTCCAAATTATATTCCGATAACGCTCCCAACCCCGAAATGACCTAACGGAGCTAATGGAACCATCAGATTTCTATTCTGAGGTCATCTTCGCACTGTTCCAAATACGGACCATTTTTTAACTCTTAAGCTCTCATGTAGGAACTAAGTGTCCCAAAACACTCCGAATCCGAATACCGAACGTCCCAGTAAACCAAAAATAGCAGAAATGAACTTAGGGAAAGTAGTTAATGGGGGATCGGGGCATAAATTCCAAAAACTACCGGCCGTATCGTTACACTTTCCCCATAGTTATGAAACCATTCCTCACCATTAGAATTTCAAACTCAATTTCTCCTGCTTTAAAATTTATCTCAAATTGTATTCGAATTTTGATATTGAATTTCATCGCTAGTTCTTGGTACGAGGTGATCATGAATACGTACGAGTCAAATCCGCTACACCTAGAGAACTCTGATCGTGAATCAGAAAAGTTAATTGAATGAACTTTGGTAGGATTTGACTACTTATAACGGAGAAAAGCGTTATGTGAAGCATTCTGTACAGCGCTACTATGTTAAAATGAAAAATTAAAAAATTGTTAGAATAATAAATGAAATTAGAAAACAGTAAAGAATAAGAAATATTTCGAGTGCACAATTTGCTTGTGCGTCCTTAAAGAATTTTAACACCCTCACACGTTGCCAAGGTAATGGGTTAAATCCTTCCAGGATGAAACGGAATAAACCTTCCTGTAACAGTGGCAATACAAACTACAGGATACCAACGAACTCAAAGAATAGAGCAAAATGACACTTAAGAATTTAAGAGAGAGAGACTGCAAATTATGATGCAGTATTTTAAGAATGAAGGAAGTTTGGTAATGTTTTTGGTTTGTTAAAAACGAAGCCATGCCTTAGAATTTATAGGCAATTATTAGAAGAGGTGTAATGTTTGTTCTTGAAAAGGTGTCTGTTTAGAAGTTTTCGCATCCTGCCACTTTCCTACAGCGATTAAGCTAGGATCGCGACCAGACAAGCCTTCTGAATCTGCAGCAGTGTTCTGGCGCAGTCCTACAGTGGTCACGCGAGGATCGCGGCGACTATATCCTTCTGAATCTTCAACAGTGATCTGGCATCTAATTAATTAATAATTAATTAATTAAATAAAATTTTATCCAAAAAAGAATCTTATCAATCGATAATTTGACAAATCCAAATCCAAATCCAAATTCAAAGCCAAAACCAAAGTGAAAGCCAAAGCCGAAGCCGAGCCGAGTGAGCGGCGAGAATGGCGACGACGCGATGGTTCATTTTATTGAATGATATAATAATTGTATAATGTATATGTATTTATGAATTCTTGTATATTTATGGATTAAAAAAAACTACAAAGCATAATATTCAATAAATATTTATGTTATAATGAAGAGCCATTACGGTCAAGTTGAAAAAGATGAAGATGTAAGATGAGAGGGGGAGAAGAGCGAATAGATTTTGAGGGAGCTCAATTACTGAGCATAAATTAGAAATTCATCCCTTAATTAGTGATTTCTTAATTAATGAATCTTTAAAACATAAGGCAAATAAACGTATGTGATTTTCAAACATGCCATAATTGTAAATTAATTTAATGTTTTTTTTAATAAACAAAAGCAATACCATTTATATTATTAACTTTTTTAAAAAAAATCTATCAAGTAAAAATGTCAATTTTTAATAGATATATTTAGTGAAGACAAGCTAAATATAACAAGCCCAAATTGTATTGAATGGACCGATTCGCAGATAAGTATAAATTATAACTTAGAAATATCCACCTGCACCTCCACAGAGGAAATTCTAGAAAGTTGTAGAAAGTTTTCAATGCGATGCGCGTTCTCCCTCTTTACCTTTCCCTACCGTTATAAAACCATTCTTCACCATTTGAATTTCAAACTAAATTTCTCCCGCTTTCAAATTCATCACAAATTGTATATGAATTTTGATATTGAATTTCATCGCTAGTTCCTGCTACGAGGTAATAATGAATACGTATGAGTCAAATCCGCTACACCTAGAGAACTATAATTGTGAATCAGATAAGATGAGTGAATGAACCTTTGCAGGATTTGACTACTTGAATGGTGAAAAGACTATTATGAAACACTCTGTAGAGCGCTACTATGTTTAAACACAAAATAAAAAAACTGTTAGAATAATAAAAGAAATTGAAAAATAGTAAAGAATAAGAAATATTTCGAGTCCACAATTTACTTATGCATCCTTAAGAAATTTTAACCCCCTCACACATTGCCAAGGTAATGGATTAAATCCTCCCAGGAAGAAACGGAATAAACCTTCCTGCAACAATGGCAATACAAACTACATGATACCAAATAACTCAAAGTACATAGCAAAATCATACTTAAGAATCTGAGAAAGAGATACTGTGAATTAGAATGCAGTATTTTATAATGAAGGAAGTTCGGTAATATTTTTGGTGTGTTGAAAATAAAGTAATACCTCAGAATTTATAGGCAATTTTTGGAAGAGGTGTGATGTTTGTTTTGGAAAATGTGTTTGTGCAGAAGTTTTCGCATCCTGCCGCGGTCCTTCCGCGGTTAAGATGGGATCGCGGCCAGACTAGCCTTCTGAATCTGCTATAGTGTTCTCGCGCGCTCCTACCGCGGTTATGCTAGGATCGCGACGGGACTATCCTTCTGAATCTTCTGCAATGATCTAACATCTAATTAATTATTAAATAATTAATTAAACAAATTTTGTTCCAAAAAAATCTTATTGATCGATAATTTGATAAATCCAAATCCAAAGTCAAATCCAAAGCTGAAGCCGAGCCGAGCGAGCAACGACAATGACGACAACGCGAGGGTTCATTCTAATGAATGATATAATAATAGCATAATGAATATGTATTTATGAATTCTTGTATATTTATGGATTAAATAAAAATACATAGTATAATATTCAATAAATATTTATCTAATAATGAAGAGCCATTACAGTCATGTTGAAAAAGATGAAGATGTAAGATGAGAGGGGGGAGAGAGAAAATTGAGTCATCTGTATGATATGAATAGAGTGAATAGATTTTGAGGGAGATAAATTAATGAGCATAAATTAGTAACTCATCCCTTAATTAGTGATTTCTTAATTAATGAATCTTTAAAACATAAGGCAAATAAACGTATGTGATTTTAAAACATGCCATAATTCTAAATTATTTGTAGTTTATTTGAAATAAAGCAATAGCAATACCATTTATATTATTAATTTTTAAAAAAAAAGATCTATCAAGTAAAAATCTCTATTTTTAAAAAATGGATTTAGTGAAGATAAGCTAAATATAACAAGCCCAAATTGTATTGAACGGACTGATTCGCACATAAGTATAAATGACAACTTAGAAATATCCACTAGCACCTCCAAAGAGGAAATTCTAGAAAGTCCCCTTTTAACCTTTCCCCACCATTATAAAATCATTCTTCACCATTTGAATTTCAAACTAAATTTCTCATGCTTTAAAATTCATCTCAAATTGTATATGAATTTTGATATTGAATTTCATCGCTAGTTCCTGCTTCGAAGTGATCATGAATACGTATGAGTCAAATCCGCTATACCTAGGAAACTCTAATCGTGAATCAGATAAGCTGATCGAAAGAACATTTGCAGCATTTGATTACTTAGAATGGAGAAGAGAGTTCTATGAATCACTCTATAGAGTGCTACTGTGCTAAAACACAAAATCAGAAAACTGTTATAATAATAAAATAAACTGAAAAATAGTAAAGAATAAGAAATATTCCGAGTCCACAATTTGCTTGTGTTTCCTTAAAGAATTTTAACCCCCTCATACGTTTCCAAGGTAATGGATTAAATCCTCTCAGGTTGAAATAAAATAAACCTTCCTGCAACAATGGCAATACAAACTGCAGGATACCAACAAACTCAAAGAACGGAGAAAAATCACACTTACGAATTTGAGATAGAGAGAGAGAGACTGCGAATTAGAATGCAGTATTTTAAGAATGAATGAAGTTCAATAATGTTTTTGGTGTGTTAAAAATGAATCCATGCCTCAGAATTTATTGGCAATTATTGGAATAGGTGGGATGTTTGTTCTGAAAAAGGTGTATGTTCAGAAATTTCTATATCCTGCCACGGTCCTACCATGGTTACTCGAGGATCGTGACCAAACTAGCCTTCGAAATGTGCAGTAGTGTTCTAGCGCGGTCCTACCACGGTTACACCAGGTTCGTAGTGAGATTATCCTTCTGAATCTTCAGTAGTGATCTGACATCTAATGAATTATTAAATAATTAATTAAATACATTTTTTCCAAAAAATAGTCTTATCGATCGATAATTTGAAAAATCCAAATCCAAATCCGAAGCCAAAGCTAAAGCTGAAGCCGAGCCGAGCGAGCGACGATAATGACGACAATGCAAGGATTCATTCTATTGAATGATATAATAATAGTATAATGTATATGTGTTTATGAATTCTTGTATATTTATGGATTAAATAAAAATACATAGCATAATTCAATATATATTTATGTAATAATAAAGAGCCATTATGGTCAAGTTGAAAAAGATGAAGGGGGGAGAGAGAGAGAATTGAGTCGTCTGTACGAAAGGAATAGAGCGAATAGATTTTGAGGGGGATAAATTAATGAGAATAAATTAGAAATTCATTCTTTAATTAGTGATTCCTTAATTAATGAATCTTTTAAAACATAAGGCAAATAAACGTATGTGATTTTAAAAACGTTGCCATAATTGTAAATTAATTTGTTGTTTTTTGGAATACGGCATAAGAAATACCATTTATATTATTATCTAATTAAAAAAGATCTATAAAGTAAAAATTTCTATTTTTTAAAGACGGATTTAGTGAAGACAACCTAAATATAACAAGCCCAAATTGTATTGGATGGATCTATTCACAAATAAGTATAAATTAAAACTTAGAAATATCCACCTGCACCTCCAGAGAGGAAATTCTAGAAAGTTCTTGAAAGTTTCCCACACGATTCGCATTCCCGCTTTTAACCTTTCCCCACCATTATAAAACCATTCCTCACCATTTGAATTTCAATATAAATTTCTCCGACTTTCAAATTTATCTCAAATTGTATATGACTTTTGATATTCAATTTCATCGCTAGTTCGTGCTACGAGGTGACGATGAATATGTATGAGTCAAATCTGCTACACCTAGAGAACTCTAATCATGAATCAGATAAGCTGATTGAAAGAACTTTTGGAGGATTTGACAGCTTAGAATTGAGAAGATAGTTCTATGAAGCACTCTGTAGAGCGCTATTGTGTTAAAATACAAAATCAGAAAACTGTTAGAATAATAAAAAAAAATTAAAAAATAGTAAAGAATAAATAATATTCCGAGTCCACAATTTGCTTGTGCGTCCTGAAAGAATTTGAACCTCCTCAAACGTTGCCAATGTAATGGATTAAATCCTCCCAAGATAAAATGGAATAAACTGTAATAACACGTCTGGTCGTTTTGCATTTTCAAATCATGTTCCTTTAAATAATACTTTCTGTATTTGCTTTAGCTAAATTTTGACTTGCGGGGGCAAGTGGTTCTTAAGTTAGAAGAATTTCGGGCAAGATTAAGCCTAATAGCTTCTTTAAGTTTCTTTAAAAGGACATGTTTGACTTCGGTCAATATTTTGGGAAAACGGACCTAGAATCACAATCCAGCAATTATTAAGGGTCCGTGGGAAAATGTGGGACCTAGGCGTACACCCGAAATTGAATTACGAGGTCCCTAACCCGAGTAACGAATTTTTATGTAAAATTGTTAAGTTTAAATTTAAAAGATTTAAACAAACTAAGAAATTATTGTTATCATACGTATCAGGTTCCGATTTCGATTCTGAAACTTGGTACAAGTCCGAAATATCAGTTAAGACCTATCCGCAAAATTTGGTGTCAATCCGAGTAGTTTAAGGGAACTTTGACATGTTGATAGGAAATTAAGAACTTGAAGTTCATTAAGTTGGATCAACTGGTTTTGGGGTTCGATTCCTTGATTTAGAGTTGTTTTAGGTGTTTCAAGGGTTCGACTAGGTCCACCTTGTGATTTCAGACTTATCGGTATGTTCGAGTGGGGCTTGGAAGCCCCGAGCATCAAATGGTCGAGGTTCGAGCCAAGTTAGAATTTGAAGAGAAACAACATTGGTGCTTCTATCAAAACCGCTTCTGCGACTCTTTGACCGCAGAAGTGGTGACCGCATAAATAGCCACTTGACCGCAGAAGTGGAAAGGGAGAAGGTAAGAGGGATCTCAGAAGGGAAAATCGCTGCGCCAGTGAGTTCATTAAATACGAACTCCAACCCTTCTCTGTCAATTATCATCCGATTATGGGGCAATTTTGGAGCATTCAAAGAGAGGGTTTCAACATAACATCACAAGGTAAGTAATCCCCACTCACTCTTAGCTTAAAAACATGAACATTAGGTAGATTTAAAACAAAAATATCAAATAAAATAAAAGGTTAGAGATAGACCTAGGGTTTTGGTAAAATTATGATTTAACCACCTAATTAGTTATGTAATGAACTAAAATTTACATATTATTAATCGTTAGGTTATAGAGAATAATTTCTTCGAATAATCTCAGAATTCGTGCACGTGGGCCCGAAGTTGGAATTTAGGAACCTTGCGGGATTGGTTGGAAAATCACTTAATTAGTTAGAATTCAACCTTGTGATTAATTATTGATAAGTTCTTGCCTTATTTAAACTAGTTGGTGCTTGTTCGGCTTCGAATTGAGCTTGGAGCCTAGCTTGTGATTGAAAGAGTGCTTCGGAATGAGGTGAGTCTCCTTTCTAACCTCGTAAGAGGGAATTGTTCCCTTAGGTTTTATGTTATGTTTTTATTGCTATATACGGAGACTACGCACGCATTAGATGACAGGAGCTCGTGCATAGCTACTACTATGTTAAATGTCCGGGTAGCTTAGGACCTACAATATGCCTATTAGATATATCCCTTATGTTAAATTGTTGTCATGAACACCTAGTATGTACTAGAGACTGAAAGAGAAGGATATGAGCCTATTTCTATAGTTAATTGAGTTTGATTTGGTATTTTTAACCATTTATATGTCATGTATGTGAGCTTGATATTTCATTCTTATTTGTGGATTGGGCCTATCGTCTCGGTATGAATAGATGCATATATAAGAGCGCCATCGACCCTTGGCAAGTGCAGACTTATTTTTGTTGGTTCGTGTCGTCGCCTCGGTAATATGTGTGCAAGTTGATTGTGGAAAAACTTATACATGCTTTGTTTTGCAATTATCTCACTTGATAAATTATAAACTTGATGTTGTAAAATTTTTGACTTATACTACATGTTATAATCTGCCGTTACTTGCAAATTACATGTTTGATCATGACGTATCGAGTCGACCTCTCGTCTCTACTTGTTTGAAAGTAGACATGACACTTACTGAGTACACATTATTTATGTACTCATGCTACACTTATGTACTTAAATGTATAGGTTTTGAGGCAGGTGGATCCGGAAAACACTCTGGTGCCTATCAGTGAGCGCTTCAGGGACTTCTACGATGAGCTTCACCTTCTTGTCGATTCGCAGCCGAAGAAGTCTTTCTTGTATTTTTTCTATTTCTGTCTATCCTAATTCAGACAGTAGGATAGGATATTATTCATGTTATGTATATTCTACTAGTTACCCGTAGCTTATGTCACCAGGTTCTGGCACACACTCAGTAGAAGATAATATTTTTGGGGTTATATGACTGTTTTTACATCTTATCGATATTTACAGACTGTGACTTTAATTGGGAGAAAATTTTATTATAATGACCTAGGAAAAAGGGGAAAGAATTGGGACATAAACATATTTTCGCAATCTAGTTGGCCTGACTATGGTGTTAAGCACCATCATGACCTATTTTTAAAAAATGGGTTGTGACAATATGGTATCAGAGCTTTAGGTTCACGTAGGTCTCACAAGTTACGGGCAAAACATAATAGAGTCTTGTAGATCGGTACGGAGACGTCTGTATTTATCTTCGAGAAAGACTACTCTTTGTTCATTCTTCATCATGCAATGTTCAGTGTACTAAGTTTCCTCTTTTATTCTCTCACAGATGGTGAGAACCCGTACCATCAACGTTTTGGATTTGGGAGGAGCTGCTCCCCTTGTTTCCAGAGGCTGAGGTAAAGGCCGGGGGAGAGCACCGGCCCATGGTAGGGGACGAGGGCATCCCAAAGCTATTCCTGTTGCACCATCAGCAGATCCAGTGGGGGATCCCACTACTGATGTGTAGGGCGATACGCCTGCAGTTGTGCCTATTCCGTCAAATTTCATGACTACGCTAGTATTTCATGAGGTCATAGGGCGTATGCTTATGTTCATGGACACCATGACTCAAACTGTTTTATTTCCAGCAGGTCCAGCAGCTTCGCAGACAGGAGGGGGAGTATAGACCCCTATTGCTCATGGTCCAGTTCATGCAACAGCAATATATCAAACTTCGGGTGCCCAACTCGCAGAGGGGGTTCAGCCAGTTGTTGCAGCGATAACCTAGCCTAGGCCAACTATGGAGTACAATCCACAAAATTTACTAGACAGATGGACCAGACTTCACCCGCCAGTCTTCGGAAGCGAGCGTCATGAGGATGCTCCGAATTACATCGACACGTGCAGGGACATACTGCATACTGTGAGGATATTGGAGTCACATGGAGTTGACTTCACTACTTTTCAGCTTGAAGGTAGGGCTCGCAGATGGTAGAAGTCCTATATTCTTGGCAGACCCATGGGTTCTCCCCCTTCACTTGGGGTCTGTTTGTGCAGTTGTTCCTGGATAGGTATATTCTGCCCTCTGAGAGGGAAGAGCTACGGTATCAGTTTAAGCACCTTGAGTAGGGTCAGATGTTTGTTACCGACTACAAGGTGAGGTTTCATGAGTTATCTCGCCATACACTGATGACACTCCCGACAGATGCAGAGAGAGTGTTCAGGCTTGTCGCCGGATTGCAGCCCAGTATTCGATCTGGTATGGCCTGAAAGGTGGAGATAGGTACAGAGTATAAGCTTATGGTCGAGATTACTTGCCAGATTGAGGGTTATCGTCAGAAGGGTAGGGATTAGATACAACAGGACAAGAGAGCCAGATTCCTTGGAGAGTTTAGAGGTGCCGCAACTAGGGGCAGAGGTTAGTATGGGAGGGGTCAGCCCAGTATTCCCCCATCGTCAGCACCACCACCTCCCGCCCGGGGTGCTCCAGCATGCCCCTATTTTAGTGCCATGCCAGAGAGTTCCTACCGCCCGCCAGCTATTCAGGGTTCTACCTGTGGGTATTCAGGTCCTAAGGGTTCTTCTGGCCACTACTTTAGTACTATGCCAGAGACTTCATCTCATCCACCGGCTATCCAGGCTACCCCTACAGGATATACAAGCCATCAGGACAGTAGGTCGCCACACCATGTTGTTTTACGTATGACGATCCGGTCCATATAAGGAGATACTACCCTAGGCTTAGGGGCAAGGTAGTACAGTAGGGGCAGCAACCCACGACTCCAACACCAGCATCCCAGCCATCTAGAGGTGGATGGTAGAGTGGTAGAGGTTGATCCATAGGTGGAGGCCAGACAGGGAGAGGTCAGCCAGCTACTCCTCAGCAGGTGGAGGCCAGACAACCAGTGCTGCAGCTAGAACGCTCTCCCAGCTAGGCCGGAAGCCTTTGCTTCAGATGCCGGCATCACATGTATTATTTCTGTCAGTGGTAAAGATTCATTAGTATTATTTGATCTAGGTTCCACTTATTCATATGTATCATCTTTGTTTGGTCATTTCTTGTCCATTTCACCCAGTCCTTGGGTGTTCTAATTCATGTGGGCAATTCTGTGATTGTGAACCGGGTCTACCGATCTTGTGTGGTTATTTTTTCTGGTTTTGAGACTATAACAGATCTCTTGTTGCTCGATATGATCGACTTTGAGGTTATTCTGGGATGGATTGGTTTTCTCCATATCATGCTATTCTAGATTGCCATGCCAAGACTATTTCTTTAGTAAGGCTAGGGTTGTCAAGACTGGAGTGGAGGGGATCTATTATGGATACACCTAGCAGGGTTATTTCCTTCCTAAAGGCTCAACGCATGGTTGAGAAGGGGTTTTTGTCCTTCCTATCTTATGTTCGAGACACCACTACAGAGTCTCCGACGATTGATTCAGTGCCAGTGGTTTGGGAGTTCACTGATGTTTTCCCTTCTGATATTCCTGGCATGCCTCCTGTTTGTGATATTTATTTTCGTATCGACTTGGCCCCAGGCACTCAGCCTATATCTATTCCACCATACCGTATGGCTCCTAAGGATCTGAAGGAGCAGTTACAAGAGTTGTTAGCAAAGGGGTTTGTCAGGCCCAGTGTATCGTCGTGGGGTGCACCAATGTTGTTTGTGAAGAAGAAGGATGGGACTATGCGGATGTACATTTACCGCCAGTTGAACAAGGTCACCATCAAGAACTAGCATCCATTGCCCCGTATTGAGGATTTGTTCAATCAATTGCAGGGTGCTAGGGTGTTCTCTAAGATTGACCTGAGGTCAGGGTATCATTAGCTAAAGATTGGGGATTCAGATGTTTCGAAGACTATATTTAGGATGAGATATAGCCACCATAAGTTCCTGGTGATGTCATTTGGCTTGACTAATGCTCCAACAGCGTTTGTGAATCTGATGAACAGAGTGTTCATGCCCCATATTGATTCTTTTGTCATTGTCTTCCTTGATGACATCTTGATATACTCACGTAGCCTGGAGAGCACGAGCAGCATTTGAGAGTAGTGCTAGTGACCTTGCGAGAGTAAAAGCTTTATGCTAAGTTCTCCAAGTGTGAGTTTTGGCTAGAGTGAGTGGCATTCATGGGGAAAAATAGTGTTAGGATAGGGTATTAAGGTGGAACCCAAGAAGATTGAGGGAGTTCAGAGTTGGCCACGTCCTATTTTAGTGATCGAGATGAGGAGATTCCCGGGGTTAGCAGGCTATTATCTATGATTTGTGCAAGGCTTCTCATCCATTGCATCACCTCTGACCAGATTGACCCAAAAGGGGCCCCCATTTTGTTGGTCTGATGATTGTGAAGAGAGCCTCCAGAAGCGTAAGAAGGCTTTGACCATGGAACCAGTTCTTGTATTGCCTTATGGTTCAATGATGTATTCGATGTATTGTGACACTTGTCGCATTGGCTTGGGATGTGTATTGATGCAGGCGGGGCGCGTTATTGCATATGCCTCTCGTCAGCTGAAGGTTCATGAGAAAAATTAAACAGTGCACGATCTAGAGTTGGCGGCTATTGTTCATGCTCTTAAGATATGGAGGCATTATTCATATGGGCTGTCATGTGAGGTTTATATAGATCACCGCAGTCTGTAGCATTTGATCAAGTAGAGGGACCTTAATTTGAGGCAACGCAGGTGCCTTAAGTGCTTAAGGACTATGACATTACCATTCTTTATCATCCAGACAAGGCAAATGTGGTTGGTGATGCCTTGGGGAGGAAGGCAGAGAGCATCGGTAGTTTAGCATTCATTCCTTCAGAGATGAGACCATTAGCTTTGGACGTTCAGTCCTTGGCTAACCGACTTGTGAGATTGGATATTTCAGATCCCAGCCGGGTCCTAGCATGTGTGGTTGCTCAATCTTCATTGTTAGGGGACATTAAGGCCCGCCAGCACGATGATCCACATTTGTCAGATCTTAGGGAGACGGTACTTCAGCAACAGGCCAAAGAGGTTTCTGTTGGCGAGGATGGTGAGTTACAGCTTTAAGGCCGAGTATGTTTTCCTAATGTTGATGGCTTGAGGGACAAGATTCTAGAGAAGGCCCATAGTTCGAGGTACTCCATGCATGCAGGTGCTACAAAGATGTACCTAGACTTGAGGTAGCATTACTGGTGGAAAAGGATGAAGAAGGACATTGTAGAGTATGCAGCTAGATGTTTCAATTGCCAGTAGTTCAAACATGAACATTAGAGTCTAGGTGGCCAACTTCAACGGATTCCTATTCCGAAATGGAAGTGGGAGCGCATCACTATGGATTTCGTAGTTGGGTTGCCGCAGACTCAGAGGAAGGTTGATTCAGTATGGGTTATTATGGATAGATCGACCAAGTCTTCCCATTTCATTCCATTGGCAAATACCTACACAGTAGAGAGGTATGCTTAGGTTTACATTCAGGAGATAGTGAGATTGCACGGTGTGCCGGTCTCCATCATTCGGACAGAGGCCCTCAGTTTACTTCCTATTTCTGGAGAGCTGTTCAGAGTGAGTTGGGGACTCACGTGGAGCTTAGAACAACATTTCATCATCAGATCAACGGGCAGTCAGAGAACAGAATTAGATTTTAGAGGATATGCTTAGAGCATGTGTGATCGACTTTAGGGGGCAGTAGGATCAATTCTTACCATTGGCAGAGTTTGCATATAATAACAATTATCAGTCCAGCATAGAGATGGCCCTGTATAAGGCATTGTATGGTCAACATTGTCGTTCTCCTATAAGATGGTTCGAGCTTGGTGAGGCTAAGTTATTTGGTACAGATTTGGTTCAGGATGCCTTGGATAAGGTAAAGTTGATTCAGGAGAGGCTCTGCATAGCTCAGTCCAGGCAGAAGAGCTACACAGATCAGAAGGCACTTGATATATCATTTGCAGTTGGTGAGAAGGTTCTCCTGAAGGTTTTGCCCATGAAGGGCATTATGAGATTCGGGAAGAAGGGCAAGTTAAGCCCAACGTTTATTGGCCCCTTTGACGTGTTGAGGCGAGTTGGAAAGGTTTCCTATGAGCTTTCCTTACCTCCTAGTTTATCATAATTTCATCTAGTCTTCCATGTATCGATGCTCCGAAAATATTATGCCGACTATTCACATGTGTTGGATTTCAGTACCATTCGGTTAGATGATAGTTAGAGCTACGAGGAGGATCCAGTTTCCATTGTTGATAGGTAAGACTGCTAGTTGAGATCTAAGAGGGTTTATGTAGTGAGAGTCCAGTGGAAGGGCCAACCGGTCGAGGAGGCAACCTGGCAGTCCGAGGAGGACATGCAGAGCCGATATCCCCACTTATTCAGCAGTCCAAGTACTTTTCTTTATCCAGTCAAGGATGAACATTTGTTTAAGAGGTGGAGAATGTAGCGACCGGACTGGTCGTTTTGCATTCTTGCACTCAGTTCCCTTAAATAATACTTTCTGCTTTTGCTTTAGCTAGATTATAACTTGCGGGGGCAGGTGGTTCAAAATTTAAATAAAACTATAATTTGTTACGGAGGACAAGCGGACCCGATCACATACCATACTGTTGCGGCGTGCTACCCAATCCTCAATCATCACTTTTGCAGCGTGTAACCCAAAACCATAAGTATACAAAGTTGTTATGGCGTACAACTCGATCCACAATTATACAGTATTGTTGCGGCATGCAACATGATCTATACATGTATAGTGTTATTGCGGCATGAAACCCGATCCAAAAATGTATAGTGTTGTTGCGGCGTGCAATCCGATCCATATATAAATAATGAAACCTCAAACAATCAACAATCACAACTATGGGGTAAGGGGTTAACAACTAGTGACAACAATCCCGGTCAGGGAATATAACAATATAACTAAATCCCGGCAAGGGAATATAACAACATAACTAACTCACCGCAAGGGAAAAAATCAACCAATCTAATAACACATTCCTGCAAGGGAGTAACCATCAACTATTTCTCTTTCTTACACTTCTCACTTTCACATTCGACCTATTGCTCTGAGAGTTATTTCATATCATGTACCTTCTCACTCTGTAACACAACTCAAGCCATTGCTCCACGGAGTTTAGAAAACATAAACTCTGTCTCAAACTCTTTATATAGAAATCCTCAAATAAGCATGGAAGAGTCATATCAATTCAGTCTCAATATAAGGGTATACGGTCATGCTAGACACCAGTGTATAGATACTTGTCAACATGCCTATACACCTTACTCAACAAATAGAAATTTGCAAATAAGACTCTACTCCTATTCTCTCAAGCTAAATTTAGACCAAACATTAAACTTGAATGCTCCAAACTCAACTGAAGCATCTAGTATAGCATTACCCCTCGAATTCGGCTACAACTCGGTCAAATCTATGAAATAATGACCTTACAACAACAATAACAACAACAACCCAGTATATTCCCACAAAGTGGAGTCTGGGGAGGGTAATATGTAGACAGACCTTACCTCTACCCAAAAGGGCAGAGAGGTTTTTTCCAATCGACCCTCGGTGCAGGGAAGAGAAAGGCAAACAAAAACAAAAACACAAACAACATTAGTTACTGCAGCATAAATCGTGTAAATAATTATCTAAACATAAGAGTCATAAGTACCATAAATAAACTGGCATGCAATAATATTAAAACAGTAACTACCAGAAATGACTACCATAAGAGGACACAAACCAATACACGAATCATCTATGGATAGCCCTACCACGCCTCACCCAACCCCGGGAAAGGAGTATGAAAAATCTAGAAGCCCCTATCTTACAACCCCGATACTAGACCTCCAGACATTCCTATCATGTGTCATGTCATCGAAAATCCGCATCCTGGCCATGTCCTGCCTAATTACCTCTCCCCAGTATCTCTTAGGCCTCCCTCTACCTCGCCTCACACCGACCACCGCTAGCCGCTCACAACTCCTCACCGGGGCATCGGGGCTTCTCCTCCGCACATGCCCGAACCACCGGAGCCTCGCCTCTCGCATCTTCTCATCCACTGGGGCCACCCCCACCTTCTCCCAAATAACGTCATTCCTAATATTATCTAACCTAGTGAGCCCGCACATCCACCTCAGCATCCTCATCTCCGCAACCTTCATCCTCTAAACATGAGATTTCATCACCGGCCAACACTCCATCCCATACAACATGGCAGGTCTAACCACAGCTCTATAAAACATCCCCTTGAGTTTTTGTGGCATTTTCTTGTCACACAAGACTCCTGATGCAAGCCTCCACTTCGACCACCCTAACCCTATATGGTGAGTGACATCACCGTCTATCTCTTCGTCCCCCTAAATCACCGATCCAAGGTATCTAAAACTATCCCTCTTGGCTATGGCCTGAGATCCAATCTTCATCCCCCCCCCCCCCCCCACTTCACTCGGCTCAGCACTTAACTTGCACTCCAGATATTCTGTCTTAGACCTGCTTAGTTTGAAACCCTTAGACTCGAGAGTCTGTATCCATCCCTCTAGCCTCTCATTAACACCGACCCTCATCTCGTCTACCAGGACTATGTCATCATCAAATAGCATAAACCAAGGCACATCCCCTTGAATATAATGTGTTAAAGCATCCATCACCAAGGCAAACAAGAGAAGGCTAAGCACAGATCCTAGATGGAGCCCCATAACCACTGGGAAATGGTCTGAGTCGCCACCCACTATCCTGACCCTAGACTTAGCTCCAACTATTCTGATGTAGGCTTCCGGCACGCTCTTAGCCTCCAAGAACCTCCATAGCACCTCCCTAGGGACCTTGTCATATGCCTTCTCTAAGTCGATAAACACCATGTGCGGGTCCTTATTCTTATCCCTGAACTGTTCCACAAATTTCCTAACAAGGTGGATAGCTTGTGTAGTGGAGCGACCCGGTATGAAACCGAACTGGTTTATGAAAATAGATGTTGACTCCCTCGCCCTAGCATCGATCACCCGCTCCCAGACCTTCGTGGTGTGACTTATTAATTTGATGCCCCTATAGTTGTTGCAACACTGATATCCCATTTGTTCTTGTACAAGGGCACCACTGTACTCCACCTCCACTCCTCCGGCATCCTTGTGGTCCTAAAGATCACATTGAACAACCTGGTGAGCCACTCCACTCCTGGCTTACCCATGTATTTTTAGAACTCCATCGAGATTTTGTCTGGCCTGGTCGCTTGACCCCTACTCATCCTACGCAAAGCCCGCACGACCTCCTCCACCCTAATGCTCATGCAGTACCCTAGGTCTCTATGACGCTCTGAATGCCCCAGCTCCCCTAGCTCTATGTTTTTGTCCCCCTCCTCGTTGAGAAGATCTCGAAACTACGCCTTCCTTCTATGTTTGACTTGAGACTCCCCCATCAAGACTCTACCATCCTTATCCTTGATGCACCTAACTTGGTTTGGGTTATGCGCCTTCCTTTCCCTTACTTTGGCTAACCGGAATAACTTCTTGTCCCCACCTTTCTCCCCCAATTCCTCGTACATGCGACCAAACACTGCATTTTTTGCTTCCGTGACCACCAGTTTTGCTTCGTTCCTCGCCACCTTATAGCTCTCTCTATTCACCCACCTTTCTTCCTCGCTTGTGCTCCCTTCCAACTTCGAAAAAGCTACTTGCTTCACCTCCACTTTTTCTCGTACTACATCGTTCCACCACCAGTCACCCTGATATCTATCTAAATAGCCTTTGGCTACCCCAAGCGCATCCTGCACTGTCTCCCTAACCAGATCGGCCGTCTCTCACCACATTGCGTCTACTATACCAGAACATCTCCAAGCTCCACCATCAATTAACCTCCTCTCCAACTCCCGGGCTTTCTCTTTAGTCAAAGCACCCAATCAACAATCACAACCAACGCTTAGAGGGGTAACAACTAGTGACAGTAGTCCCGGCCACGGAATATAACAATACAACTAAATCCCGGCAAGGGAATATAACAAGGGAAATAATGACCTTACAATATTAATAATAGCTAAAAAAATCAAACCCAATGCCTAAATATGAATTTCTAAGCTTTATTCCCAAAATTCCAAAAATCGACCCCGGGCCCGCTTGGTCAAAACATGAGGTTCGATCCAATTCCATGTTATCCATTCACCCATGAGCCCGGATATATAATTTATTTTCAAATTTGACCACAAAACAAGGTCTAAATCAAAGAAAATGAAAAGCCTTAATTCTACCCTTTTCCACCAATTTCAACCCTAGATTACATGATTTAGGTTTAGAAACTCATTAATTTATGAAGGAATAATGAAGGAAATGCGGGGGATTTACTTACCCAAGTGGTCTTGAAAAATGGAGGCTTCAATGGTTTCCTAATGCTTGGGGAGAGAAGAGAGTTCGTGTGAAGTTTTGAATGAGGCTGCAACTATTCTATTTCCGAACTTAAAATAATAATTGGGCGAATTTTCCCTATGCAATGGCAGAAATGGAGATGCGTTCGCGAAGGGTCCCACTAATTGGTCATCGAGATCGCGATGATTGCAACGCGAATGCGTAGAAGAAATACTGGGGGTCCAAAAGATCGGTCTATGCGAACGCGAGTCTGCTGGTGCAAACATGTTGAAGGCAACGCTGAAGCTATGCGATCGCGTGATTGAGTATGCGAACGCGGATGAAGAAAAATCTAAAAGATCGCGAATTCAGGCTGGAGATTACGATCGCGAAGGAGGAAACAACAGTGCAAAAATTACACATTTTCTGCAACTTTCTCTATTTTTAAAATTACTCCGAAAACACTCATGAGCCCTCGGGGCTCCTAACCAAACACACACACAAACTCGAGAACATCCTACAAACTTAACCATGAAATTAAATCACCAAAATAACATCATAAACGAGGAATCAAACCTCAAAATCTTCACTTTTTCATCAAACTTCGTAAACTTGCAAAATTAGAGTTTTAGATCCGAAACACGTCAAATGACGTCCGATTTCAACCAAATTTCATAGAAAGCGGTTAAACAATATATAAGACGTGTACTGTGCGTCAGAACCAAAATACGAGCCCGATTCCATAGTAATTTGATAAATTTTCATTTCCAATTTCCTTAATAATTTCAGAAAAATAATTTCACAGAAAATTTCATTTCTTTGGCTCGGGACCTCGGATTTTGATTCCGAGCATACGCTCTAGTCCTATATTTTTATGCGGACCCTTCGAGATTGTCCAATCATGAGTCAGGGTCTGTTTACCCAAAATTTTAACCCAAGTCAACTTTAATCATTTTAAAGACACATTTTAAAATATTTATAACATTTATCATATAAGCTTTACGGCTAAGCGCTCGGACTATGCACAAAAATTAAGGCAATTTAAAATAAGGTTTTCAGGCCTCGAAAGTACAGAATGAAATAGGAAACAGGTGATGACCCTTTGGGTCGCCAAATTCTCCACCTCTAAAACGACCATTCATCCTCAAACGGACAAAAGAAAGAAGTAACTGAGTCGGGAAATAGATGAGGATAACGACTCCACATATCACACTCGGACTCCCAGGTCAATGCCTTAGGAAGCTGACCTCTCCATTGAACACGTACTGAATGAAAACTCTTCGACCTCAACTGTTGAACATGTCAGTCTAGAATAGCTATCGGCTCCTCCTTATAAGACAGATCCTTGTCTAACTAGACGGTGCTGAAATCTAACACGTTGGGTGGGTCGCCAAGATACCTTCGAAGCATGGAAATAATAAACACTGGATAACGGCAAACAAGCTATGCGGAAAGGCAAGTCTATAAGCCACCTATCCCACACGATCGATAATCTCGAATAGACCGATAAACCTAGGGCTAAGCTTTTCCTTCTTCCTAAACTCATCACGGCCTTCATAGGCGACACTCGGAGCAATACCCGCTCACCAACCATGAAAGCTACATCCCGAACCTTAAGATATGTATAACTCTTTTGTCGTGACTAAGCCAAACGGATCCTGTCCTGAATGATATTGACCTTATCTAAGGCCTCCAGAACAAAATTTGTACCCAATAACTGAGCCTCTCCCGGCTCAAACCATCTAAGCGGAGATCGACATTGCCTACCGTATAAGGCCTCAGTAGGAGCCATCTGAATGCTGGACTAGTAGATTTTATTGTAGAAGAACTCTGCCAAAGGAAAATTGGTCCCACGAGCCTCCAAAATCAATGACACATGCTCGGAGCATATCCTCTAATATCAAAATAGTCTACTTAGACTGTCCATCCTTCTGAGGATAAAATGTTCTGCTCGACTAATCCTGGGTGCCCAACTCTCACTGAACTGTTCTCTAGAAGTGCCTGCGTACCCCGGTCTAAAATGATAGATGTAGGCACACCATGAAGACAAACATTCTCCCTGATATAAATCTCAGCTAACCTCTCGAATGAATAAGAGATTACCACAGGAATTAAATGTGGTGATTTGTTTAGCCTATCAACAATAACCCATATTGCATCGACTTCTTCTGAGTTAATGGAAGTCTTGTAATGAAATCCATGTTATTCCTCTCCCACTTCCACTCGGGAAGCTCAATCCTCTAAAATAAACCACTAGCCCTTTGATGCTCATACTTAACCTATTGACAGTTCAAACATCGAGCCACATATAAAATAATATCTTTCTTTATCCAACGCTACCAATAATACTGCCGCAAGTCTTGATACATCTTTGCGGTGCCTGGGTGAATAGAATACGAAGAACTATGGGCCTCCGCTAAGATCAACCCTCGAATCCCATCGACATTGGGCACATAAACTCGGCCCTGCAATCTCAAAATACCATCATCATCTAAGGTCACCTTCGTGGCACCTCCACGCTGCAGCATGTCCCTCAGGACACATTGGGATTATCAAACTGCCAATCACGAAGATGCTCCAATAATGAATAACGAGTAATTGCGCAAGCTAACACCCTGCTAGGCTCAGAAATATCCAACTTCACTAGTCGATTGGCCAAGGCCTAAACATCCAAAGCAAGCGGTCTCTAGCTGACTGGAATATAATGTCACGACCCGGATTTTCCCCCAATATCGGGATCGTGATGGCGCCTACTCGTAGTAGCTAGGCTAGCCACCGTATTCATACTATCCTATTTTTAATAATATTTCATAATTAATTTATCAACAAACCATAACTTTAACTAAATAAGTGCGGAAGACTTTATCGAAATAGTATTAAGCAGTTTCAAGGTAAAACCATACTGAAAATCCTCTACCCAAGACGTGGAGTCACCAACTCATGAACTACTACTGAATACTACACATAAAAGTCTGAAAGAAATATAACATAATCTGTGTGTCTCGGAACAAAGAGACTACAGCTAAAACATAAGTAAAGAGAGAGACGCCGGGCTTGTGGACGTCTGCAAGCTACCTCGGTCTCAAATGTGATTAACTTCCATGCAATCGATTTACTGCTGCTGCTCCTGATCATAACCTGGACCTGTGCAAAAACGCACAGAAGTGTAGTATCAGCACAACCGACCCCTTGTGCTGGTAAGTGCCTGGCCTATCCCGGCGAAGTAGTGACAAGCCTAGGACCAGACACCCATATAAACCTGTGCAGTTGCAATATATATATATATATATATATATATATATATATATATATATATATATATATATATATATGTACATAAACATTTATAAGGAAATACTCTACTCTGCAATAACAATCAATAACTCATAATATCCAGATTAATCTAATCCGCAGAATTAAATCTTACTTTCGTGACTCAATTCTTTATTTTTCTTTTCATATCTCGTGGTAGGCGTACCACCGCTCCCAACTGTATCAATAAATTATATCTTGTGGTAGGCGTACCACCCGATCCCATTGTATCAATAATTATATCTTGTGGTAGGCGTACCACCCGATCCCAATTCTTTAATATATATATTACCACAAATAACAAGAATTAACCAAGTAATAACACAATAAGGAATATCTCAAAGAACTCAACAATTAACAACGAGTTAATAAGTTCACAAGGAAAACAAGGTATAATGGAAACACAAGTAATGTCAAGTCAAGGAATAGCAAGTAGTTGCACGGCATCACCCAAATAAAATATAATGGAAAAACAAGTAATATCAAGTCAAGGAATGGCAAATAGTTGCACGGCATCACCCTTCGTACTTTTACTCTCATCCTCACCAAATAAGCAAATAAAGTGCACGGCATCACCCTTCGTGCTTTTACTCTCATCCTCACCAAATAAGCAAATAAAGTGCACGGCATCACCCTTCGTGCTTTTACTCTCATCCTCACATCCATAGTACGGCATGATCCTTCGTACATGGTTCAATAACAAGGCACGGCATGATCCTTCGTGCATAATCGATAAAACGTGGCACGGCATTAACCTTCGTGCATAAATAATAATAAATCATGGCACGACATCACCCTTCGTGCATTATCACTCTTCCTCACCCAAATAACAATCACAGTTAAGGGCAGAGAAAGAAAACAACAAATCATGAACCGTCCCGGCAAGGGACACAATAATCATTTCAACAAAGTCCCGGCAAGGGCAATCAATATCTCACTTCATAACAAGTCCCGGCAAGGAAGAACAATAACAATTCCATAACCCGGCAAGGGTCCAACAATTTATCTTTCAGATATGTCTCACAACAAGTATTAACAACGACTCACGGTCATGCAAGACGCCAATGTATGGATGCTCGTCACCACAGCCCATACACCGCACTCGATCACATAGCACATAGCACATAATCCTATTCCCTCAAGCTAGGATAGAACAAACACTTACCTCGAAAGTTTACGAACAATTCAATCCGTAGCAATGCCTTGCAATTCAATCACCTCGGATGTCGAATCTCAAACCGGCGAGAATTCTAGTCCGCGACGCCTTTGCTCCTCAACCGGCCTCCTCGCGCTTCCAATCTATCCAAATTCATACAAGCATCGATGAAGTTCGATTTCTAAAAGATGGGGTTTAGCCATACATATCTGAAATACGTCCCTTAATGATACTACAATGATCCAATATAGTTATGTAACTTCAATCTACAATACCACATTCAATAGGGCCAATATTAGTCATAAATCCCATAACTTGTGCCATCTAGGCCTATTATCAAACATCTTGCAGGCATAAATATTTACACCTCTTAACTATAGCATTGGTTCCTCCAACTATCACCATTAACCAACAATTCATCTCCCTATCATTCTTTAGCAATTTATACTCCTAACATCATGTGTGTGGTCAATCATTCACACCCACACCAACAAAATTCCAACAAATATACACATTTAAATCCCTACCATGTTCATGTATTTAAATTGGGGACTTATGGCTTCCAACAACCATACTATAAGTTGTAATACTTGATTCATACTCATATTCCCATAATAACACCATATGTGTAAGTCTAAGGTGTAGGATTACCTCTTGTAGATCAAATCTTGAAAGACAACTTTGGGGTGTTCTTGAGATTTTTGAAGAAATCCTATGAAATCCAACCAAAATCATGTTGTAACTAGTGATTGAGAAGAGAAATCACCATGAAAATACACTTAAAAGCTTACCTTAGGAGTGCAATTGAGTGCCTTGGTCGAATTGGGGGTGTTGGGGAAGCCCTAGGCTTGAGAAATGACTCAAAATCTGTCATTTCCCGTCCTTAGGTATATTTAGGGCCTGCTACTAGCGCGCCCGCGCTAATTAGCGCGAGTTAAGGCAGAAAATAACCCATTAGCGCGGGCTACTAGCGCTCCCGCGCTAAGGCCGCGCTACTGACACATGCCCAGTAAAATGATCATAACTTTCTGTATAGACATCCAAATGACACACGGTTTGTTGCGTTGGAAACTAGACTCAAAGGGCTTTAATTTGATAGGTTGTGGGTCACACAACTCTTTATATAACGGGAGATATAATCGTTTAAAGTGAGGTCTTGTGCACACTCATTTACATCTTCGCCTATTATGAAGTTTTCCAACTTCAAAAATTCCCGTTAACCATCCGAAATCACCCCGAGGCACCCGGGACCTCAACCAAAAATACCAACACCTCCTAGAATATCATACAAACTTATTCGTGCGATCACATCGCCAATATCACATCGTTTTCATCAAATCAAGCCTCAAGTTCATGATTTTCATTCTTTTGGTTTTCAAAACTTTCAAACTTGGAACTCAAGGTCCAAAACATATCAAACGACATCCAAATGTCACCAAACTTTGCAGAAAGCACATATATAATATTTAAGACTTGTACCGGGCGTCGGAACCAAAATACGAGCCCGATACCAAGGTCAATTAATTCATTTTCCTTTAATAATTACATCAAAAATAATTTCACGAGAAAAATTCATAACTTGGGATCTAGGCCTCGGAATTCGACTCCGGACGCATGTCCAAGTCCCATATTTTCCTACGGACCTTTCGGGACCATCCAATCTCGGGTCCGGATCCGTTTACCAAAAATTTTGACCGAAGTCAACCATATCAATATTAATATCATTTTTATCCAAATTTCTCATAGAATTCATATTTTCTATCACAAAAACTTTTCGGCTACATGCTCGGATCGTGAACGTAAATCGAGGCAACATAGTGCAAGGCCTCAGAAGCTCGAAAGGATCAATAAAATAAGTGATGACCCTTTGGGTCGTCACATATAAGCAAGACTACCCATGATGGCGGACTTCCTATTCAATGCATCGGCCACCACAATGGACTTACTTGGGTGATATAAGATAGTAACATCATAGTCTTTCAGTAACTCCAACCACCTATGCTTCCTCAAATTCAGCTCTTTTTGCTTGAACAAGTACTTGAGACTCTTGTGATAAGTTTACACCTCACATGTCACACCATACATATAATGCCTCTAAATCTTCAAGGCATGAACAGTGGATGCCAATTCTAGATCATGAACCAGATAATTCTTCTCATGGATCTTCAACTTCCTCGAAGCATAGACAATGACTCTACCACCTTGCATCAATACGACACCAAGCCCAATGCGGGAGGCATCACAATAAACTGTATAAGGCCCTGAACCTGTGGGCAAAGCCAATACCGGTGCTGTAGTTAAAACTAACTTGAGCTTCTGAAAGCTCACCTCACGCTCATCTAACCATCTGAATAGGGCACCCTTCTGGGTCAATCTGGTCATTGGGGCTGCAATAGATGAAAATCCTTCCACGAACCGACGATAATAACATGCTAACCCCAAGAAACTCTAAATCTCAGTAGCTGATGCTGGTCAAGGCCAGTTCTTTACTGCCTTAATCTTCTTCAAGTCCACCTGAATACCCTTTGCTGATACGATGTGACCCAGAAAAGCAACTGAACTCAATCAAAACTCACACTTCAAGAACATGGCATATAATTGACTATCCTTCAGAGTCTAAAAAACCACTCTAAGGTGTTGCTCCTGTTCCTCCTAGCTGCGTGAGTACACAAGAATATCATCAATAAAGACTATCGTGAACAATTCTTAGTAAGGCTTGAAAACTTGGTTCATCAACTCCATAAATGTTGTTGTGCCATTGGTCAACCCAAATGACATGACCAAAAACTCATAATGCCCATACCGAGTATGGAATGCTATCTTAGGGACATCAGACGCCCTAATCATTAGCTGATGGTAGCCAAGATCTCATGTCTATCTTTGAAAATACCATTGCATCCTAAAATTGGTCTAACAAATCATCAATCCTCAGCAGTGGATATTTGTTCTTAATCGTCACTTTGTTCAATTGTCAATAATCAATGCACATCCTCATCGATCCATCCTTTTTCTTTACAAACAACATCGGCGTACCCCAAGGAGAAATACTAGGTCTGATGAAACCCTTCTCTAGCAAGTCTTGCAACTGGTCCTTTAACTCCTTCAATTCTGGCGGGTGTTGACGCCCCCTTCTTCCTCTCTAAAAGCGAGAATCGAGTTTATGACATTTTGGAAAAGACAACTTTATTCCCGTTAGGGAATTAGGTTTTGGAATTGTAGAGTCAACATCTAGTGATTATAGTGCATTAGGACACTTTAAGGAAGAATTTGAGATGAAGAACCAAAGTTCGGGTAAGGGCTAGAATTTATCTTGAGGGGAAGGTGTTAGCCACCCCTCCAGATCCACTAGTGTGGTTCCTGGCCATGTTACAATTGTGACTTTAAAGCAAGCAAACATACAAGACAATTTCACATAAAGATTGCAAGTAGGTATACATAAAGGTTACTGAACATGCTGAAATTCGAATAGGTGAGTTTTTAATTATTAGCAAGAATATCTAAATGTAGAAAATGGGAATAAGTAATGAATACCAATTATTAAACAAGGAAGTTAATGAGCAGAAAATTTTAGAGGAAGAGTAGGGCAAAAATCAGAAGGGGGAAATTTTAATGATTAAAACAAGAATGAAAATTTTAAATAACTAGAATTGACAATCGAAAAATAATTACGTAAAGGAAAGGGGGTCATAGGTTCGTAAAATACATGGACCATCCACACAACACCAAAGAAAAATCATACGCATAGTGTTATCATGTGATCATCATCTCCATGTCTACCCTTTCCCACCACTTTATTGTATTTAAAGTGCAAAATAGTATCGTTACTTATTGCATGCTATTACCTGTCCCAATCCTATCAGTCCCAGAGGCAATTGGACTACTAGTCCTAAAGGGAGAGGGATTTGAGGACTTTTAGAAGTTTTCAAATGACAAAATACTAAGGTGTCAATCAAACCACATAATGCAAATAAAGGGGGAAACAGGGCTCAAATAAGCCTCCTTAAATCAGATAAAATCCATAGAGTTTAACATGTCTTACATGTACTGGTTTGGTCTTAATTAAATAAAGCGATGAGCGAACTGGTTCAACACATACTTTTTGACAGAAAATCTACATTAGGCTTGCTCGAATGTAGTTGTCTAAAATAGATCTGGTAGATTAATTAAACCTTTTGTCTAAGTGTTGGATAGAATTACTGATTTAAAACTTAAAATTGATTATAAAGCAAAGCTACAAAATAAAAGTAGTCAAAGGAGTTTCAGAAAAAAGTGCACTATTTTGAAAAGGTTCAACAGAAAAGAAATGAACTTTAGAAGACATGCAGGTTAATTGGGGAAACGAATTACATATGTTTCAAAAGATGCAGATTTGTCTAGAAAAATTCTGTTCATTCAGTAAATGCTAATTATTAAAACTTGAATGATATTTGAATGAGTGAATACATCTTAGGTTCGAAGTTCCTATAGGCATGCTCTCTATGCATTAACTGATTTAGACCTTTTAAACATGAATACTATAGGCATGGTCTGCATATGGAACCATGTTGTTAGGCATAATTGTTTGCCTAATGTTATTATTTTATGCAGAAGTGCAAATCCCTATAGGCATGGTATCAAAATGCTTAGTTGTTAAACCTAATTGTTTGCCTAATGGCTTTATTATATGCAGATATATAAATCCCTTTAACCATGGTATCTAAATGCTTTATTGAAGAAATCAAGTAACGAATCTTATAGACATGTTTTCTACGCGTGAAGTTACACAAATCATAAATAAATCCCTATAGGAATGTTTTCTACCCTTAGTGCATAAAAATAAAACCCCTCCTTTTTTACTAAATCACCCGAGTTTATACAAATTATTACAGACCAAAAGAAATATAAACTGAAATTTAAAATACATCAAGAATCATTAGCTACATCCGAACAACCTAATTCAGACTTAATGTCTAATAATATAAGATTGATCTGCTTCCAAGATCCAAATTCCAAGCCCTCTCTCATCTAGGTGATGAGTGGTGAATTTACCACTCATTTTAGCCTCTTTTTCTTAGCTTTTTATGCATTTTAAGTATGAAATAAGATTGCTTATGGTGGCTATTGCTAGATTTTCAGGTAAATGATGCTAGTAGGTGATTTGGGTTGAAGTGACAAAGAATTGTGCTAAAAAGAGAGGAAACATTGCAAAACTGCCAGGCATTTCGCTTATGCGGATGTTTGATCGCAGAAGCGATGTCGCCTCTGCGGGATTTTGGTCGCTTTTGCGAATTGTCGAAGAATCAGCCAATTCCGCTTCTGCGGAGATGAAGACGCAGAAGCGTGACCGCTTCTGCGATAGCAAGGTCGCCCCTGCGAACGTATCTTGGGGAGCATTCCGCTTCTGCGGTTCCTGTGGCGCTTCAGCGGCTATTTTTCCGCTTCTGTGATGTTTTGAAAGAAGGCACTTTGTCACTTTTGCGGTAAAAGTCCGCTTAAGTGGAGCCGCGCCTGCGAGGTGCTTTCCGCAGGTGCGAAAACTGTGCATCAAACCTGGACAGAACGGGCATTTCACAAGTTTTTACCCTAAATTAATTATATACTCGCCCAAACAGACACGGGAGGCATCTCTCGGCATCTCTCATTATTTTCTTGACTTTTGGAACATCTTTTTACTCTTTGGCATAGAGAGAACAAGTTTTGAGGCTAGGGTTTTGCACACACACTTGGGTCTTGAAGATTAAAGCTTGTGGTTAAGGATTTCTTACCCATTTATGTTTATTTCTTCATTTCCTTGCTTTGTATTGTATATCTAAGTGTGTAGTATTTATTTCCAACACTTGAATCTTGTTTATGGGAATATTCATATTTAAAGTGTGGATTAAATACCTTGTTGTGCTTATGTATTGAATGATTTTTATATATATTTATGAAGTGAGTTATTGTTACTTTAATTATTATTGTTCTTTAATGTTTCCAAAGAGAATAGCTAACTCTAGGACTCACCCATTTACTTTGAATTAATTTTGGGAAAGATAATTCAGAGTTGGGAAAGATTAATTAACAAGAACTTGAGGCATTAACCCTCACTTTATAGATTCGACCTAGGGATAGGATTGAACTACTTGTAGCCTATCGGGAGTGCTTAATCTTCTAATTGTGAATAGGGATAATTCAATTAGGAAGTCTTGTTAGTCTTCGGAAGATGCTAATTAAGAATTATTATCCGTGGCTAATTAATATAAACTCGCTCATATTTGTAAAATCATGAAATACATTGGATCGTTACTTGAGTGTAATTCCCGATGCATTCATACTTGTTGCCATTGATCATTTTATTTTCTTTCTAGGTTAGTTTAGATTTTTGCATTTCGATATAAACATTTTCCAAAACCCAAAATTTTAAGTGTTTGGCTTAGCGCAACTAGCGATAATTTTCTTGCATTCCTAATCGCCTACATATTGTTCTATGTGGGATTCGACCCCGACTCATAGTTTGGTAAATATATTGCGTACGACCGTGTCTATTGCTTTTTAGCGGTGGAATTGGACGTTACTTAAAATGGCGTCGTTGCCGGGGATCGAACCCGGGTCACCCCCGTGACAGGCGGGAATACTTACCACTATACCACTGATGATAGCATCAGTGACTAAACTGGAGGGAGCCTACAGTACTCTGGCTAAGGCCCATGCCACCCTTCAGTCTGACTTTGAGGCAGAGAAGAAAAAGAACAAGAAGAAGGGCAAGCTGATAATCAAGATGTGGAGAGGCATCAAGGCAATCTTCAAATGGGGAAACACAGATAAGAAGATCGCAGTGGCGACCAAGGATGACAGTCAGGAGTACTCTTTCGTGTCAAAGTCTGCTGGAGATGATGGCGATGATGATGATGATGATGATGAGGAGACCGATGATGAGGGAGCCACGAGCTCAGCTCAGCAGTGATCAGCCTTCCTCCCGCAGTTTGCTACTCTGATGCAGACCACAAGGAGACCCTCAAACTTTTTATGGTTTACATTTGATATTGTGCAGTGAGGACAATGCAATATTCTAAGTTGGGGGTGGCTTTTGTAGCTTGTGACTACGCTGTGTAGCTTTTGACTTTAATGTTCTATACACTGTGTGCCCTTGCCGGGCTTGGTTTGATTAGTCATATTTGTGTTAGTATTGTGCTTTTCTTATTTATTTTTCTTCTTATTAGCCTATATTTTTTTTGTATTTACTCTTTTTCTAGTATCCTATAGAGTAGTTTTTTTTCTATTTTTACTCCTTGAGTTTTCTTCATGCTACGGTTCTTTCCCAAGGAACACTGTAGTGAACCGGGTGACTTTTCCCTATGAGAGATAGTGTGACAACCTTCTTAAGGGAATTAGTCTTGTTTTGTTAGGATGAGGCTTTTTGATTATTTGATACTAATAAATATTAGCCTCTTGTATGTAAATTATGAATTAAGAATACCCCTCCAAAAATTTAATTTAAACTAAAAACAAGTAAGTTGCATGGTGTAAAACAATTTTCGTGATAAAGTTTTGGCTCTTTTAGTGACTCTTAGCTCACTAGTTTGATAGAATTGACCCGTCTTCATTAATTCATGTCCCATGTGTGTTAGCGATTGTTGAAATAAATCTTGTGTTTACTTCCATCATATAGCACTTGCCCGGTTGGTTTTTTTCAATGCTAATAATGGTATATTTGGTTGGAGGAATGATCTTAGGCATTCTTTGTTTTAATTTTAAACACCTCTTTAGCCTTTCAAGCCTACCGTTGTGTAAATAATATCACTAGTACCCCCTTTTTGAGCCTTTAAACCTTTCTTTGGCCAACTCATTACAAACCTTTCCCTTTTTGCAAAAATAATTCCCTCTTTTGAACTCGTCCCTCCTTGAACATTGAGAATGAGGCTAAAAGCCTAAGTTGGGGGTGGTGTCAAAGTGGAGATTGGCAAGGTTATGCATTGAGTCTAAGACCACATGCCTCAAAGTGTTAATTAAAGTATTCAAGCTCTAAAAGAAAAATGAAAAAGTTAGTCTTTATATATATGTGTAAATATATACATTGTGGAGCCTTGAATAAAATTGGGAGAGGTGTGTAAGGTGGTTCTATATTGGGAACTAGGTGCCAATGAGGCTATGTGAGTTAAAGAGAATCAAAGTGCAAAAGCATGAAACTTGTGAGTAGTGTTCAAGGAGGATGAAGTCACATGTACCCAAATGCTTATCCAACCTTCCCTAAACCTACATTACAAGCTTAAAAAGTCCTTATGGGACCTCCAACAAAGCATTCTTGAATAAGCGTTGAATTAAAATAAGGGCAAACTTATGGTATGAGGTGTTGTAACACTTGAAGTTTCTTTGTGAGAGCAAGTGTTTTCGAAAAATTTATCCCTTGTGTTGTGTCATAAATATATGGTTCTTTGTTGGGACTTTCTTTCTTGTGAGGGCGCATGAATTAGAAAAGACAGGTGAAATTGAGTAAAGTGAGCAATCATAGTGAACTAGTGCCTTTGAGTCACTCATTGAGGCTTATTTTTGTCACTTGATTGTTTTGGAACTCCCTTGCACATTGTTGAAGTTGATTTTCTTTAGGAGGGAGTTATTCGGAAAAGATATACATACTTGAGCCTAATTGTTAGTATCAACCAAATCCATAAGTATGGTGATTGAATGGGATAAGTTGGGGATAATGTGATATGTTCATAATCGCAATGCCACTTGTATTTTAAATGGTGAATCCTCATTAAAGTTGTGGTTTTGATTTGCTTAAGGACAAGCAAAAGCTTTAAGTTGGGGGTGTTGATGAGTGGTGATTTTACCACTCATTTTAGCCTTTTTTGCTTAGCTTTTTATGCCTTTTAAGTATGAAATGAGGTCGCTTATGGTGGTTATTGCTAGATTTTCAGGTAAATGATGCTAGTAGGTGATTTGGGTTAAAGTGACAAAGAATTGAGCTAAAAAGAGAGGAAACATTGCAAAACTGCCAGGCATTTCGCTTCTGCGGATGTTTGATCGCAGAAGCGATGTCGCCTCTGCGGGATTTTGGTCGCTTTTGCAAATTGTCGAAGGATCAGCCAATTCCGCTCCTGCAGAGATGAAGACGCAGAAGCGTGACCGCTTCGGCGATAGCAAGGTAGCGAGTATTCCGCTTCTGCGATTCCTGTGGCGCTTCAGTGATGTCGCTTCAGCGGCTATTTTTCCGCTTCTGCGATGTTTTGAAATAAGGCACTTTGTCGCTTCTGCGGTAAAATTCCACTAAAGCAGAGCCGCACCTGCGAGGTGTTTTCCGCAGGTGCGAAAACTGTGCATCAGACCTGTACAGAACGGGCATTTCACAAGTTTTTACCCCAAATGAATTATATACTCGCCCAAACAGTCACGGGAGGCATCTCTCAGCATCTCTCATTATTTTCTTTACTTTTGGAACATCTTTTTACTCTTTGGCTTAGAGAGAACAAGTTTGGAGGCTAGGGTTTTGCACGCACACTTGGGTCTTGAAGATTAAAGCTTGTGGTTAAGGATTTCTTACCCATTTATGTTTATTTCTTCATTTCCTTTCTTTGTATTATATATCTAAGTGTGTAGTATTTATTTCCAACACTTGAATCTTATTTATGGGAATATTCATATTTAAAGTGTGGATTAAATACCTTGTTGTGCTTATGTATTGAATGATTTTTATATATTTATGAAGTGAGTTATTGTTACTTTAATTATTCTTGTTCTTTAATGTTTCCAAAGAGAATAGCTAACTCTAGGACTCGCCCATTTACTTTGAATTAATTTTGGGAAAGATAATTCGGAGTTGGGAAAGATTAATGAACAAGAACTTGAGGCGTTAACCCTCACTTTATAGATTCAACCTAGGGATAGGATTGAACTACTTGTAGCCTATCGGGTGTGCTTAATCTTCTAATTGTGATTAGGGATAATTCAATTAGGAAGTCTTATTAGTCTTAAGAAGATGCTAATTAAGAATTATTATCCGTGGCTAATTAACATAAACTTGCTCATATTTGTAAAATCATGAAATACATTGGATCGTTACTTGAGTGTAATTCCCGATGCATTCATACTTGTAGCCGTTGATCATTTTATTTTCTTTCTAGGTTAGTTTACATTTTTGCATTTCGATATAAACATTTTCCAAAACCCAAAATTTTAAGTGTTTGGCTTAGCGCAACTAGCGATAATTTTCTTGCATTCCTAATCGCCTACATATTGTTCTCTGTGGGATTTGACCCCGACTCTGTTGGATTCGACCCCAACTCATAGTTGGGTAAATATATTGCGTACGACTGTGTATATTGCTTTTTAGCGGTAGAATTGGACGTTACCACTAGGGAGTTTAGAGATATATGGGATTTCTGGAACCCCGGGCAATGCTTACACCCAAGATGCTAATCGGAAAAAATTGTATTGCAGTGTGGATGGGCTAGCTCTCAGGTGTCCAAGTTCAGAGGGAATCAGGGGTTCCAAGGCAGGGTTCACAAGAGAGGGGCAGAACTTACATTCTAAGAATGAGTGCAACTGCAATAAAAGGGGTAGTGAATACCTAGGCAGGCTGGTGGTCATGCCCAGCCATAAAGTAGACTGGTACACCCTTGACCAAACTTGTTGGCCAAACATTAGAGAGTAAAGACCTATTGAAGGTCAAGCTATGGCATGGGCAGTAATTGGAACACTGTCAGGCCAAAGCTTTAACTCAGCACACATAGTAAGAGAATATGGATGGGAAATTAAAAAAAGCTTAGGGCCCAAAGGGAGTTCATATCCATGGACAATAACTTAAAATATATTTCCATGTTTTTAACCAAAATTTAAAGCACATAAGGTGTTATAGGGATGGGATTCATTACAAAAAGTGAGCAAGACATAAGCACATAGTACATAGATTAGATACTTCAGCCATGAAAGTAAACATGACATAAGAACTGGTAAATAAACACACATTGAAGTTGAGACTTGAAATAAACTAGGACATACAAGTTTTAGAAAGCAAAGAGAGAGCAGGAATCTTGTAACATGCCACACTACAAATAGCAAGAGTAACTTATGCGTGTGAGTGTGATTTCAAGAAAAAGACTAGAGCATATGACGTGTGTAAAGTGCAGAAGGACAGCCCCTTTTATAGTTTAAAAGAACAAGCAAGAAAGGCAAGAAGACCTTTTAAAAATCAGTCTCAAATATTCTCCCTTAAGTCAAGGGATTCAATTTCAAATGGGGAGAATGTAAATAAGGAAAGGAAATTTGAGTAAAATATGTCAAAGTAGCATAAGAAAGGGAAAATACATAAAGTTTATTTAAGGAAAGAAATCAACGGTACTTGGTTTGTAAAGAATAGGAAATGGAATCAATCAGAAAACTAATAAAATCAAGGTCAAGAGGGTGGATTCGAATGAAACTAGTCAAGAAAAGGTAAAAGGGGGCCAAAATAGAAAAACAATCAGTATCAATAAGTCGAGACCCCATCAAAAGAGTCTAAAATCAATCAAGTAATTGTAAAAACCCTTTTGAAATAAGCGTTTTTCATATATAAAGCGAACAAATCAAACAGACAGTCTAACATTGCAAAGTATTGGCCCATAAAACAAAAGAATACGACTTCAAACATAGATTTGTAATACGTCTGAAGGTCTAGCGTACGAAAGTGAAACCTAATCCAGTTTATCAAAGAAAACCCCCAAACTCTAGGGTTTCAAATTGAATCAAACACAAAAATGAGAAGGCAGGTGGATAAAATCAAGTAGTCTCATGAGAAATAAACAGACCAAGGTAGCAGGTTTGAAACAATCAGAGAAGGGAATCGATTTGAGAGCATAAAGGGACAAATTTTGAAAACTCAGAACTTAGACAAGTCTAGAATAGACGAAACATTCTTAACACAAATAGAGCTCAAAAAAGCAAATGTCAAGAAATTTAGTAGTAACACGCATGGTAGAATAGTGAGGAAAATTTAACATAGATTAATCACGTGAGCACACATATAAAAGAAAAAAAGGATAATAGATGCATAATAGAGAATAAAAACATACGAGCAAAATAAAAACAAACATCTAACAGAAATGAACAACCATAATCAAAAGATTTTCAGAAACCCTAATGTAAAATCAAATGATTTTTGGAAGTAAAATTTGGGAAAACACTTAAAAAGGTCTATAGAACACCGATATGGACCTCAAACGACTTAGGGTTTCTGAGAAACCCTAGAAACGAGAAGGGCTTGGAAGAACAAGTCAGATCCTTAGTTGAAGAGGACACGAATCAAGCCTCTAGAGCTTAAATACGCCGGAGCATGGCCAGGAAGGCCATAGAACTACAGAGCTGAGAAGATCTGAAGAGATAACCAACAAAGTTAGCCTTCAAAACCTCGAACACCCAAGTTCTAATAATGGAGGGATGTGTGTACATGCCGTACATGGCTTGAGAAGCCATGGATTACAGTGAGAATCAAAGCGATTAAGGTTAGTTTGGGCGGCGGCTAGGGTTTGCAAAGACAATGGTAGAGGAAAGGGATTCAAAAGCGGCTATCATATGAGAATGAAGGGATTAAGGTGTAGTTGGTAGGTTAAAAAAGGTAAATAATGATCTTGGCCGTTGATCAAAATGATCAACAACCTATATTGAAAGAAAGGTCGGGCTAGTTTTTTAATTGGGTTGGAGGCCGGGTCAAACAAAAATGTGCTGGTGTAATTGGGGTAGAATTAGGTCAAAATTAATGGCCAAAAATGAAAGGATAAAGGGCTAATTGAAATAAAATGGGTAGTGTGTTAAATGACTAATTCTCCTATTTTTATTTTATAAAAATAGTAATAATTATTTTATGAGTAAATTAAAAATATTGACCAAAAGAATACTATATAAATATTAATTAAAAAATGCTGGAAATAATTTGTAATTATAAAATGCTACTAATCACAAAATAGGTTGTAATTGCCATTGCATTCAATTTAGCATTAAAAATACATAAAAATATGCAAAAATCACCTTAATTCCATTTATGGATAAATATGAGAATAAAATAAGCTATTCCCCTAAAATGATAATTTTGGAAAATAATTACTGGATTTTGTTGTATTAAAATAGGCAATCAATTGGTTTAAAAATTAAAAGAAATGCCAAAACTTTTGGGTGTGCTGATATATGCACACATATGTTATTCTGGAAATATTTTGGGTATAAAAACTTAGGGAAAAAATTAGGTATCAACAACCGCCCCTCTTTACCCGGAAAGAATGAAAGAGTTGTCGGCTAAAGATATGATGGCCATTTTTTCACGAGAAATGGCTATTTGAAAAGAATTTGACCGGGCTTTGTTTTTGAGCTGCATACATATCCTTGGTTTTACCGAAATCAGTCTGTATGAAGTTCAAGAACCATTGATGGAATATGCCGATGGAGATTCAAAAGAGACGGACACGATGTTTAGAGGGCAAGAGATATTTTGAAGCTTGATCGGTTGCGAAAATTGGAACAGGATCATTCCCCCTGAGGCGGCCGTTGCTGGCCGGTGTACTTGCAAGTGAGCAATAAGGGCGTATATCATGCATAAACTTAAACGTGATGCATGTTCCCGTTGGACCATGAATGTTGTCTTTGGACAGTTAGGATGGCATCCTCGGACCATGATGTCCTGGGCTATGAAGCTCAAAATTAAAGGATTCATAGGTTATGAAATGATGTTCTCAGGCTATGATAATGATTCATCCGAACCATGATGCCTTTGAAGAGGATGCCTCCGAATAATGACACCCTCGGTCCATGACATGGAGTTCTCGGGCTATGAAGATGATGCCTCCGAAAAATGACACCCTCAGACCGTTTAGCGGTATTTCAGCCCATGAAATGCAAGAATTGGCGGTATTTTAGCCGATGAAATGCAAGATTTAGTGGTATTTCCGCCGGTGCAGAAACATGTAAATGGCGATATTTCAACCGACAGTAATTCAAATAAAACAACAATGTTTCAACTGATGTAAAAATGTATATATCAATATTTAAGTCGATAGAAGTTTAAAATAAGTAGGTGATATTCCTGTCGATGTAGCAAAAATGAAAAGGGCGATATCTCAGCCGATAAAAATTTAAATAAAGCAGCAACATTTTAGTCAATGTAGAAAGATAAATGGCATTATTTCAGCTGATACCGAGAATTAAATAAAGTTGGCGATACTTCAACCGATAAGGAAGGGTGATTATAAATGGCAATGTTTCAGCCGATAGGGATTTAAACGAAAATTGGCGGTGTTTTACCCTTGCAATATTCATATAAAGATGGCGGTATTTCAGCCGATGCAAATAAAGGTGGAGGTATTTCAGCCATGCAGATGGAGACAACGCTTAGTCTCGAAAGGCAAAAAGGTGGTCTTATGCAATGCAAGAAAATGTAGGATCGAGACAGTGCTTAGTCCCGAAAGGCAAAAAGGTAGACCTTATGCAATTCAGGAATGCAGGATGGAGACAATGCTTAGTCTCGAAAGGTAGAAAGGTAGCCTTATGCAATCCATTAGGGAGACAATGCTTAGTCTCGGAAATCAGGATGGTAGCTTTAGGCAATGCAGATTATACAGATGAAGACAGTGCTTAGTCTCGAAAGGCAAAAATGTAGCCTTATGCAATAAAGATAATGCAGATGGAGACAGTGCTTAGTCTCAAAAGGCAGAAGGTAGCTTTATGCAATGCAAATAATGCAGATGAAGATAGTGCTTAGTCTCAAAAGGTAGAAATGTAGCCTTATGCAATGCAGACAATGCAGATGGAGACAGTGCTTAGTCTCGAAAGGCATAAAGGTAGCCTTATGCAATTCGAGAATGTGAAAGGACGAGTAGTAGTGAGACTTCTTAACTGATAGCTGATTATGATATCGTGACTGCTGGGGAGGTTGTGTATGGATTGCAATTACAAACAAGTGTTGATTCTAAGAAGTTGCGTTCTTGAGAAAGTATGCGTACATAAATGTACCTAACAATATTGTTAGTTTGGTGCCTGCATCAAAATAAAAATCGTGAGTTTTGTAAGAATGAAAGGCTAGTTCATTTTCCCATGGCTTCCGACGTTGCGTATCATTGGTGTAGCATTGCTAAACAGCAACAATTCGAACATTAGTTATGCATGATTTAATAAATATAACGTAAGTAGAAAATCATTTTCTTTATATGAACCAATGACTGCGATGTGGTTCAAGACATTGGAACCTTTCTTGCTCCAAAATTTTGAGGGTCCTCCTCAAAATTCTGCCCTAGTTTACTCGGCTGGCACTTCTGACTGCTAAAAAATCAACTTCAGAATTTTGAAGATCCTCCTCAAAATTCTGCCCCTATTTACTAAGGTGGCATTCCTGGCGATGAGTGGCTAAAAACAAACTTCGGAATTTTGATGGTCCTCCTCAAAATTCTGCCAAAGTTCTAATAGTAGGGGGAAAGTGGAAGTTTTATTAAATTGTGACCGAACCCATAGGGCTGCCTATGTATCCCCTCTTAAACGGGAATCAGGTTAGGCGTAGTTCAAATTACATCATCATATGAAATCATAAGTGGTTGAAGATAATATTATTTCACTACATCTGAATTGATTGGCTTTGTCCAAACTTCTCCATTCATTTCTGCAAGAATAAGGGCTCCTCCAGTAAGAACCCAGTGAACCATGTACGGACCTTGCCAGTTGGGAGATAATTTCCCCCTGGGCTTCATCTTGATATGGGAATATTTTCTTTAACACCAGCTACACCGGTGTAAACTTCCTTGGCTTAACCCTATTATTAAAGGCTCTGGATATTATGTTCAGTTACAACTGACCGTGGAAAACTACATTCATCCTTTTCCCATCTACAAGGGCTAACTGCTCGTAGCGACCTTTTACCCATTCTGTGTCGTCCAACTCTAGTTCTTGTATGATCCTCAAAGTGGGAAACTATACCTCAGTGGGGATGACCGCCTATGTACCATAAACCAACATGCAGGGAGTTGCTTCGATCGATGTGTGGACCATGGTGCGGTATCCCAGTAGGGCAAATGATAACTTCTCATGACATTATTTGTGACGTTTGACCATCTTCCTTAATATTCTTGATATTCTTGTTGGTTTCCTTTACATCTCCATTCATCTGAGGCCTGTAGGCTGTAGAATTCTTGTGTTTGATCTTGAATGCTTCACACATTGCTTTCATCAAATCTATGTTGACATTAGAACCATTATCACTGATGATTGATTCCAAAATACCGAATCGACAACAATACGTTCACGGAAAAAATCTCTCACAACTTTCTTAGTCACTACCATGTATGTCGATGTTTCAACCCATTTGGTAAAATAATTAGTTGCCACCAGCATGAACTTGTGCCCATTTTATGCAGCAGGCTCAATAGGTCCAATGACATCCATTCCCCATGGGGCGAACGGCCACAGCGAGCTTGTTGCAGTAAGCTCATTTGGAGGAACCTTTATCATATCTGCATATATTTGACAGCGATGGCATTTGCGAACATACTGGATACAGTCTGTTTCTATAGTCATCAAAAAATATCATGCTCGGAGTATCTTCTTTGCTAAGACAAAGCCATTCATGTGCGGCCTGCCCTGTGTGCACTTCATCCAATAGTTTGGATGCTTTTTTTGCTTCGACACACCTTAGTAAACCCAAATAAGGAGTCCGCCTACTTCTTCCTAAACGTGAGCACAATAAGTTGGCTGATCATAGATCTTTACTGGATCATGGATGATAAAGTAGCTAGTGCATCAGCGAACTCGTTTTGGATCCTAGAGACATGTTGAAATTCTATCTTTATGAATCTTTTCCTTAACTCTCTATGTGATTCAAGTAGGAGAGCATCATGGAGTTCTTGGTTACCCATTGTTCTCGAACCTGATGTATGAGCAAGTTTGAATCACAGATCACTAGCAACTCCTGAATGTTCATGTCAATGGCCATCTTGGGCCCCAGGATGCAAGCTTCATATTCGGCCATATTGTTGGTGCAAGGGAATCTGAGCTTGGCAGACACCGGTAATGCTGGCCGATTTCTAATACTAGGACCGCTCCTATGCCAAATCCTTTGAAATTTGTAGCTCAGTCAAAATACAACCTCCAACTCTCATAGGATTTTTCAATATCTTCTCCTACAAATGACACTTCTTCATCAGGAAAATACATTTTTAGGGGTTCCTATTCTCCGCCGACAGGATTCTCGGCAAGGTGGTCTGCTATGGCTTGGCCCTTGATTTCTTTGGGAGTTATGTAAAAAATTACTAATTCACTTAGCAGGATTTTCCACTTGGTGAGCTTGCCAGAGGGAATGGGCTTCTAGAAGATGTACTTTAGCGGGTCCAACCTTTAGGTGAAATAATTAGTGTACGCATAGAAATAATGCCTCAATATCTAAGCTACCCAATTCAGAGCACAACATGTATGCTCCAATAAAGAATATCGAGCGTCGTATAGAGTGAACTTCTTACTAAGATAGCAGATGGCTTGCTCCTTTCTCCCGGTTTCATCATGTTGTCCCAGAACACAACCGAATGCTCCATCCAAAACCCCAAGATAAAGCAGTAGAGGCCTTTCTGGCTCGGGCTAAATAATGACTAGTGGCATTGACAGGTATTCCTTGATTCTATCAAAGGCTTTCTGACAGTCATCAGTGCATTTAGTAGCAACATCATTCTTCAACATTTTAAAGTTGGTTTCACAAATGACCATTAACTGGGCTATGAACCAGCTGATATAGTTAAGCCTCCCCAGAAAACTCATTACGTCCTTCTTGTTCTTTGGTGGTGGCTATTCTTGAATGTCTTTGACCTTTGATGGGTCCAATTGTATTCCTTGATGACTCATGATGAAACCTAGTAATTTTCCAGCAGGAACCCCAAATGTACACTTGGCGGAATTTAGTTTCAGATCATACTTCCTCAATCTGTTGAAGAACATTCTCAGGTCTTCCATATGATCAATGGCTTTCTTGGATTTGATGCTGATATCGTCCATATATACTTCAATCTCCTTGTGTATCATGTTGTCTAAGATAGTAGTCATGGCTCTCATATAGGTGGTGCCAGCATTCTTCAACCCAATGGCATCATTTTGTAACAATACATTCCACACGGCATGATGACATCCATTTTCTCTACATCTTCCTCATCCATCCATATTTGTTGTCATCCGGCGAAATAATCAACAAAGGACTGCAATTCATGCTTGTCGTAGTTATCGATAAGAATGTGTATGTTTAGCAACAGGAAGTCATCTTTGGGACTGGCCCGGTTAAGATCCTGGTAGTTGACACAAACTCTAACTTTCCCATCTTTCTTTGGTACTGGAATGATGTTGGATAACTATGTCGGATACTCTACCACTCTGAGAACATTAGCTTTGACTTGCTTAGTAACCTCTTCTTTGATTTTCAAACTCATGTCGGGTTTGAACTTCCTGAGCTTCTATTTTACCGACACACAGGTTGGATTTGTTGGGAGTTTGTGTGCAACAATGGACGTGCTGAGACCAGTCATATCATTATATGACCAGGTGAATATGTCCTCATATCCTTTAAAAATTATGTGTATTCATCCTTTTCTGATGTTGATAGTTGAACACTGATGCGAGTTTCTTTGACATTTTCTATATCTCCCAAATTAACAACCTCAGTTTCTTCCAGGTTAGACTTTGGTCTATTATCAAAATTCTCAACCTCTCTAACAACCTCTTCTGGTATATCGTCCTCTTCGGGATCTATATCCCTTTGTTGCATTGTTTTGTTGCAAGTCACAATCGTTGGTTCATTATCAAATTAAGTAATAGTAATGTTGTGTGAAAATAGAGTAAATGATAGAGAAAATAACAAGAGTGAGATATATGATAAACTGAAATGCTTTGATTAAATTCATAATTGTTTGGAACATTAGATCTCTTTTCAAAATTAAACACTATGCTGAAAGAAAAGCAGCTAGTAAAATATAAAACGAGATGCATGATGCTTTTGATTAGCCTTGCTACCCCGAAGTCTTTCGGTCCCTAACAGTTTTAATTGACCAATTACTGAGGTGGCCTCCTCGGTTCACTGCTTGTATGGAAGTGCCTTCCTCCCCTTCCTCCTCGAATAGAACCCAAAAGTCCATGTCATCATCCTTCAGAAACAGATTCTTCATGGCTGCCAATGCTTCATCTTCCTCTGACCCATATATAGTATATGCTGGTTGGAAGGGCTACTCTAAGCTAGGTATCGGAAGCTCCAATGGATAGTTGGGGTGGCGACCAGTTCTGGAATTCTTCCCAAGTATAATCGTACCCTAAGCCAAATATAGTAACATGCTTCTTTAGTTTGATGGGCTTAGTGATCCCTTTGAGGTTTTAGCCGAGTCCCTTTATAGGCTCATACCATACCAATTCAGGATACTTTCAATCTTGTTATCCCACCACTTATATTTGTCTACAGCGTTGACCCTTTCAATATAGTAGTATATTTCTCCGCCTATTCTCTTTCTAATTCTGATCATTGGGTTGGTCTGTAGACTATGTGTGGGGTTACTACCATCGCCATGAATAATCGCCTCCTGATTATTCCATTCGAATTTCACTGCATCATGAAGGTTCGATGCTGCGGCTACAGTGGTGTGGATCCAAGGTCGTTCTAACAGCAAGTTGTAGGATATCGGGACGTCTATCACTTGAAATTCAAAGTCGAACCATGTTGGCCCCATTTACAATCATAGACTGATTTCTCCAATAGTAGCCTTTTGGGACCACTCGAAGGCCTTGACATTGATAGCCCCATCTTTTATCTCGTGCAATAATTTTCCCAAGGTTCTAAGAGTTATCAGTGGACAAATGTTGAGGGTGGATCCTCCATCGATCAGGACTCTAGCAATGAAATAATCCTTGCATTGCATGGTGATGTGCAGTGCCTTGTTGTGGCTCAAACCTTCTAATGGCATCTCATCTTCGTGGAAGGTGATTTTATGACTTTCCATCACTTGTCCTACCATATTTTCCATTTCGCCCCCAGTTATGTTACTGGGAACATAAGCTTCACTCAGTATCTTCATCAAGGCATTTTTGTAAGTGTCAAAGCTCTGTAGAAGAGCTAGGATGGAGATCTGTGCTGGTGTTATGTTCAATTGCTCAACGACCGAGTACTCCTTAGCTTGTACTTTCCTCCAAAGATCGTTGGGCCCAACTTCAGTAGATCGTCCCGAGGCTTGCTTACTGGACACAACTAAATGTTTTGAGGTATAAACCCTCCATGTTCTGGTCTCCTTGCGGAGCAATTATTTCTCATGTCTTGGTCTTTCCTTTCCTCATATCTTCGGCAGTGTAATCCCAAGGTATGGCATTTGAGTGGAATGGTATTATGTCTGATATTGCCATAGGATTAGGTACCCTTGGTGGTAACGCAACATCTTCAAAGGGTGTAGGTGCTTTTGGAATTCCAAATTCAACCTCAATTAGCCCAGGCACCTTTGTAAAATGCGACGCTTCAAATTCAAGAGGTATAACCGATGGTTTCTTTGTTTCACTAGCTTCACCAATCAAACCTATCGACCCTTTAGGGTCCCAATAATCTTTGATCTCGATCATGTGAATGTATCCACCTTTGTGGTTGGGCAGAGGGTTGTTGCGAACAATAGGAGAAGGATCCTTTTACTACGATGACCTTATAGTCGATCAGGGTTTGAATCCTATCCTTCAATGAGCGGCACTCGTCAATGGTGTTCCCCTTCATGCGGTAATGGTACGCACAAGTCTTATTAGGGTTGACCCATTGGTAAGGATTCTCTGGAGTTATGGCTGGGATAGGGGTGATGTAACTTGTAGTTTTAAGTATCTCGTACAGTTGGTCAATTGGTTTAGCGATGGCTGTGTATTGTTTGGGAGGTCTGCGGTCGACATTTGGCCTAGGTCTAGGGAAATTTTTGCGGGTGGGAGGTGATTGGTAAAGAGAGGGTTGAGAATTATATGCTTGGTAGACAGGTGCTAGTTGAGAGTATCTGGGTGAGGTGGGTTAATATGTGAGAGGTGGAAATGGTTGGTTGACGGGAGATAGATTTGGATAGGTGGTGCGGGTGCTTGGTAATTCGGGATAGGATGATATATAAGTGGAGGTAATGGGTAGGTGTCGTATTTTAGTGGTCATTTGTCTCTTTATGTGACCATTACGGCACTCACGTCTTTCTTCTTGGATGTGCCACTAGACTGTAAAGCCTTATTGGTGGCCTGTAATGCATCAAGATTAGTAACCATATCATTCTTAATGCCTTATTTGATTCGTTTGTTGATATCAGAGAACTTTTGACCCTCGATCAGCATCAACCTCTCATAATATTGGTGATCTTGAGCCCGGACGAAGAACCTGTTCATCAGTTATTCTTCTAGGGCTGACCTGTCCTTTACAGTTGCTGACCTCCAACGAGTAGCGTACTCGCAGAATGTTTCGGTAGATTTCTTCTTCAAATTCTAGATGTAGAACACATCCAGTGCATTCTTTGTATTGAATCAGAATCTATCCATGAAATCCGAGGCCATGCCCACCTAGCTTGTCCATTTCTTGGGGTCGTGGCTAATGTACAAGGATAAAGCATCCCCCTTTAGACTTTTCATGAAGAGCTTCATACGGATCTTCTCATCCTTTTCGACTCCGACTAGCTTATCGCAATATCTCCTTAGGTGGACACTGGAATCTCCTGTTCCATTGAATATTTCAAACTTGGGAGGTTTGTACCCTTCCAGAAGTTCAACATCTGGCTGAATGCAGAGGTCTTCATAAATTAACCCCTCGATATATTTGTTACCTTCCACACCCTAAATCCGGCTGGTCAATTTCTTGAGTTCTGCTCCTAAGTTCTTAATAAGGGCGTCTTTGTCATCAGACTCAGGTGCACTTGAGATTGGTTGAGTATAAATACGAGTGTTGTGGAGATGGTCATTTGTGGTGTTCAGTGGCTTGGGAATGAGTAGTGGAGTGTTGTTTGAAGTGTGGCATGAGTTGTAGTATTGAGTATGAATGGGTTGTATCTGTGGTTGTGAGGTGTTTTGTGGAGGTGCGGGATTCTGGGTGTTGACATCAGGAGCGGTGAGAGAAAATGACAGGTTCGCCAAGTTCTGAACCTGCTCCAGTTCTTCTAGGAACTTTAATTATTTTTTCTCAAGTTGGGTAGCAGTTTCCTTAGCAACGAGGGTATCCTGAGGACCCTCAATTTCTTTTTCGGGCGCTTGGATCTCCCATTCTACCTTTGTTCTTATTCTGGATAGGACTCGGAATAAGAGGAGGTAGAGGGCCCTTGATACTTTGGAGTATGATGATGATGCCAGAATGCACGAACTAACCTTTAGGGAGGGGAATAAAAAATAAAAGAAAAACAAAACGCTAACAATTTAGTGTAGGTTAGGAGGAAAAACTATTGCAGTATTTAAATACATTATGAAAGAATATAAATCGTGTCCTAACTTTGGTGCCTCGTTGTTCTCGAGGTACGCCTAGTGACAAATAGTTTTGGAGAACTTATAATGTTAAATGTCTCATTTTATTGATAAAAATAGGATGAATGCAAAATGACTCTAAATAATACAAAGTAAAATGTCTCTATTCGCCATTGGCCTTATTACATTAAAATAAAAATACTCCTAACTACTTGGTCCCAGAAGGACCTTCCCCAAATTCGGCATCTTTGTCTCTCTCGAATAGTTTCACCAGCTCACGTAGTCTAGTAGCAAATAACTCGGGCCAGATGTCCGCCTGCATTTCCTTTGTAGCCTCTATGATTTTGTCGTCAGGTTGGTTCTATAGAAGTGAAGGAAAATTATTTAAGTATTTGTGGACACGCATATGATTACTAGAATGGAGGTCTTTCCACCAATTTAGCATCCTTAGATGAATGTTTGTTACTATGCCAAATCTGGGGACTTCGTGCCTCATTTTCTTTAAAACAAAGCGTTAGGCCCTCACCCCACGAGACTCGACTACTTAGACCAATAATTAGCATAGCAAGCATTTAGTTCTCCAAATAAATTCACAAAACATGGAAGTGTTCATTTGGGTTTAAAGGAAACCCGGTGGACTTTGGACAAGGCTATCCTAATGAGTCATTATGTGGACAACATAACTGACTCGACTAGGTTTGACCATGATGCATGTATATTTTACGAAGTAAGGTTTCTATTGGGGATTTAGACAGGAACCCTTTGTAACGACCCGGCCCGTCGTTACGGAAATTTCCACCCTGTTACCTTGCATTAACATATCTTATGCTTCTATATCGGTGTTAGAACCTATCGGGTGAGTTAGGAGTGAATTGAATTAAAAATGAAGCAAATAGCATGTTTGAAGGAAGTTTGAATATGGAAAGTCAACCTAGAGTTGACTATCGAGTTAGAGTGCTCGGAATCGGATTCTGATGATTCGACTAGTTTCGAGGGATTATTTATGACTTAGGAGAGCAATCGGAATTGAATTTGGAGATCCGGTGTAGAAATAGGCTTGAATTGGCTAAGGTTGAATTTTGGCGAAATCCGATCGATAGGTGAGATTTCGATCCGGGAGTCGGAATGGAATTCCGACAGTTGCAGTAGCTCCGTTAGGTGATTTTGGATGTGCCCTGCAAATTTTCAGGTCATTCGGACATCGTTTGGTCGGGTTTTTGATCGAATGTGAATTTTTGAAGTTAAAGTTAAACTTAAGCTTAAATTTGTTGAAAGCGGACGATTTTGATGTTAACGATAGAGTTTTGATGATTGGAACAAGTTCGAATAAGGTTATAGGGCGTGTTGGTTCTTTTGGTTGAGGTCCCGGGGGCCTCGGGTGAGTTTCGGGGTGGTTTCGGACCATTTCTAGGCCATTTTTAACTGCTGGTTTATGTCTGTAGCAGTGTTCTACGCGATCGCGGACAATGGGACGCGATCGCGGTGAGTAAAATGTGCGAAAAGTATTAATGAATCGCGATCGCGTGAAATGCTCCGCGATCGCGAAGAAGGAAAACTTCTGTGCATTGATCCTACTTCGGAAGCTCATATCTTTTTATCTACAAGGAATTTTAAGGTGATACAAAAACGAAAGTTATAGCTCATCGTGTCTAGTATTCAGAAATATAAAGCAATCGTGATTTGGACATCTGTGTAAATAGTTATGGACGTTAAACTATAGGGTGTCAGAGAAGGATCTCTAATACACATGTATAAGTTGGGAAGCTTATATCTATAAATGTATACGTATTCAGGAAATGAGCATCAAATGAAGGTTATAGCCCTATGTGTCTAGTTTCCATAACATCAAACCATTCATCATTCGGAGTTGTGTGCAAAAAGTTATGGCCATTATACTGAAGCCTGTCCGGAGGAACCGGAGTTTGTTCACCGCGATCGCGAAGCCTTTCCCGCGATCGCGAAGGGTAAATTTTGGGCCAAATTTTGTTCTCCGCGATCGCAGAGCCATTCCCGCGATCGCGATGAGTAATATGCTTGGGCAGAATGTTTTTAAAACATTCCAGTCGCGAAATCAACCCATTTTTCCACCATTTTTTGTCATTCTTGAGAGCTTTTGGACGAGAATTGAAGGGATTTCGACGGGGAATCATTGGAGGTAAGTTTTATGAGTTAAATACATGATTTTATCAAAGAATCTTCCATTAATTCTCTGAATTTGGGTAAGAAATCAAGAAAATTAGGGCTTTGAGCAAAAATCTTAAAATGGGGATTTGAAGGACCAATTGTGGTCCGAATTGGGAGTTCTTGGTATGTACGGACTCGTGGAGAGACGAGGATTCCGAAAATGTGAGTTTCATAATTTTATCGAGATGTGGGCCCGGGGCTCGGGTTTTGCCAATTTCGTGATTTTTGATATTTTTCGAGTTCTTTCGATTGGGTTATGTTCCATTAGCCTATTTTGATATATTTGTGCTGATTTGTGCTAGTTTTGACGTGCGTGGATGCCGGTTCGAGGAGCTAAGGCGTCGCGGGCATGAGCTTTCGTCGCGCTGTATTGAGGTGAGTAATAGATGTGGGTGATGACCAGCGGGTTCGAAACCCCGGTATACCACTTTGTGACGTTGTATAGCGGCGAGACACGTACTCTCTTGTGAGTGCGGGGTCGATTGTGATTGGGGACTATGGCTTAGTCCGACCTGTTAATATTGTATTATTGGCTATTCTCGAGCCGTTGAACCCCCTTCTTGGGCGGTTGAGTATACTTGTGGGCCGTGAGCCAATTATTGGATCCTGCGAGGATTGTTATCATTGTCTTATCATATAGACATGCTAGTTTACTACTAGTCCGCAGCTATTTCTGTTATTATGCTAATTCCAATCTCTGGAACTTGATATTACTGTTTTCCAACTAAAAAATAATAAAAAGAGTTTTTCAAAAACTATTTTTGAGCCTGCGAGGCTGTATCTGCATATTAGCTGACTAGTAGTGGATCGGGCCGCACGCCGCAGTGAGATATATGTTGGATCGGACTGCACGCCGCAGGAATATCTCTATGAGATGTGCTTGGGCTGTAGGAGCCCCTCCGGAGTCCGAACCCCCACAGTGAGCACGGGTACCCAAAATTGGAGTCGGGCTACGCGCCGTAGCGGTCATATCATGCATTGCATTGCATTTAGCTACATCTGCTAGTTGTTATGCTATTTATTGGTAATTGTTGGTACAGGTACAGTGAATATTGATTCTGTGACAGGGTAGCTGATTATAGCTTTACATAGTGCTTTATTGCGGATTTCTTATCTGCGCTGTCTTACCCTTGTTTATTACCACTGAGTCTGGCAATACTCATTTTACTCCCTGCACCTTGTGTGCAGATCCAGGTACCTCTCAGCAGACTTGATTCGGTAGCTACTTGGAGGCATTGTGCGGGATAGTCGAGGTAGCTGCAGCGTCCGCAGGACCTGACTCCCCTTCTAGCTGTCATTTCTTATCTTGTTGTCTTTCCTTTCCGCACTAAGTTGTTATAAACTTTATTACACTTATGTTCTTTAGAGGCTCATGACTCTTGACCCTTCGGTCTATGGGAGTTAGTATATTTTGGGACTTGGTCTCCCCGCTGTTGGTATAAGGATTTGGGGTCGTGACAAGTTGGTATCAGAGCCTAGGTTTACTAGGCCTCATGAGTCTTGAGCCGGTTAGTAGAGTCTTGTGGATCGGTGCGGGGACGCCTGTACTTATCCTCGGGAGGCTGCGAACCTTTAGGAAACACTTCACATTTCTTGGAATTCTTATCGTGCGTACTTGATTCAGCTTGAGATATGCTTTTGAAATTCCTTCCGCACGTCTGTGTATGCATCGAGCGCTCAGTAATATAAGTGCCTTATGTGTAGTGGAACGAGTTCAAACTCGGGAAGACTAAAATGATTATGCTATGTGTATCCTGGTGGAAGGTATTGTGTTGAAATGCTAAATTGAGGCGAGATAGGTGGATTGGTTCTCATGTGTAATTGAAAGGTAGTTGATATGTGTTATGATTCGAGCAGGTACAACGCATGTTCATGTACCAAATATGATAATATGATTTGTGTAGTATTGAGACTAATGTTGTCGATATGCATTGTGATGTCTTGTCGAGTTGTGAATGTATTGCTAGGATGGTTTTGGTGATTCTCTGGCATGTGGATAGGCCAATTTACAAAGGGAACTCCGCCGAAATTTTTGGAAAATTTGGGACTTAGAAAGATTTCTGTCACCTAAAGAGAGTGGGCTCATTGGTGGTGCGTGTATATCTGCAAGAATTGTAGAAGAGCTAAGGTCTCTGATGATTCGAGTCTCTGTCAAGGCTTGTAAATGACTTGAGTCTCTCATTGTGACATTTTCGGCATCACTTGAGTAATACTGATATGAGTGGTTGAAAGTGCTTTGATGAATGGCTTCGAGCTAAGTTGGGGAGGTTGCTATTGATTAACTCCATTGCACTATTGTGTGCTATGTTGATTCTGTCTCTAAGTATGTTGGGAAATTATGGTAAAGGTTATGACGCTTCGTAGATCTGATGAAGTACTAGGGTGCTTTGAACTGTTGTTGGTAAAGAATATTCACCGTATAGAAAATAAAGATAGCTGATTGTATCTGTAAGTAATCATGTTCTGCGATGTCAGAGTTCTAACAAAACACGAGTGGTTCTACTCAATAGGACAGTTGAATTACAACTGAATAAGGGTGAATGATGCCGAGAATGGTTTTGCAGTGTTCAAGATTTTGCTTGTAACAGTCAGGTGCCTTAAGATTTGTGTATGTGGCTAAAGATGGCGGTTTCGTTAGAGAAGATCAAGGCTTGTGTTATATCATGTGAATGATGGGATTCTAGGTATCCGTATTGGGAAGTAATGATAACAATTTAAAAAAAAAATCGCGGGAAGTTCATCAAAATAAAGTATGGTAGAATGTGGTACTTTTGGGAAACATTGAGGGAGTATTCAGTGGCCTATGGGTCTTATGTACAAATCTAGTGTGGTAACAGGAGTTGATGTATTATGGTGTTACAGTAAGCGCTAATATTGAGTTAAAGATGAATCGAAAAGGAAACTGGGTAAATGGAGCAACTTGTTAATAAATTAAAATGGTATAAAAAGAAATACGATTGATTTCTGGTATGTGGTTGAAGTAATGAGTCTTGCAGACATTGCAACAAAGCTCTTGAGTGCTGGCAGTTGTGTAACTTGATATGGGTATAAGGACTCAGTCCTGGCAGTTAAACTTATGCAATGAATGGGAAGAAATAGTTTGTGATGTGTTTTATCATGGTTTGAAGATGAGTATATTCCTGTTGGTATGCAAAGCTTGGAATGTGTAATGAGTTTTCTCTATATGGGATCATAAAAGTCCTTGACCAAGTTGAGTGCGTCGATGTTTGCGGCGTAGGAAAGGGATGAGAATTTCCATGTTATTTTAGTATGGTATTGTATATGCGATGAGTTATGGAAAAGTTGATAATGGAATATTCTAGGTTTTGAGATCAGTTCATAATATATGGGAAGTCAATAAAATTATTGAGCAGCGCGGACAGCTGCAGGTGAATTAAGAATCGATCTTTCTGATAATTTAAGAAAATGATACTGCTATTCTATTAACTTGGCAGGGAATATGATCCAAAAAGGACAAGGTAATGTAAAATGATGATATCCAGTTGTATGGTGGTATTCTCTTGTTGGATCGGCTAAATAACTGATCGTTGATGGCATAGTGAAATTTCTGAATGGCCGTCGTGGTATGAATAGACGCTTGATGTGCGTTATGTATTCGTACAGTGGAGTGTGGAACCAGGTATAGCGATTCATGTGTTATATATGTGTTGGAGACTAGAAGTCCTCGTAATCCGCCTATGTAGTGGTTGTATATCACGTGTATCGACACCGTTTTGTGATTATTGGAAATCGGAAGCCCTAGTGGCTCTCTCTTAGCTTGATATGATGAATTTGGGTTATGATACCTTATTTCAGACTGGTTGACATAAGACAGGTCGTCTAGACAAATGTGATATGGACGATGTCGGGAAATGACACAAATTACGTAGCAGAGAGCATCAGAGTATGCTCCAACAGAGTAGTTGTACACAGGACCAGCGGACGGCTGGTAGGCATTGCCTTGTCAGTTGGACCTTAGTGGCGGATGTTAGTGTAGAAGTATCTACCATTGATTAGTTCTGGTATTGTAAGGCCCCGTAAAAATTTTGTGCATAAAACCTAGTAGATGTGGTGTCATGGTCCGAATAATGTGTTAGGAATGCGTAGAATTCTTCGCGGGTAGTGATTTAAGTTTCAAAAATGTAGAGAAATAATTTTTCCGAAAAAGTGTCAAATATGCGGTCAAGAATGCGACCGCAAACCTGACATGCGGACCGCATTCTTGCCGCAAAACGTTCCAGTGAGTTGCCCAAAATTGTGTCAAAAGTGCGGTCGATATGCGATCGCATGTCAAATCTGCGGTGCACTTTACGACCGCAGAATCAACATGCGGTCCGCATAGTGACCGCATTCCTTAACAGAACCTGTGTAAAATTTGGGGCAATTCTGCGGTCACTATGCGGACCGCATGTTGATTCTGCGGTCGGCACCCAGTCCCCACGACTAGGTAAGCCTAACACGCTGCGAAATCTATAAATTATAATTACTTAAATAAGAAACAGCGGAAAATAACATAAAAGATATGTAATACGTGCCACTTGGCACATACATCCGTCACACAATAAATAAACACTACCAAGATCCGGAACCCCACGGTAACACAGACTAAAAGAGAAATACAACTGTGGCTCTATGTGTAAAGAGTATCTAACAACGAAATGAAGAAAAATGTCAACTAGTAATACTAGAATAGAAGGGAAGCCTCCGGATCCGCGGACGTAGCAGATCATACCTCGAAGTCTCCCGAAAGCTGCGGAATCACCTAGCACGAGCCTACTCTGATGTACCTGGATCTGCACAACAAAAGTGTGCAGAAGAGTAGCATGAGTACACCACGGCGGTACTCAGTAAGTGCCAAGCCTAACCTTGATGGAGTAGTGACGAGGAAGGTCAGGGCCCTACTGAGAAACAATAATAATATGATGACAACAAAAAAATAAACAGTTTAAATGATAATAATTTCCGAAATAACAACATTATGATGATTACTGCAACTGTCTACAATTAAGCTAACAACAAATAACCAACTCAAATAAACAAATCCAGGATCCGTGGGAATTGAACCCACAGTCCCATTCTCAGTACCTCTGGGTCTCCGGGAATCGAACCCGCAGCCCATGTCTCAATAATATCTCAATAACTCAGGATCTCCGGGAATCGAACCCGCAGTCCACAAACAATATCACTCCGGGTCTCTGGGAATCGAACCCACATCCCTGGGATCTCCGGGAATCGAACCCGCAGTCCATATCTCAATAATATATCAATAGCTCAGGATCTCCGGGAATCGAACCCGCAGTCCACAAACAATATCACTCCGGGTCTCCGGGAATCGAACCCACAGCCCTGGGATCTCCGGGAATTGAACCCGCAGTCCACAAACACATCAAATAAAGAAAACACACAGAGAGAATATAATATGTTAATTTGCAAACTTTTGTTCGCATTTGCGAAGCCAAGGCAATTTTGGGACCTTCGCTTTTGCGAATATTTGTTCGCATTTGCGAACAAGGCTGGGCTGAGGGGCCATTCGCATTTGCGAAGTATTCTTCGCATTTGCGAAGAATACCTTTACACTGAAGGCCTCGCATTTGCGAGGTTTGGTTCGCATTTGCGAACCCAAACGGTCCTGGGCACCCTTCGCATTTGCGATCAAGGGTTCGCATTTGCGAACCCTGCCTTGATCTGCCTCCTTCGCAATTGCGAGCAATGCTTCGCAATTGCGAAGCCAACATCTGGGTGAAAAACCAGCAGTGCAAAAATTCAGAATTTAATCCAACGGCCTATCAAATCTTTACCCGAGCCCCCCGGGCTCCAACCAAACATGTACACAACATAAAAAATACATTTCGAATTTGTTCGTGCGATCACATCGCCAATATCACATCGTTTTCATCAAATCCAGCCTCAAGTTCATGATTTTCATTCTTTTGGTTTTCAAAACTTTCAAACTTGAAATTCAAGGTCCAAAACATATCAAACAACATCCAAATGTCACCAAACTTTGCAGAAAGCACATATATAATATTTAAGACTTGTACCGGGCGTCGGAACCAAAATACGAGCCCGATACCAAGGTCAATTAATTCATTTTCCTTTGACAATTACATCAAAAATAATTTCACAGAAAAATTCATAACTTGGGCTCTAGGCCTCAAAATTCGACTCCGGACGCATGTCCAAGTCCCATATTTTCCTACGGACCCTTAGGGACCATCCAATCTCGGGTCCGAATCCGTTTACCAAAAATGTTGACCGAAGTCAACCATATCAATATTAATATCATTTTTATCCAAATTTCTCATAGAATTCATATTTTCTATCACAAAATCTTTCCGGCTACATGCTCGGATCATGCACGTAAATCGAGGCAACATAGAATGAGGTTTTCAAGGCCTCGGAAGCTCGAAATGATTAATAAAATAAGTGATGACCCTTTGGGTCGTCACAATCTCCACCTCTAAGACAACCGTTCGTCCTCGAACGGACAAAAGAAAGAAGTACCTGAGTCAGGAAACAAATGTGGGTAGCGGCTCCGCATATCAGACTCGGACTCCCAGGTCGATGCCTCAGGAGGCTGACCCATCCACTGAACTCGCACAGAAAGAAAACTCTTCGACCTAAATTATCGAACCTGCCGATCTAGAATAGCTACCGGCTCCCCCTCATAGGACAGATCTTTGTCCAATTGGACAGTGCTAAAATCTAACACATGCGATGGATCGACGTGATATTTTCGAAACATGGATACATGAAACACTGGATGCACAACTGATAAGCTAGGTGGCAAGGCAAGTTTATATGCCACCTCTCCCACACGATCAAGAATCTCGAATGGCCAACAAACCTAGGGCTAAGTTTGCCCTTCTTTCCAAATCTCATCACGCCCTTCATAGGCGACACTCGGAGCAATACTCGCTCCCCAATCATGAAAGTTATATCTCGAACCTTGCGATCTGCATAGCTCTTTTGTCTAGACTGAGCTGTGCGAAGCCTATCTTGAATAATCTTGACCTTATCTAAGGACTCCTGATATAAATCTGTACCGAATAACCGAGTTTCTCCCGGTTCAAACCATCCAACCGGAGAACAATACCGCCTACCATAAAACGCTTCATAAGGAGCCATCTGGATGCTCGATTGATAACTATTATTATAAGTAAACTCTGCCAAAGGCAGGAATTGATCCCATCAGCATCTAAGGTGACCTGATTAGCACCTCCTCGCCTGAACCGTGTCTCTAAGGTCACATAAATAGGAATCATTATATTGTTGATCGCGGATATGCTCCAATAATGAAGAGCGAGCGATCGCACAAGCTAGTGCTCGACTAGGCTCAGAAATATCCAACCTCACAAATCGATTGGCCAAGGACTGAACATCCAAAGCAATTGGCCTCTGATTGACTGGAATATAAACAAGATTGCCCATACTGGCTGACTTCTTACTCAAAGCGTCAGCCACCACGTTTGCTTTTTCCCCGATGATATAAAAAGGTGACATCATAATCTTTCCGCAATTCCAGCCACCTTCTCCGCCTCAAATTCAACTCTTTTTGTTTAAACAAATACTGAAGACTCTTATGATCGGTGTATACTTCACATACTACACCATACAAATAATGCCTCCAGATCTTCAATGCGTGAATAATCGCCGCCAATTCTAGATCATGCACTGGGTAATTCTTTTCATGAATCTTCAACTGCCTCGAAGCATAGGCAATAACCTTGCCATCCTGCATTAACACTGCACCAAGCCCAATACGGGAAGCATCACAATAAACAGTATAAGGTCCCGTACCTGTGGGTAAAACCAATACCGGTGATGTGGTCAAGGTTGTCTTGAGCTTTTGAAAGCTCGCCTCACATTCATCTGACCATTCAAATTGAACACCTTTCTGTGTCAATCTGGTCAGTGGGGTTGCAATAGATGAAAACCCCTCCACGAATTGCCGAAAATAACCCGCTAATCCCAAGAAACTCCAAATCTCTGTGGCTGATGTCGGTCTAGGTCAGTCCTTGACTGCCTCAATCTTCTTCGAATCAACCTGAATACCTGCTGCCGTCACAATATGACCCAGGAATGCAACTGAACTTAGCCAAAATTCACACTTCGAAATTTTTGCATATAGTTGGCTATCTTTCGGAGTCTGCAAAGTCACTCTGAGATGTTGTGCATGCTCCTCATGACTGCAGGAGTATGTCAATATGGAAACAATGAAGACTACAACGAACAAGTCTAAATAAGGCACGAACACACTCATGCGTATGCACATATCTATGACTCTGAAGTCTGGCCATAAGAGTTATTCTTAAATTACAACATTGTCAATTAACCCTGTTATCAAATACCTTATTCTACAAATCCCACTTTACTCAGAATAAGGTATGGTGACCTCGTGATTATTTTCCTGAATTAATGCGTCATATTTATCCTTACCTGGTGCTCGTCTTAAAGGCTAAGCTCAACGGTTTCAAAATAGAAATGGCTAAATATGAATAGAAACTATACAAGAATTGTCAAATAGTCCTAACGGACATGACTTTTATTTACGAATGCAATACGAAAATATTAATTCATAAAAGAAGAATTTTAGACACATAAACTCTTACTACCAGGACCTTGTCCTCATATAATATTCACCGCAGCTTGCAGCTTCGGTTTTTAAAACAAATATTTTTACGTTATACAAATTTTGAGGATCTCATCCTCCACTCCAAATCACAAGTATTTGCACATTGTGCCACTGATGTTTTTCATTTCCTTTCTTTCTTCTTTTCAACTATTGTCCGTCAAGGAGTATCTCGGCATAAAAGATTCCTCATACCGACATGGTATACAATTTAACCATTTAAAATAGTTATTTCAGGAATTCATTCCCATTGTAATAATTAATATAAAGTCACTTTTGACCTCATCAATATTCCTAGTGACCAATACATAATAATAGAGATAATTATCTCCATTTAATAGCACAACATGAGTATTCACATATGTAGATCTGATGATTACGAAGCTCACTCATGAGCGGAGCATATTAAGAGGACTTGCCTCAATTCTTCAAAGATCAAATCAAATTGAGGAAAAATGTTCCTTTTATAACAATCAGAATTGTACATGTGGTAACATCATCTGGTGTAGTGACCTCAGTCACACCAAAGAAATTATGTCAACAACTAGATCTCCACCTCTAGGAGTCTCACCTCCGCCTCTAACATCCTGACCCCTAACTCTAGCTGGTCATGTGAGTTGAGTATTGACTGCAATGAGGCACGTAGCTTGAGTGCCTTCATAAATTATATTTCTCCAATCTGCCACATTCACAACAATTCCTTTGAGGCCCAGTTAACTTATTGGACATGACAACATATTCGGACACTGTCATAATAACCTGACATGATCGTTCAGATCGTACATATCACACCTTTCAAAGTGTCAGGGAGGTAACTCCTCCAAACATTTCTACAAATTGAATTGAGTAGGTAATGTCGCATGGCCAGTCTGCCCTCTTCATAGGCTTGTCATAAACATTGACAACCAATTACCTCTTTTGCTCTTATACTATTTATTACTCTTTGGGCCGATTCTTACCCCCTACAGAGTACTAAGCCTCAAACATGCATAATTTATTTGGGGAACCTTTCGATACCATATGTATACATTCCAAGCCAAAACCTGACATAAAACATGGCCATTCGGTCCATTCACTAATAGTGGTTTTCCCCCTTTTGGCTATAAGTCAAAGTCACAACATCTGATAGTCCACAATAATTATCCTTCACAACTTCGAATAAATCAACCAGACGTCAAGGTCCATTAAAACCACAGCCGGTTAGTAAATACATTATGTTTCCCCTACTTCACTCGCTACCTGAAACACAGTAGAATCAACCCCCTCACCTTCAACTATTCTCGCGTTCTGCAATATCTCATAGCAACAATCAATAAATTACATTGGGTTCTCAAAAGATGCACCGCTGAAGGAGATAGCGAAGAGTTTGGTGAAACTTACCCGAAACTCCGTAAAACTTCTGAAGGCATTGTTGATCTATCACCAACCTGTGCCATTTTCGGCTAAAGAAGCGGTACATGCCTTCGCCATTCGAGGGAAGACAAGAGTAGAAATTCAACTTAACATTTGAAGAACAAACTCGCACGATAGGAAAGAATGATGGTGAAAATTTCCTAACTCTGTAGCTTCTAAGGGATAGATACAGACGTCTCCGTACCGATCCCTCAGACTCTACTAAGGTTGTTCGTGAGTTGTGAGACCTATGCAACCTAGTGCTCTGATACTTGTCACGACCCGGATTTTCCCCCAATATCGGGATCGTGATGGCGCCTACTCGTAGTAGCTAGGCAAGCCACTGTATTCATACTATTCTGTTTTTAATAATATTTCATAATTAATTTATCAACAAAACCATAAACTTTAATTAAATAAGTGCGGAAGACTTTATCGAAATAGAAATAACCAGTTACAAGGTATAACCATACTGACATCCTCTACCCAAGACGTGGAGTCACCAACTCACGAACTACTACCGAATACTACACATAAAGTCTGAAAGAAATATAACATAATCTGTTTGTCTCGGAACAAAGAGACTACAGCTAGTAACATAAGTAAAGAGAGAGACGTCGGGCCTGCGGACGTCTGCAAGCTACCTCGGTCTCAAATATCATCAACTCCCACGCAAAAGATTTACTGCTGCTGCTTCTGGTCGAAACCTGGACCTGTGCAAAAATGCACAGAAGTGCAGTATCAGCACAACCGACCCCATGTGCTGGTAAGTGCCTGGCCTATCCCGGCGAAGTAGTGACAAGCCTAAGACCAGACACCCACATAAACCTGTGCAGTTGCAATATATATATATATATATATATATATATATATGTACATAAACATTTATAAGGAAATACTCTGCTCTGCAATAACAACCAATAACTCATAATATCCAAATTAATCTAAACCACAAAATTAAATCTTACTTTCGTGTATCAGTTCTTTATTTTTCTTTTCTTATCTCGTGGTAGGCGTACCACCCGCTCCCAACTATAACAATAAATTATATCTTGTGGTAGGCGTACCACCCGCTCCCAAATATATCAATAGGCTACCGGCAACTATGGCCAATGCCAAGATTCAAATCACTTTGTGGTCGGCGTGCCACACGATCCCATTTCTTATCATAAAAGTGGTCGGCGCGCCACACGATCCCAATTCTTTAATATATATATTACCACAATTAACAAGAATTAACCAAGTAATAACACAATAAGGAATATCTCAAAAGAACTCAACAATTAACAACGGTTAATAAGTTCACAAGGAAAACAAAGTATAATGGAAACACAAGTAATATCAAGTCAAGGAATAGCAAGTAGTTGCACGGCATCACCCAAATAAAATATAATGGAAAAACAAGTAATATCAAGTCAAGGAATAGCAAGTAGTTGCACGGCATCACCCAAATAAAATATAATAGGAAAACAAGTAATATCAAGTCAAGGAATAGCAAGTAGTTGCACGGCATCACCCAAATAAAATATAATGGAAAAACAAGTAATATCAAGTCAAGGAATGGCAAATAGTTGCACGGCATCACCCTTCGTGCTTTTACTCTCATCCTCACCAAATAAGCAAATAAAGTGCACGGCATCACCCTTCGTACTTTTACTCTCATCCTCACATCCATAGTACGGCATGATCCTTCGTACATGGTTCAATAACAAGGCACGGCATGATCCTTCGTGCATAATCAATAAAACATGGCACGGCATTAACCTTCGTGCATAAATAATAAAACATGGCACGGCATTAACCTTCGTGCATAATCAATAACAAGGCACGGCATTAACCTTCATGCATAATTAATAAAACATGGCACAACATCACCCTTCGTGCATTATCACTCTTCCTCACCCAAATAACAATCACAGTTAAGGGCAGAGAAAGAAAACAACAAATTATGAACCGTCCCGGCAAGGGACACAATAATCATTTCAACAAAGTCCCTGCTAGGGCAATCAATATCTCACTTCACAACAAGTCCCGGCAAGGGAGAACAATAACAATTCTACAACCAGGCAAGCGTTCAACAATTTATCTTCAAAATATCTCACAACAAATATCAACAACGACTCACGGTCATGCTAGACGCCGGTGTATGGATGCTCGTCACCACAGCCCATACACCACACTCGATCACATAGCACATAATCCTATTCCCTCAAGCTAGGATAGAACAAACACTTACCTCGAATATTTATGAACAATTCAATCCGTGGCAATGCCTTTTCCTTTCAAATTTGGCTCCAATCCAATCGTATCTATACACAATTGATTTAATATCATCAATACTACTCAACAAACTAATTCATAAGGCCAATTATAACTTTTACAACATTCTGCCCGGAATAGTGAATTTTGACCCCAGGCCCACATGGTCCGAACTCGGGGTTCGGACCAAAATCCGATTACCCATCCCCCCACGAGTTCATGTATATGATTTGTTTTAAAGTCGGACCTCAATTCGAGGTCCAATTTTCCAATTTATGAAAAACCCTATATTCTAACAAAAACAAGAAATTCTACCATGAAAACCTTTGATTTCTATTGAAAAACATGTTTAATGATGTTAGGAATTGAAAGAATTAAGTAAAAAGTGACTTACAATTGTTTTGAAGAAGAAGGAATCCGTGAAGAATCGCAAATGGGTGTTTTTGGGTTGTGAAAAGTGAAGAAATGAACTGAAAATCGTGATTTACAGGTCTCTGTGTTCGCATTTGCGAACATGGGTTCGCAATTGCGAACCCCGACCAATTTCTGGAGTTTGAAAAATAAGCTAAGGCTGGGAAGTTCGCATTTGCGAACTTTTGTTCGCATTTGCGAAGCCAAGGCAATTTTGGGGCCTTCGCATTTGCGAATATTTGTTCGCATTTGCGAACAAGGCTGGGCTGAGGGGCCTTCGCATTTGCGAAGTATTCTTCGCATTTGCGAAGAATGCCTTTACACTGAAGGCCTCGCATTTGCGAGGTTTGGTTCGCATTTGCGAACCCAAACGGTCCTGGGCACCCTTCGCATTTGCGATCAAGGGTTCGCATTTGCGAACCCTGCCTTGATCTGCCTCCTTCGCAATTGCGAGCAATGCTTCGCAATTGCGAAGCCAACAGCTGGGTGAAAAACCAGCAGTGCAAAAATTCAGAATTTAATCCAACGGCCTATCAAATCTTTACCCGAGCCCCCCCGGGCTCCAAACCAAACATGTACACAACATCAAAAACACATATCAAATTTGTTCGTGCGATCACATCGCCAATATCACATCGTTTTCATCAAATCCAGCCTCAAGTTCATGATTTTCATTCTTTTGGTTTTCAAAACTTTCAAACTTGAAATTCAAGGTCCAAAACATATCAAAGGACATCCAAATATCACCAAACTTTGCAGAAAGCACATATATAATATTTAAGACTTTTACCGGGCGTCGGAACCAAAATACGAGCTCGATACCAAGGTCAATTAATTCATTTTCCTTTGATAATTACATCAAAAACAATTTCACAGAAAAATTCATAACTTGTGCTCTAGGCCTCAGAATTCGACTCCGGACGCATGTCCAAGTCCCATATTTTCATACGGACCCTTCAGGACCATCCAATCTCGGGTCCGGATCCGTTTACCAAAAATGTTGACCGAAGTCAACCATATCAATATTAATATCATTTTTATCCAAATTTCTCATAGAATTCATATTTTCTATCACAAAATCTTTCCGGCTACATGCTCGGATCGTGCACGTAAATCGAGGCAATATAGAATGAGGTTTTCAAGGCCTCAAAAGCTCGAAATGATTAATAAAATAAGTGATGACCCTTTTGGTCGTCACAACAACCTTATAATTTTTGTCCCCGAAGTGCTGAAACGCTGCGTTTGTAAAAACAATGTCTTTTTAATTTTAAAATCAAGAAAAAAAAGAAGTCAGTAGGCAAGTGAATGCTTTTGTGATTTTTGGTCAAAGTAAGTCGAACCAACTTTGGTAGTGTATTAAACCGTTCTTGCCAAGATAGCCTTAGAGTATCTTTCAGTTGTCGAAAGGCTATTTTCGTAGAAGAACGGATAATTTCGTGAAGTGTCATAAAAGAATCCTCACCGACTTCAAAATTCATGAGAAATTGAGAAAGGGCCACGTTTGCAAAAATAGCCATTTGTTTGAAATTGGCAAGTAGGGAAAGGAAGTTGGTATTTGTTTTTGAGTTTATAATTATTTTAATTAGAATATGTGGGTTTTTTGATTTTCGAGTTTGTATGTCATCATTAAACATTCAAAAGCCAGTCTGTTTTATTATGAAAATTTAAAATTCAAAAAATGTTTCACAGTTGCTTACCTTTTATTTTTCCGAACTACACACTGTCTGATTCATGCGGGGTCATGATACGTAGTCAATCTCCATAAGATTCGACCAAAACTAAAAAGAAAAAAATAAAAGAGAAAAAGGGATGATAGAAATGGTCAAACTACCTAGGTAATTGTAATTGCAATATGTGTTAAAACTCTAATGCTGACAAGTTTGTTATATTCCAACGAAAGTTTCAAACACTTAGCTCGGTAGAACGTACTGACAGATCACCATTCCCAAGCAAGATCTAAAAGGCTCATATCAAAAAGCATGTCTGACTCGGAGAAAGGTGTTGAGGAGAAAAAGACGGAAAATCAAATGCCAAAAGAGGAAGTAGAAAGGTTGAGACAAGAGATGAAAGAAATGCACCTAGCATGGGCTAGGGTGCAACAGATACCAACCCTTCCCACTACTCCTACTCTCCCACCGGTACAAACTCCGGAATACCTTCGTCACGGCCCTTCAACAAGCTTCCCAAGTTACCACTACTATCAGGGAAGAAATCCCTATGATCCCCCAGCTCCGCCACCCAAACAGAATCGTCCACCACCAATTACCCATGTTTTTGTGGCACCCCCATCGGCCACACTTCCCAGATTTTCCAGCGATCATGTATTCCAAACTCAGGATCATCTGTATTATCCTCCGGAACCCACCTTCAAAGCATCTGAACCTTACCCGTTCTCTCTTCAGCTCGACTACTCGGAAGCGCCCGAAAAACAGAACAGGAATCCAGAGCAGGAAGAAATGGGTTGGAAAGTAAAAAGCCTAGAGCAATCTTTTTGAAATATGTAGGGTCTAGGTGGCCATGTCAGCGTGGCGTATAAGGATATATGCCTATTTCTAGATGTTCAGTTGCCAGCAGGGTTCAAGATGCCTAAGTTCGATCTGTATGATAGGCATAGTGATCTAGTGGCACATTTGCGAGGATTTTGTAGTAAGATGAGAGGGGCGAGCAGGAAAGATGAGTTACTGATGGCGTACTTTAGCCAAAGTTTAAGCGGGTCTACATTGGAATGGTACACATGCCAAGACCATGGTAGATGGTACACCTGGGATGACCTGGCACAAGCATTTGCTGGTCACGTCCATTATAATCTTGAGATAGTCCCTGACCGTCTCACATTGTTAAAAATCAAGAAAAAGCCTGGAGAGAGTTTCAGGGAGTACGGATTCCGTTGGAGGGAACAAGCTTCAAGGGGAGATCCCCCAATGAAGGAAAGTGAAATGGTGGATTACTTTTTGCAGACTTTGGAGCCAACTTACTTTGGTCACCCGGTGACAGCGGTTGGAAAATATTTCAATGAAGTCGTAAAAGTGGGTGGCATGATTGAAGAAGGACTCAAGTCCAATAAGATAATGAGTTATTGAAAAATCGAAGCCACCACTCAGGCCATCCAAAATGGCACGGGAGGTGTGCTTGGGAAGAAGAAGGGGGAAGAAGTCGAAACAGTTGAAGCGGGTACTTGGACTAGATCTAGAGGTCCTTCACCCTACTACCAACCCAGACCCCCATAACCCTACTACCCACCAGAACCACAGTTTTCCGTCTATCACGCCCAAACATATCCCCGAGCTCCATATAACTCACCTCAATATTATCATTCGCACAATGTCCGGTCATATGTCCAACCACCAAGTTGCTCCCTATGGCTAGCACCAGCATCGCATAATGCACTCTTGCCTTCACAACATTCTCGAGCACCCAACAACCCAAGAAAATAGGGTTAGGAATGGAAGAAAAGGCAAAGAAATAGTTTCACGCCAATTGGGGAGTCCTACACAAGCTTCTTCGAAAAGTTAAAGCATTTTGGCATGATTGACCCGCTCCTTGGCCATACCCCAGAACCATATTCAAAAGGATTTGATCCTGCTGTTCGACACATATATCACTCTAACGTCCAAGGGCATACCATTGAAGATTGTCGTTCTTTGAAAAAGGAAGTAGAAAGAATGATTCAAGAAGGGGCAATTGTGATCGATGACAGTGACGGGAACATGCGAATCCTCTTGAGAACTTATTGGTTGAAGTTGATGGTATTTAAGTTAGTAATGGGCTTGGCAATATAGATGCGGAACTCAGTGGCTATAATGCATGCCGTGTTTTATAGGTGGAAAGATGCTCCATCTCTTAGTCAATTAGAGTGGAGTTTTAGTGGCTTGTCTTGTTGTTATTTGTGTTGTCCGGGTTATTTCAGGGTTGTAAATCGGATATCGTCTTGTAATTCAAACCCTTCTATCATTATATTTTATCTAGTTCATTTGTTTGTAGTGTCTCGTTTAGTGTTGTCTAGGTTTGTTCATAGGGTCTTACCCCAGTTTAATATGTTTGTTGTGTTGTTCAAACTGTTTCACTGTCTAATGCAATTCTCTGTTTTCGGTTATTTCTAGTCATTTTTCTTTGACTTAAGTCTTTCATCTTTATAGTCCATTTTTCTGTCAACTCTAGTGACATGGCATCCGCACATAATCTTGGCCTAATCTTAAAAGTTAATCATGAAGTAATTGGAAGATGATCGAGGCATTTAACAGAAATAAAAATGATTTGAGACCATTTGGAGTCCGAGTATTGTGAAACTGGGGCAAGTAAAAAGAAAACCGTTACATACAAGTTGGCCATGTTGACATGGGGGTCGCTCCGGGTAATGAAATGAGAGTGTTGCCCAGCGATGCTTTATAATGACAAATAAAAAGGCAAATGGACGGATATGGTCATCAATCCTAGCACAATCACAAGATGTCGTGAATGTTTAAATATGTTGTTTGCAGATGGCATGTTTTGAAAATTGGAATGACGAAGGCATTTTATTTTGCTATCTAAATAATTTATCCTTCGTTAACCCTTTGATCCTTATTTGTTTTCTATCATACCCATTCTTCAAAATCAGTAGCAGAGTATAGAAACACAAAAGTAGGAAAAAAAAACAACAAAAATAGATAAAGAAAGGAAAAAGAAAATGAAAAAGAAAAAATAATAATTGAAAAGATAAATTAGAACAACAAGGAATTGGGAACTACGTTTGTCCTGATTCCTCGAAGAGAATACGTAGACGCTTCACAGCTTGGTCATAGTGTAAATAAAAAAAATCTCCAAGCAAGGAACTAGGGCAAAAATTGTGTTTATTATAAATAAATCTAGGTCCGAACGTTGTAAATTTTGAACCTAGTTTTTTTTTGTTTTGAGCCTTTAATACCCTTTGTTTCTAGCCCTATCCAAATCCACATTACGGTCCAAAGAATGACCATTTGACCAATCTTCAAAAGGGGACAAGTCAGGCAAATGAGAGAAGTTTTATCATAACATAACACTCTGATTCCCAGCAGAAAAGTCTCTGATCTCCAGCAGAAGAAATATGAGAGAATAATAGCGGTAACACCCGAAACCCCAGAAAGTTTTGACAATAAAACACAAAGCAGGGAAAGAGAAGGCGACTACTAGGGGTGGCATTGTTTTTTAAAAAAGGAGATACAATACATAAAAGACATATACATACACAGAAGGGACAAGTTTTGGAGAGAGGGAGAAAATTTTTGGAGTATATCTTCTTCTTCATCAAAAACACCATGAAAAAGGCTGAAACTTCCTAATTAAACTCTAACATCCATTAATGTCCAGACTCGCCAAACGACTATCATAACTAGCGACGTATACCAACCAGTTGTCCACATTCATCCAGCCCTATGACACAGTCTGTTGAACTCCAAACGCTCTTCTTCTTCATTGTAGCAGCCATACACGCACACACACAACCACATCTCTCTTTTTTTACTTTTCGGCGAGTTTCGAATCTTCCATATCATGTTTTCTTTTATTGAGGTTGTGTCTTTCGGCCATATAGTGCATCCGAATGTTCTGAGATCTGGAGTTGAGTCGAATCCAGCGAGAAATCCACGATTTTCAAAATCTAGGCGTAGCTCTGGTTGAGGTACGGTGCACCGAGGTCATCAACAATTTAGCTCTAGCCAGATGTTTTCGTGTTCATTGCTTCAAAAATATATTGCATCTATAAAAGTTCCACAGGGGTATCAACGGATGTTTTTATTTTTCTTTTTCTTGCATCATCATTCATCATTTTTCATCATTTTTTTTCTTAATTGATTCCAAGAGAGGGATATGAAAGAATAAAGCAATAAGGCTCAATAGGGGTATCAATGGATAAAGTGTTTGGATAGAGAATAAAATGCCTTCATCATTTCAATTTCAAAATTATGACGGATACAATTGTACATATGAAAAAGGAATCATACATAATATATCTTGACTGCATCTGAGTTGATAGCAGTCTCTACACATTTTCCTTCAGCATCTGTCAAATATAGATCTCCGTTGGACAATACCCATGACACCATGAATGGTCCTTGCCAATTTGGTGCAAACTTTCCTTTTGCTTCCGCCCAATGAGGCAAAATACGTCTCAGCACCAACTGTCCCACTTCAAATTTCCGCGGACGTACTTTCTTATTGTATGCTCTAGCCATCCTCCGCTGATATAATTGTCCGTGGCAAACTGCCGCTAACCTTTTCTCATCAATCAAACTCAATTGTTCTACCCAAGCTTTTACCCATTCATCATCATCGATTTCAGCCTCAGCTATGATCCGAAGAGAAGGTATTTCAATTTCTGCACGTATGACTGCCTCTGTTCCATACACCAATGAGTAAGGTGTTGCGCGAATTGAAGTACGTACAGTTGTATGATAACCCATGAGAACAAATGGTAGTTTTCATGCCATTGCCTTGACTCTTCCACCATCTTCCTGAGAATCTTCTTAATATTCTTATTTGCAGCCTCCACTGATCCATTCGCTCTAGGCCTATAAGGTGTAGAGTTACGATGCAGTATTTTTAACTGTTGACATGCTTCTGCCATAAGGTGACTATTCATATTTTCTCCGTTGTCTGTGATAATCACCTTAGGAATTCCAAAGCGACAAATGATATTTGTGTGCACAAAATCCACTACTGCCTTCTTTGTCACTGCCTTAAATGTCTTCGCCTCGACCCATTTGGTGAAATAGTCAATTGCTACTAAGATAAATCTGTGCCCATTAGATGCTGCGGGCTCTATTTGTCCAATGACATCCATGCCCCAGGCAACAAACGTTCATGATGCTGACATTGTATGCAACTCATAGGGTGGGGAGTGAATCAAATCTCCGTGTATCTGACATTGATGGCACTTTCGCACATATCTAATGCAATCATGCTCCATGGTTAGCCAGTAATATCCTACTCTCAATATTTTCTTATCTAAAATATATCCGCTCATATGAGGTCTGCAAGCTCCTGCATGTACTTCAGCCATAATTGTGTCAGCTTGCTGTGCATCTATGCATCTCAATAGCCCCAAATCCGGTGTTCTTTTGTATACAACTCCTCCACTGAGGAAAACTCCATTTGCCAATCGCCTTATAGCCCTTTTCTGGTCTCATGTGGCTTGTTGTGGGTACCCTCCTATCCTTAAATATTCCTTGATGTCATGATACCACGTCTCACCATCAAGTTCTTCTTCCACGGTGAAACAATAAGCATTTTGACGCGAACTTGTATCTGTAATGGATCTACATAAGCTTTGTCTGGATGGTGCAACATGGAGGATAATGTGACCAGAGCATCCACTACCTCATTGTGCATTCTTGGGATGTGTTTGAATTCTTTAGATTGAAATCTATGAGACAATTCATGCAGACACTGTCAATAAGTTATCAGCATCAAATCTCTTGTCTCCCATTCTCCTTGAATCTGATGTATCAAGAGATCCGAGTCACCTATGACCAAAACCTCTTGAACACCCATATCTATTGCCATCCTCAATCCCAATATGCATGCTTCATACTCGGCTATGTTATTAGTACAGAAAAATCAATGCTGAGCAATAACGGGATAATGCTGACCCGTTTTTGAAATGAGCACTGCTCTAATTCTGACTCCCTTATTGTTGACAACCCCATCGAAGTACATTCTCCAGCCTGGCTTATCATCTTGCTCTACCTCTTCAACGTTCATTGCCTCTTCATTAGGAAAATATGTTTTTGATGGCTCATATTCATCATCAATTGGGTTTTCTGCTAAATGATCTGCAACTGCTTGCACCTTCATTTCCATACGAGTTACATAGATGATGTCACACTCTATGAGTAGAATTTGCCATTTAGCAAATCTTCCCGTAGGCATAGGCTTCTGGAATATATACTTCAATGGATCCATCCGTGATATCAAATATGTGGTATAAGCTGATAGATAATGTTTTAGTTTATGAGCAACCCACGTTAGAGCACAACATGTTCTCTCCAACTGAGTGTATTTTACCTCGTAAGATGTGAACTTTTTACTAAGGTAATATATTTCTTACTCTTTCTTTCCTGTTTCATCATGCTACCCCAGTACGCAGCCAAAAGAATTATCCAATACAGCCAAATACAGGATCAGAGATCTTCCTGGTTCTAGAGGAACCAATACTGCAGGGTTTGCTAGATATTCCTTAATTTTGTTAAATGTTTCTTGACATTCATCAGTCCAATTCACCGTAGCATCTTTCTTCAATAGTTTGAAAATGGGCTCATGAGTTGACGTTAACTGAGCAATAAATCTGCTGATATAATTCAACCTGCCCAGTAAACTCATCACTTCTTTCTTATTCTTCCGCGGAGGCAAATTCTGGATTGCTTTTATCTTTGACGGATCCAATTCAATACCACGCCGGCTTACTATAAACCCCAATAACTTTCCTGATGGCTCCCCAAAAGCACATTTTGCTGGATTGAGCTTGAGATTATATCTTCGGAGCCTCTGGAAAAACTTTCTTAAATCCTTGACATGGTCACATTGCTTTTTTGACTTAATGATGACATCGTCCACATATACTTCGATCTCTCGGTGTATCATATCATGAAACATAGTGGTCATTGCCCTCACATATGTAGCCCCAGCATTTTTTAACCCAAACGACATCACCCTGTAACAATATATTCCCCGGGGGGTGATAAAGGCCATCTTTTCTGCATCTTCTTCGTCCATCAAGATCTGGTGATAACCCGCATAGCAATCCACAAAAGAACCAATTTCATGCTTGGAACAGTTGTCGATCAATATATGGATATTTGGCAATGGAAAATCATCCTTTGGACTAGCTTTATTGAGATCCCGATAAACAACACACACCCTGGTTTTTCCATCCTTCTTCGGAACTGGAACAACATTAGCTAACCAGGTGGGATATTTAATGACCGTATGACCTTCGCCTCGAATTGCTTGTTAACTTATTCTTTATTTTTCACACTGATGTCCGTTTTAAACTTCCTTAGCTTCTGTTTTACTGGCCGACATTCTGGATAAGTAGGCAATTTATGTACTACCAAATCAGTACTGAGCCCGGGCATGTAATCATAGGACCAAGAAAATATGTCCTTGTACTCATGTAATAATTTGATTAAATCTTCTCTAAGGGAAGCCTCTAAATGCACACTAATCTTTGTTTCTCGGACATTTTCCTCATTTTCCAGATTAATAGATTCTGTCTCATTTAATTTTGGTTTGGATTTTTCCTCGTAATGACTAAAATCTTTACTAATTTCCTCCAATACTTCCTCATCATCATATTCCACTCCATGATCACTTTCAATTTCCTCTATAAATATTTAGTTATCAAGACTGGATCGGGAATCCTTCATGCATAACATATCATTGGAATCAACAAATATTAAACTGTAAAAAAGAAAAGGTAAAAATGGAGAAAGAAAAGAAATTGCATTTCATTGAATTTTCTAAAAGGTAACAAGAGTTGGATACATCTGATTTGACGAGGTGTGGGATTACAATTAAAAAACAAGACAACTTTTGGGGAATGATATATTAAAAGCTAACTACCACAACTCTCTCCTGATCAGAAGAGGAGTAGCTTCCCAGTTATTTAGCATAGCATAGGGCCCCACAAATTGAACATCCATTTTTCTTGTTCCTTCACCCGTCTCCAACACATTCACATCTTCAAATAGCTTTTCCAATCTTGCTAGAAGTTCTTCATCGGGTTTTATCTTAGCATGGTTTGGCATAACAGTCACCAAACGTCTCTTTGTACCAGGCATGACAAAGGAGTTGGATAGTTTTGGGATAGGTTTTGGGAGGGACCACCTTTTCTTCTTCATTTTCTTAGCTCTCTGCATATCGGCAATGGTAGGATTGAAACCCAAGCCAAATGTATCAATACTGCCTGGAACGGGGATTGGTTGTGTTATACCTTGCAGAGTCACTCCTAAGCCATTTCCCGGAGAAAACCCATTCTTTATCATCTCCTTAGCGACCATCACTAATGCAGGAGCCACCGTGGGTAATGGTATGTTTTCCCCCTCAGATATTTTGTTCACCACCACAGTGTCCATGACTTGATACACCCACAGACCTTTATCTCCTTCATCTTCTTCAAATGGTGTAATAGAATTGCAAATATCATCTTCTACGTGCACTATTATTTCGTGTTGATCCCACTCAAATTTTACCATCTGATGTAAAGAGGATGGTACAACTTTTGCCGTGTGGATCCACGGATGCCTAATAAAAGGTTGTATGATACAGTGACATCTAGCACCTGGAACTCCATAGTGAAATCCACCGGTCCGATAGTAATCTCCAGTATAATATCCCCTACAGTGTTCTTGCCACCTCCATCAAAACCTCGTACACAAACACTGTATCGATGAATTCTTTCATGATTGACCTTCAACTTCCCCAAGGTTGACAGTGGGCAGATATTGGCACTTGATCTGTTGTCCACCAGAACACGGGTTACTACAAATTCTTCACACTTGACTGTGAGGTATAGTGCTTTATTACGCTCTGTTCCTTCCAGTGGCAACTCACTATCTGAAAATGTTATCTTATTTGTCTCAAAGATCTTATTTGTTATTTTCTCCAGATGGCATACTGAAATCTTCTCAGGCACATGGGCTTTATTAAAAATTTTCATCAATGTCTTTCTATGTTCATTAGAATGGATTAGCAATGATAACAATGAAATCTACGCGGGCGTTTTTCTCAATTGCTCCAATATAGAATAGTCCTAAGCCTTCATCTTCTTCAAGAATTCTTTCGCTTCCTCTTCAGTGACCGCCTTATTTACATAAGCTGGTTTTTCCTTTACCACCATTGTCTTTCTCAATTCTTTCGGGGCAAAGCATCGGCCGGAGCGAGTTAAACCATGGGTTTCATTAGTTTCTCATTTAACTTCCTTCCCTTTATACATTACTGTAACCTTATCATAGTTCCACAGTATGGCCCTGGTATATACGGCTGGTATCTACACCACTAGTTTGATAACCACAGGTTCCACATATGCTCCATTCACGGTCAACAAAAGTTTCACTCCTGGTACTACTACTTTCACGGGCTCAACCACTGATGGTTTCTTTGTTGGCAACTCAATTGGAACTTTTTCCTTTTCACCTTCCCCCTCCACTTTGTTGTTCGCTTTAATTATCATTAATGATCGAAAAGGTTTTCTTCCACTCTCTCCCTGCTCTAACTCTATCATATGCATCTCATGATGTGCTGGCAAAGGATTCTTTATGATATTGGGAGTTTCCGGAGATTGTACTCCAATCCACCTAGTATCAATAAGTTCCTGTATGGCGGACTTTAAATGCCAACACTTTTCTGTATCATGTCCTGGTGCCCCAGAACAATACTCACAATAGACGGATTGGTCTAGAATTCTATGTGGTGTGTTGGGAATTATTGGTTCAATAGGGCTCAACATCCCTAGTTCTCTCAAATGGTGAAAAAGATTGGTATATGACTCCCCCAACGGAGTAAATGTTCTCTTTCTTTGGGCTCTATCACCTTTTATTTTTGAATCTGGACGGAAATTGGGTCAATTTGGATTTCTGCATATTTTGGAAGGAGGATAGGCATTTTGTGCGTGGTAGACATTTTGTGGAGCTGGGGTACGCCATAGATGTGGAGGCGGTGGGTAGGGTTGAGCATGTTGGACAGAAAACTGTGGACTAGTGGGAGGATAATATGGTGGAGGTGGGTTATATGGTGCAGGTGGATATGATTGGTGTGGTCGAGGTTGATGATGATATGGATTGGGGCCCCGGGACCATGATCTACCTTCAATGACCGCAACTTCCTCCTTTTTCTTCTTGCCAATCGACCCTCCAGTTCCAGTTTGTATTTCTTGGTTTGTGGCCTTAATGGCCGAGTAGCTCATGATCTTATTTGTCTTTAGCCCTTGTTCTACAAAGCTTCCTATCCTAACTACCTCGTTAAAGGTTTTTCCAATTGTAGACACTAAGTGACTATAGTATGTTGGCTCCAAAGCCTGTAAAAAGCAGTCCACCATTTCTCCTTCTTTCATTGGAGGGTCTACTTGTGCAGCCTGGTCCCTCCACCTGAATCCGTATTCCCGGAAACTTTCCCCAGGTTTCTTTTCCATCTTAGTCAACGACAACCTGTCAGGGATAATCTCTAGATTATATTGGAAATGGTTTCCAAACGATTGAGCTAAGTCATCCCAAATGAACCACCAGGTATGATCCTGTCGAGTATACCATTCCAACGCCGAACCACTTAAGCTCTGGCTAAAATAAGCCATGAGTAACTCATCCCTCTCTCCTGCTCTGCGCATTTTACTACAGTAACCCCTCAGATGGGCTACTGGATCCCCATGACCGTCATACATATCAAACTTGGGTAACTTGAATTCGGCCAGCAGCTATACCTCCGGAAACAAACGTAGATCTTTGTACGCAACACTCACTTGGCCTCCCAGCCCTTGCATGTTATGAAATGACTGCTCAAGACTTTTCATCTTACGGGCCATCTCTTCCTGTTGCAGATTTCTGACAGGTTTTTCCTTTTCTGTCATGTCTATGAGCGGTGTGTAGGAATCGTGTTGCCTGAAAGTGGGTTCTGGTGGATAATAATTGGCGTCCTGGACATGGAACACAGGTTCGCTGGAAGATTTGTGTAAAGCAGCGGGTGGCGGTGCCACGTATACTGGAGCGACCTGAGGTGGTGGTGGTTGAGCTTGTTTAGTCAGGTGGAGGGGCTTGTGAGGTTGTAGCATAGTAATGCGGGTAAGTTGGATATGTGGAGGACGATTTCATAGTGGGTGGTTCAGGATTTGGGTTTGTAGGAGGGATGTATGTTGGGTTCGCTGGATAGGAAGGCAAAGGTTGACCCCCAGACCAGGCCTGGTACATCTCTGACATCTACTATTTTAATTTGTACATCTCTTCTTTCATACTAGCTACGTCCACAACTTCTTCCTCTTGTACCGGATCCATATTAGCGGGATCAATTTCCTGAGTTACTGCATTAGTCATGGCTTTTGAACGTGTATTGTAGCTGTGTTGTGCCAGAATGCCAATTGCCAACTGAAAATCTGATACTCATCAACAACAAAACTTGTTAATAGTTAGCTCATAAGGGATAAACATCACAATTAAGAATCACAAATTTTGCCTTTTCATTATGCATGATCCCGACATTATTCCTCTTTGAACCCTCTGCTTTCTTTTTCCTTTTTGTGTATCTTCATTTCATTGCTTTTCTGTTTACTTCTTTTTCTTTTTTTTTTCTTCTTTTCCATTCCTTTTTTTTCATTTTTGTTTTTCATTCCTACATGTTTTCCTATCGCCCAAGCAATTTGCATAAAAATAAAGAAAATAATAGCAACTTCTTTTGAATTTTTATTGATACTCAAACATCAGTTACGAATGATGTTTCTAATACAAATGCAAAAGGAAATACAAATACAAAATGCATGCCCTATGAATACATTAAAGCTCCTAGTGCCCGCGAGACATCGTTCGGTCTTGCCGCGGGCCTATATGCTAATCCACCTTGGCGTTTATCCAGGTCGGTCATTACTTGCTTTACAAAGAACTTTACTGCTGATGTGAATGTTGACTGGGACATATCTTCACATAATTGGCATTTCCTTGTGATGTACTGAGAAATGTTGATAATTTTTTCCCCGATGACACCTTTTTCTTGAAGCAACCTACCAATCTATTTGGCACGAGCATCTAAGGTTTGCTGGTTCTTCTATTGTAGTTGTTGTGTCTCCAATTCTAAACGAGCCATAGCCATGTAGCAATGTTCTCTCTCTACTTCAAACTCTTTGGTTTGTTTGCTACTTTTGACTTCGGCTGTAATGATCTTCTTTCTCAATCGGGCTACCTCAACATTATGTTCATCTTGTAACCGCTGAACCATTCGAACTCTTTCCTCAACATTTCTGGCTAGTTGTTTTCGAACCCTGACTAACTCCTTTTCAGTTTTATCTAGATCAAATCTATAGTCATTCACTTTGCGCCGAAGATTTTCAATTAACTTTTTATCTTGGGCAAGTCAAACTTGTGCTTCGGCTGCTATTTTCATCTTTGCAGTTTGAGCCTTCAAGATTTCATTCTCTTTTCTCAGATGTTTTTTTTCTCCCTCATCGGATGCCGCTTGTAAGATGCTTTTGAATTTGAGGTCTTGGAATTGTCTCTCGAATAAGTTGATTCTGCCTCGGTACTCATTTTCTTTGGCCACCCAATGTTTTTGTTCCTTAGACTGCTCGGCCAACTCTTGAATGAGAGGCCTCTTCATTGGTCTATAATGCTCGACATCCCGGTGATACCATACGACATACCCTGGTGATACTTCCCCTCGAGCTCGGTTTCCCACACAAGTGTTTATTCTCATGCATTGACATTCATTCCAGATATGTCGAATATTTGCTTCCGGGAATTGTCCGTTAGGACTAATTTCTATAGCTTGTAGGTTGAGGTCCCTATCTTTTGGTATGACCTGATATTTCTCGAGTTGTCATAGTACGCTGTACTACGCATAAGGATGGATGCTTTTAAGACCCATTATCACAAAATGTGACCCTTCTGTTGGCATGTATATCACCTCGTTGAGGGGAAACTATGTGTATGCCCAATCAATTTGGCTAGAAGTCAACGATCGCAAGTATGTGATCCAAACTTTTGATCCTTCTGGCAACTTAACTTCTTTTGTTCTTATGTAAAACTCTTCATAGCACATCTTTTCGGACGACCCGTAAAACGAAAACTGAGGGTGACGACTCAAATATTCTATCAACCACATCTCGAGAAGTAAATTGCATCCCTCGAAGAAGTCATGCCCTACTTTACAGGATATGAGGGCAGGGAAGATATCAGATATAATCATCAGTACCGGTTTGCTATTATCTAGTACAAGAATTGTTCTGGCAATCCCAACGACACTTATATCAACATTTCCATCTTTCCTCGAGAATATAACCAATCCAAGAAATGCCACTATAAAGGCAAATCGCCTACGTTCCTCCCACTTGACTCGGTTAGATTTACTGTAGAGTTTGTTCGTAGGGTCATTAAATCCCCCAATATGACCATATCTACGGTAGATGAAACCCATAGTACAAAACCCGTGAGCCAAGTCTTCATTATGAATGTTTCTGGCGATTTTTAGGGAATCGAGGAATCTGTGCACTGTAATTACCCTCGGAGCCACCAAATATTTTTCCTTTAGGGGAACCTCTCCTTTCCAGATGTAATAAGCAATTTCTTCTAATGTAGGAGTGAGCTCAAAATCTGAGAAGTGTAGCACACTATGCGCAGGATCCCAACAAGCAACAAGGGCCCGAATAATATCACTACGGGTTATTATGTCCATCAACCCAGTAAGATCTTTCAGATATCGGTTGACCCAAACCTGTTCCTCTTGGCCCAGATCGTTCTACCATAATCGCAACTCCAAAGGGTCTTTGTTCATTAAAGTAAATGGTTCATTTTGTATTGTGCTCATCCTGCACATTTATTAAATGCAATTTTATTCAAAAAGGGAAAATATTTTTTTAAAGATAATTTTTTCATTATTTTGAAAGAATTAGCCTTTCCGGGCTATTTATTTTAAAGGGAAAGACATGACTTCAAAGTAGCCATTTTGCAAAAACAGCCTTCCAGCGTCCTTTCGAAACATTCGGCCATTTTCAAGAATAGCATCACTTCGATTTATTGAAAACTAAAACTCGACATTTTTTGGTCATTTTCTAAAAGGGTGGTTGGACCCGTCCAGGGTTTCCTATCTCACCTAGTGATGAGAATGAACTCGCGTAGTTCGGTTAGATTATTTTGTGACCAATTATTTCAACAACATTGTTTTACCTATTTTTCAAACGTTCTTTTCAAATTTTTCGACATCGTTTCGTCAATATTTTGAAATTTTCTATTCTAAAAATATCTTTTTGTTGTTTTTCAGGAATTTAGCCGGTCCGCATAATAATCCAGGACAATCCGAGTCACCTGTCCTAGATGGACCCAACCCCTGTGTTGAGTCCCCTAAGTCAAATATGATGCAAATAAACGTCCTAAATCTAGGCTCAATATCTTGATGTTTTCATAGTGCTAGACCGTGTACCCGAGCGGACAACTCGGATGGAGGAGGGGGCTACGTACTGGGGACCCGCGGGGTCATCCGGCTTTGTAACTTATCCGGCCTCTATTTCTTATTTAGGATGTGACACTAACAGAAAGGGGAGTGTCAATCAGTAAGCACATCCCCGGAGGTGAGAAGAGAAGGTTTTTCGGCACAATTTTATATATACAATCCACGTAATATCAAAGCGGTAAACATATAGCACATTGATCAAAGCATATAATGAAATCAAATAATATCAAGAACGACAATTTAATTGAGCTCAAATTCTTAAATCCTAAACCGAAGTTCTGGGTTACTTATCCCCAGTAGAGTCGCCAGAGCTGTCACACCTCCCTTTTTACAACCTCATTTTTCGAAGAATAAGGTATACCCCATTAATTACTAATACACCTCGGGATAGGATATTATAATAACAACAGGGAAGGAGTTTTTCCACTTTAAGGACAATCGGAATATGATTTATTTTACATTTTCAGAGTCGCCACTTGGGAAGATAATAGTGTCCCAAGTCACCGGTTAATCCCGAATCTGAGGAAATTGACTCTATTTAAACAGTCCGCAAAACTAGAAACCTGGATAAGGAATTCTGTTAACCCGGGAAAAGGTGTTAGGCACTCCCGAATTCCGTGGTTTTAGCACGGTCGCTCAACTGTCATTTTTGACTTATTCAATTTCTTTATATGCTTTTACCGAATGTGAATGTCCCATTTTGATATTTTCAACGACTTGCGATGTCACGAAAACGCATTTCGAGTCACACCGCATCCAGTACGACTGTGACTTTAATACGTTTCAGCTTCGCCATGATTTAAAATTTGAGTCACATTAATGTGCACTCGTAATAAGGAATGTATATTTTAATCGTGCCTATAATGACTATGGATTTTTATCTTTAGGAAAGACCGTTAAATTCGCTAAACGGTCTTCCCAAGTCTATCATTTATTAACGTTCATATGGGCGCCCCACGTATTTTCCTTTTATATGAGGCTTATCCCGTTATTTTTTAAAGTCCAATCCTATCAAGTACTATATTATCTATTTTTGTTCTTTCTCCTAATTATGTTACTGTTTTTGGTATTTTCGGATTTATTTATTATTATGTCCAGGCCAACTACCCATTTTAAGGCCTGGACTTTGTAGACTATATTAATAGTCTAATACACATATCTGGGCTTCTGAAACCTAGTATATGCATATATCATTATTCAGAGGCACATAAATAAATCTAGTTGGATATGGGCAGTGCTATCGATTAGGCCCAGAAAAGATGGGGAAAATACAAAGTAAAATTAAAATTTCAGAACAATCATACAAACATCCATTAGACAACAGAATGAATCAACAAATGTCATTTTTATTTCATAAGGAATCAGGAATACATATTTATCAATGTTGATTCTGAATTCTAATTACTAATTAAGCATTAAGAGAACTTTAAACAGTAATATTTCTATTTCAACTATTTGAACAGTGATGACTATACTATTAGAACAGGTTTAAACTATTGTTAATTACTGGATTCTAATTTATGGTATTGTAAATTGTTATTAAACAAGTCTAAGTGATAAAACATGTTGTAAATCAATTACTTATTTCCTTTATAGAATTATTATCAGAATCTAATTAACGAGATGAGTTGATTACTATTTTAGATTGTTAAGCTAGTTCTAACTAGGTGTGTTAGATTTGCATATTAATCTGTTTTTAAACCTAATTCTAATGATAACTATATCTACGTTGACACTACTACTACACTATCTACTACATTGTCTCGATTACATATATTATTACTATTACAAACCATCCTACTAATTACATAAAGTCTAATGCATGTTAGTTATGAAAACTATAAGAAAACAACAACAATCTTCATCCAAACAGCTCATAAACTTCCATTTCTTCAAACAAATTGCAATTACATTTCTGGATAAGAAAATGTACCTGATTCAGCAAGAAAAAGCTTATGAGTCTAGGTATGGATGAAGAATAATCATTGATAGCAGCAATAGAGCAATCGTAGAGAAGACACGGCAAATCAGCAATATAGCAGCGAAATAGAATCCCAAAATCCAGCAATTCAGCAAACCAACAGATAGAATTGAGGAACTCCAATAGAATCCAGCATAATTGAAAAGCAGTAAACTCTGATAGAACTCCAGATTTCAGCAAAGAAGTTAGCCCTCGAAAATCTAGACCCTTCCTCTCTAATCTCTAACTTTCGAATGCAGAACCTTGAATATCTAGCCCTTTTTTTTCAACCCCTTTTTTAGGCTTAATTGAAGCCTATTTATAGACTGTTTGGGGTGAAATTTGAGGGGGAAATTCAAAAATCATATTTCGAGTTCCCTCCCCTTTATTTTTCTATTAATTACTGTTTAATATCTTCAGTTATAGGTCGAAATGCCTTCCAGCCCATGCTGGAAGGTTCTAGGTAGTTATATCATGTTCTATTGAGGATATATTACTAGGCTATCCTCACTTGCTTAGGATAATTTCAATTATGCCTTTTTTACTATGCCTATCTTACCCTTTATTTTATAGTTAATTACAAGAATACTAGGTATTAAAGTCTATTATATCCATATAGGCTTTATTAAATCTTCAATTATGCCATTTATGGTTTCCATTATACCCTTATTATTATCTTTTATTTACCCGACATACTATGGTCAGGATTGGCTAGGTTTAATTCCTATTTAACTAATAGCCCTTGTCTTCTAACCTATTTAAAGGCTTAACCAGATTTTAAACCCAAACCCTTTTAATTTTAGCCCCCTTTTAACAGATTTAAGCTAATTTAAAATGTAACCCCTTTTATTAACATTAACTAACCAGAAATAGACTGCAGAACTAGCCACTTAACATTTCAGGAATAGCCAGACTAACAAACAACTCTAGTTATTTCAAGAATAGCCATACTTAGTCATTTTTCAAGAATAGCCAAACTTATTTTAAGCTACAGAAACTATACCTATATCTTTATAGCTATACCAAATCACAAGGCATTATAGGATTCAGAATAGTTCTAACACATGGATCATATTACAAATATAGCCTATTCATGTTGTATTGTACACACTACCTTAATCGTAAATCAATTTCTAATTAACTAGAACTCAGAGAGAAGTTTTGGTAATGGTTGAATCCCAATCAACCAAAGCATAATATCAGACTAGGCATTGCGAACAAATCACATAAAGAAGGACATTTAAACACGATTCATGTGTAAAACTTATTAAAAACCCTAAGGTGCTAAAATAGACTAGTTATGTATAAAGAACATCATAGATCTTAGGCATGCAATTATCATAGGCTAATACGATGAACAATCAGAGAATCATATGCAGAAGGCAGGACATGCAAAGAATCATATACAAAATACAAATAAGCAAAGAAGAAGAGGGGTAGGTAAACTTAGCTTTTTCAGTTTTCTTTTCTTTTCCTTTTTACTTTCTTTCTTTTATTTCTTTCTTCTTCTTTTGCTATTCCCAGGCTTCAACATCTTTAACAGACTCGAAGTCTTCTGATTTCTAGATTTCCTCGAATGGGGTTTATTTTTGGATTTTTAGTTGTAAAGGGGTATTCTGGGTATTACTTGAGTCGTATTAGGGGGTTCGCCGGAGATAGGGTTCCGGCGAACTTATTTTCTATATTCGAGACGTTTTGGGTTGATTCGAGGTAAACCACCTATATAAGGTGAAAGAGCTCTTTGTGTTGGTCATAGGGTGTAAATCTGGTGGTGTAGTTTATAAGTTGAAGGTCGCTGGCTAAGGTTCCGATGACCGAACTTTCAAGAAAATGAGGGCTTTTGGTTTTCTGGGGTTATTAATGTGGTTGTGGTCTGTGAGGATGAAAGATAAGGTGCTTGAGGTTGGTTTTGGCCGGAAATTGCCATAGTTTCAGACCAGTCTCCATTGGAGACGAGATGGAGAAGATGAATAGGTGAGGCGGCTAGGGTTTGAGGATGCGTATATGATTGTATATCATGTGTAATGAATGGGGAGATGGGGTTTGTATACCCCTTTGGTCTTGCACGATCCTAGCCCTTGGATAAACTATGATCAATGGCCAGGATTTATTCTATTGAAACATTGTCGTTGAAATTAATGAAAGACATACTGACACCTGTTAGATCTTCAAACATGGACGGCCAGGATTAAATCGTTATACTCCGTCGTTTTTGTTCCTTCTCAGTTTTCAAAAACATCTATCTGATCAATTCCTTAGATGGTCCAGATTAAATTCTTACACGACGCCGTTTATCTTTCTATTAAGCCGCCTCATGAGATCCGTTGGATTGTTATTATCAACGGTTGAGATTATCTTGCCTTGTACGATGTTGTATGATTTTAAACAAGACTGGCCAGCCATTTTTCTTGGGCTATGTCACATTTGGGCCTATATTTTAAATTCCAGCCCAATTTTATTGTATTTTTGTATTTTCCTCTTGTATTTAATTATTTTCTTGGTATTTTTCTTTTGTATTTTACTTTCTCTTTTTGTATTCATTTTCAATTGTTGTATTTCTTTTATTTTCCTATTTTTCCTGATTTTTCTGGTATTTTATGATATTTTTGCCATTTTCTTTTGTTTTCCCGGTATTTTTTTGTATTTTTGTTAATTTTCTCTAATTTTCATATTTTTGTGACATTTTCTAGTTAACTCTTTTTTTTGTAGTTTTAATTTCAATCTTATTTCAACAACAAACACAATTATTTCAATTAAAACACACAGTTGCACATCAAAAATCTTATTTTCTTTTTATATAGGAATTTATTTGCTTAGGGCAAAAATCACGTGCTCACAAATATATAGTAGTTTTATTTCATGCACTTAGATTATTATCCTCCAGCTTTTTAATGTCTAGTTGTGTAGCTTTGGTTTATTTTTTTAAGCATTATTAGGGGGGATCAAGCAATCAAAAAACTTTCTACCAAGCAACAATTATCTGTACTTGTGTCTCTCCCCCTCGACACCGCCTTGATTTTGTAAAAGCTTTCATTAATGCAATCAAGCTTTCTTTTATTCACAATTCTCATTTCTGTTCTCTCAATTATTCTTGACGTTGGTTTTCGGTGCAGCACTGACAATCTAGTGTGGCGCACGGAGGGGACCTTAGTTCGCAGACAACAACTGCGCTGACATCAGTTGCTTAGCCTTACATTGCCCTTCCAAAGGAATCTCAGGAAAGTGCCGCATAACAGTTGGTATTAGAGCCTAGGCTCGACATCGAATGGGGGAACATATTTACATTACCACGATTTCAGACCATGGTGAATTACGGAGACCGCATTGCAGCAGTCTAAGGGACGGTTACGGAGTTGCAGCTTATTATGGATACGGTGCCTGAATGAAGAACCAGCCTTATGGAAAGGTTGGACGACCTTGACCGCAGAGTGCTTGAGGCCAAAGTTGACATTGAAAATATCAGTCACGACTCCGAGGGAGACCGGCAGATGGCAGCCACTGAGGTAGCCAAAATTTTTGAAAAATTTGAGGTGCTCCAATAGTAGCGCATCGAGGATTTAGCCAACATGGCACAAGAGACAGAAAATGTGACTTCCATGCAACAAACTATTGACAAATTGATCCACCAGCTCAATGTTGTCCATGCTGCTTTAGAGAGCCTACTTCGAGGAGGTGGAAACCAAATTGGAGGTGCTATGAACTCCGCTTACGTGACAAAGGAACTGAAAATCCATGAGCCAAAGCAATACAGTGGGGCTATGAATGCCAAGGAAGTGGTAAACTTCATCTTTAATGTCGAACAATACTTTGATGTTGTTGGGGATCTGGAGGAAGCTAAGAAGGTAGCAACTGCTGCCATGTATCTTCAGGGTGATGCTAAACTCTGGTGGTGCGTGATGTATGAAGCCATCAAGGCCGGTAAAGATACGCTCGAGATATGGGCAGAATTGAAGGCATCCATACGCTTGCAGTTCTTCCCCGAAAATGTTGAATATAATCCCAGGAGAAACCTACGGGAGCTCTGCCAGACAAAATTAGTGCATGACTACTTGCGAGAATTCTTTGCACTCATGCTAAGCATACGCGGCATGGGGGACAAAGAAAAACTCTTCACTTTCATGGAACGGTGAAAACCTTATGCCCGCATAGACATACATAGACAAAAGGGAATATACCCTTCCCAAGGCTATCCAAGTAGTTGAATACCTTGCGAACTATCAAATGGAAGCTTGAAAAGATAGGCCTCAGCCGCCTGCCCGAACAGGTTTCAGAGGGGGCCAGCCAAGCAATGGTGGTCCTAGCAAAAGTGGGGGAGATTGGATCTCAAACAAATCTAGAGCTCCTTCCTCTAGCAGCAACAGTGCCGCTTCAAACAACAATGACCGGGGGAGAAAGCCCCCTTTAGGATGCCGTCATTGCTGCTGACCACATTAGAATAATGAATTCCCATATGCACAGATGAATGCCCATCAAGCTATTGATGATGGGATGGATAACGACTCAGACGATGCGGACCAGACTGAACTAGTAGGTGCTTTCAATGAAATTGTAGGTTCCATCTCTGAGGCATTAATTGAGACCAGTGCTGGTATCCGTAAGAAGAAGGACCCACGTCTAGTCATGAAAAAAGGGAAAAAGAAGGCGAATGATGAGACCCCTCCTAAATAAGAGAGGACCTTAATGTTCGTCGAGATAAAGGTGAAAGCCTATTCGGGCTATGATAGACACGGGTGCTACTCACAACTACTTAGCCTCAACTCAGGTAGTGTGCCTTAGACAGGTTGTAGGGAAAGGTAAAGGCAGTGTCAAGACTATCAACTCTCCTCCACATCCAGTAGGTGGAATAGCCAAAGAAGTACCGGTGAATCTTGGCCCCTACGAAGGAAAGTTCAACCTGCGAGTGGTGATCATAGATGACTTTTAGCTTATCGTTGCTCTCTAATTCCTAAGGCAAACCAATACCATGCATGTACCATTCACAGACATGTTACTGGTGATAGGGACCAATGGGGCCATGCCCTGCATTATTCTATGTCTTCCCTTGAAGATGGCTGTTGAGAACATCTCAGCCTTGTAGCTGAAGAAATGGGTCAAAAGGAATGAACCTGCGTTCCTATGAACCCTCTTCCTTGAAGATATAGAATGCTCCTCGGGTCCCATTCCTGAACTCATGAAGGAATTACTATTGGAGTTTGAAGATGTTATGCCACAAGACATGCCAAAGCGGTTCCCTTCTAGGCGCACTGTGGACCACGAAATCGAGTTGGTGCCAGGTGCGAAGCCACCTGCCTAGGCGCCTTACTGAATGTCACAACCCGAACTCACTCAGCTTTGGCGATAATTAATGGAAATGCTAGATACAAGGATCATTGGACCCTCAAAATCTCCATATGGGTCCCCTATTCTATTTTAGAAGAAACGTGATGGCAGTCTGCGACACTGTGTGGACTATCGAGCTCGAAACAAGAACACGGTGAAGAACAAGTGCCCTATTCTTTTAATGGCAGACTTGTTTGACAGACTGGGTGGTGCTACGGTGTTCACCAAAATAGACCTCAAGACAAGTTCTTGGCAAGTTCAAATTGCGGGGGGTGATGAGCGCAAGACAACCTGCGTAACCAGATATGGTTCGTACGACTTCCTGGTCATGCCGTTCGGCTTGACTAATGCTCCAGCAACATTTTGCACTCTGATGTACCAAGTCTTCCGAGAATACATTGACGAATTTGTGGTAGTCTAGTTAGATGACATTTTGATGTATAGCAAACATTGGAAGAACACCTAGTGCATTTGTGGAAGGTCCTAGCTCGTTTGTGGGAGCATGAACTATATGCCAAGCTGTCCAAATGCTCCTTTGCTCAATAGCAAAATCCACTTCCTCAGACATGTCATTGAGGAAGGACACATCAAGATGGATCAATAGAAGATTCAGGCCATCATAGATTGGCAGGCGCCAAAGGATGTCCACGCCTTGAGAGCATTCCTTGGCCTATGCAACTTATATCGGCGGTTTGGGAAGAACTACTCCCTTATTGATGTGCTATTGACAGAACTCATCAAGAAGGTCACACCATGGAATTAGGGACCAAGGAGAGTGGAGGCCTTCAACGCATTGTAGGTGGTTATGTCTAGTAGCCCTGCCTTAGCTCTCCCTGATTTGTCCAAGCCGTTCGAGGTACAGAAAGATGCATATGCCTATGCTCTTGGTGAGGTATTGATGCAAGAAGGGCACCCCGTATCATACGAGAGTCAGAATTTGAAGGATGCAGAGCGGCGCTTTACCGCCCATGAGAAAGAATTACTGCTTGTTGTCCATTTCTTGCGCCTTTGGAGGCATTATCTACTGGGAACCCCATTCGTGGTTAAGATAGACAACACAGCGGTTAGCCATTGCATGACCCAGCCAAAGTTGAATAGTCGACAGGCCAGGTGACAAGAACTCCTAGCTGAATTCCACTTCAACTTGGAGTATCGTAGTGGAAAGACCAATCATATTGCTGATGCACTCAATCAGAGAGCTGATCTATAATCAGTGTGCCTACTCGCCACCCTAAGGGGGAGCGAAGTGGCCGCCTCCATCAAGGACCAAATATAGGATCTACTTACAAAGGATCCCGCTGCTCAGTATTTGGTTGATCTGGTAGGACAGGGCAAGACTAGACAGTTCTACATGGAAGATGGGGTTTTGAAAGTCAAAGGGAACCATCTTTATGTTCTGAAAGGAGGAGATCTGCGGAGGACACTTCTTGCGGAATGTCATGATACTATCTGGGTTGTCCATCCCGGTGAAGACCGCACCATGGCATTGCTTCTTCGTGCCGATTATTGGCCCCAAATGGCCGATGATGTAGCTTTGTATGTGAAGACTTGTCTAGTATGCCAGAAGGACAAGTTAGACCGTTTGACGCAGCCGGGGCTCCTGGAACCTCTAGCTCTACCAAAGAGACCTTAGGAGAGTGTTTCTCTAGATTTCATCACCAGATTACCCAAGGTCGGAGATCTCACAACTATCTTGGTTGTGGTAGATCGGTTTTCCAAGTATGCCATGTTTATTGCAGCTCCATAATATATTTTAGCAGAAGATACAGCTTGACTCTTCTTCTCTCATGTCGTTAAATATTGCGGTCTACCCAAAAATAATGTTAGTGATCGCAACTCACGCTTCACTAGCAACTTTTGGACCAAACTTTTCAAGTGCCTTGGGTCAAAATTGAGTCACATCTCAAGTTTTCACCCGCAATCTGATGGCTAGACAGAGCGGTTCAATGGTATGTTGGAGGAATATCTCCGCCACTTTGTAAACAGATCACAGAAGAAGGGTGAAGCTTGTGAATGCTGCTCAACTGTGTTTCAATTCACAAAAGAGCTCTACTACAAACAAAAGCTCTTTTGAAATTGTTACCGGACAGCAACTGCTACTCCCATACACAGTGAATGCACCAAACACGGCTAAGTCTCCTCGAGCTGCTAGCTTCTCAAAAGAATGGAAGCAAAATCTGGAGATAGTGCGGAGCTATCTTGTCAAAACTTAAAAGCGGATGAAGAGGCATGCTGATCAGTATCGTTGCTTTGTTGAATATTAAGTAGAAGACAAAGTGATGGTCAAAATCCCAAAGAGCTACTTATTTGTGGGAGTCCATGACCCTCGCCTATTGCAAAAATATATTGGACCCTTATCCATTAAGAGGCGCATTAAGAAGGTTGCATACCAGGTGGATACCCTAGCCTGGTGGAAAATTCATCCCGTCTTCCATGTCAGTCTCCTGAAGTCTTTTCGAGAAGATAAAGAGGATCCGTCAAGGAGCGAGCTCGATATCCGGGGTACCAATTCAACCGGAAAAAGGCGTGCTAATGCTATCCTTGATGACAGAATGATTCATGCCTCAAGGAAAGATCACCATCAATTCTTAGTAAAATGACAGGGCTGTGATGCAGAGGAGAATACTTGAGAGAGGGGAACAAACCTCAATGCCTACAAGAGCCTCAATGAAGATTATTTTTCAATTAAGGCTCTGAGGATGTCGTCAACACAGGTGGGGGAGAATGTCATGGGCAGCTTTCCAGCCATTCCCCATAACCTCTTGGGCGTGTCCTGTGGCGTCCTAGCAAGCCTCCCAATGCCAAGCGCCACAGACGGCCCTGTGGTCTTTGCCGCGCCAAGTGACAAGAGCATAAGTGCCTTGGTCGCCCCACTAATATCCCTTGCCAGCGCCCTGCTGCAGGAAGACTCCAACAAAGCTGCACGGGCAGACCCTGATGCCAAATACATTGCTGCTGATAAAGGACATGTTCCTGCTTTCTAGAAACTAAGTCCTTTCCATTGTAAATTTTGAGTTGTTTTATTTCATGCACTTAGATTATTATCCTCCAGCTTTTTAATGTCTAGTCGTGTTGCTTTGGTTTATTTTTTTAAGCATTATTAGAGGGGATCCAGAAATCAAAAAACTTTCTAGCGAGCAAAAATTATCTGTACTGGTCTCTCTCCCCCTCGACACCGCCTTGCTTTTGTAATAGCTTTCATTAATGCATTAAAGCTTTATTTCATTCTCAATTCTCATTTCTGTTCTCTCAATTGTTCTTGACATTGGTTTTCATGTGCGGTACTGACAATCTAGTCTAGCGCACGGAGGGGACCTTAGTTGGCGGACATCAATTGTGCTGACATCAGTTTCTTAGCCTTATGTGGCCCTTCCAAGGAAATTTCTGGAAGGACGCGTAACATTACACATGCATGGCTTAATCTTTGAGACAAGAATATTACTACTGGAAGGATCAACCAGGTAGCATTCCACATTGACGCCGGCATAGCATGAGCATGGCCGACCCAAAGGGCACGGCCAAGTCCAAGACGAGCACGACTGACATTCGTAAGGAGCATTCTTTGGGCAGATAGGAGCCAATGAAGACCCCGTGCCTATTGCGTTTACCAAATCCAAGAGTTTGAGCATACTAGTAATGACCCAAGCCATCGCAAGGCGAAGTAAGGACAACTTGGGACATAACTGCAGCTTTTCGTTCACCACATACATCGAACGGTAGGGGCAAAAGGCAACTGATTGTGCTTGATAATGCCTTTGCATTAGGTATGCAATATAGAAAACCGACGTAGAATAAGCCTAATTTATGATTGTGCCATGATTAAGATGGCATGCGGGGTAGGACGCCGCTGCTCAAGCAGGGATCCAACCTAGACATACAAGCCAAACACCACTTATGTGCCATACGTACACTTGCCTCGCCGATACAAGCCAACAACAACCCCAACACACGACACGCACCTATGTGTTGTTGCCAATGTCAACGTTGCAAAGCCGAGACAAGCCCCGCAAAGCACGAACAGGGGGTTGAAGCAATTACTAACACAACCCACAACAACCGATGGAATTCAGCAATATACGGAGCTTCGCCCTATGCGCACGACACCTTTCGGTGCTACTTGCATGATGCGTTACTGTTCCATTGGAAAAAGCCATCAGCGGTCACGAGCGATGTCACCTCCCGATGTTGCCCGCAACAACCGATGGCAATTGACATTTACTGAGCTTCGCCCCTTGAGCACAGCACCTTGTGGCACTATTTGCACAATTCTTCGCCATTCATTTTCAAAAGCTATCAGCCATCACGGGCGGGTGGGTGGGTTAGAGGGGGTTTAAAACATAACCCATAACAACTGATGGCAATGGGCACCTTACTAAGCTTCGCGCCATGCGAATGTCACATTGCGGCACTACTTGCATGATGCTTTGTAGTTCTATTTCTAAAATCCATCAACCACCATGAATGATGTTGCTCGAAACACCGGATGGAAATCGACATCTACTGAGCATTGCCACATGTGCACAGCGCCTTGCGGTGCTACTTCCATGACGCTCCGTCGTTCATTGTCTCAAGCCATCAGCTGCCACGAGCGATGCCAGACACAACCCCCAACAACTGATGGCAATTAGCAACTTACTAAGCATTGCCACATGCGCATGGCCCCTTGCGGCACTGCTTGGACGTTGCTTTGCCATTCCATTGCTAAAAGCCATTTGCCGCCAAGAGCGTTGTCGATTTTGCCCGCAACATCCATTGGCAATCGACACTTACTAAGTTTCGCCCTATACGCATGACACCTTGAGGTGCTACTTGCATGATTCTCCATCTTTTGTTGCCAAAAGCCATTGTTTGCCACGAGTGGTTTCACCCCCAGGCATGCTACGAGCCCACACGAGTATTTGCCGATGTGGTTTGTGAACTTTGGGGACTTAGAACGGACAAGCCATGCATGCCCCCTATGCCCATGCCCCATTCCACCATCCCCCATGTGTGCCCGCACTGCCTGGCAGCAAGCACTTGAGGTGCCTTTCAACACCTCTACCCCCCCTATATATGATTCAAAAAAATTCAAGTTTCAGGAGTAGACATATTTTGTCCAAAGAATCATAATGGAGTTGTACAACACCAAATAGCACAAACCAAGGTACAAATTAGCTAATATATTCACAAATGACTTTTAAATATTGTAAATGATATTTTTTTAAAAATATTTATTTATTTTTATTTTTATTATAAAATGAAAAATACATGGAAAAATAATAAAAAATAGTAAAAAATAGGAAAAACAATGGAAAAAATTTCCAATACATCTAGTAATAATATTACACATCAAAGAGTAATTATTTATATATAAACTAACATAAAAACTATTTAAAATTACAAAAAATTCATAAAAACTTAATAAAAACTAGATAAAAAATAGGTAAAATACATAGTATTTTTATAAAACCATATGGATGACCAACCACCATTAATCATGAGGAAATCCCATTGTCACAATGTCCATAAGTGATTCTGACTTAAAACCGCCGGCGCTAACCATCAAGCGTCCACCAACCGTCGTCGGTCGCTACATCTCAAACCACCGATACTTTCCACCACTGCCACCAACGACCACTACCATCATTGTTATTGACATGTTGCTAAGCATTATCTAGAACTAGACATTGAGCGGCATGGAGCGGTGTGGAGCGATGTGGTGCGGCTTGGTGCGATGTCGTGCCATGGTCACGCCCTGCCTTATCCTGCGATGTTGTGCCATGGCCACGCCCTGCCAAGTCCTGTGACGTCGTGCCATGGCCATGTACTTCTATGTCCTGTGATGTCTTGCCATGGCCATGCCCTGCCATGTCGTGCCATGTCCACGCCCTACCATGTCCTGTGACGTCGTGCCATGTCCACACCCTGCCATGTCCTACGACGTCTTGTCACGTCCTAACCCATGCTATGGCAATGTCCTGACACATCCTGAGATGTGCCATGGCAATGTCCTGACACGTACTGACACGTGCCATGCCTACGTCCTGCGATGTCCTAACATGTCATGTAGCCACGTCCTGCCACGTCCTGACCCGTGCCATATCCACACCCTGCTATGTCATGAAACGTTGTCTGTCATCCTAAAGAGTGTCATGGCCATGTCCTGAAACGTCCTAACCATGGCCATTCCAACATCCTGCCATGTCCTCTGACGTCCTGACACATCCTGCGGCGACGTCCTGACCCGTGCCATGGCCATGCCCTGCCATGTCCTACGACGTCTTGAACTATGCCATGGCCATGTCCTGCCATGTTCTGCTATGTATTGACACGTCCCAAAAAGTGCCATGGCCATGTCCTAACATGTCCTGACTCATGCCATGCTCACGTCCTGCCATGTCCTGCGATGTCCTGACACATCTTGTGGCCACGTCCTGCGATGTCATGACCTGTGCCATAGCCATGCCCTGCCATGTCTTGCTACATCCTAACACATCCTAATACGTGCCATGGCCATGTCCTAACACGTCCTGACCCATGCCATTCCCACGTCATGCCATGACCATGTCCTAACATATCCTAACCCGTGCCATGCCCACGTCCTGCCATGTCCTACGACATCATGACATGTCTTGTGGCCACGTATTGTGATGTCCTAACCCGTACCATGGCAACGTCCTACTATGTTCTGCTACATCCTGACACATCCTGAAATGTTCCATGGCCATGTCCTGAAACGTCCTAACCCATGCCATGCCCATGTCCTGCCATGTCCTACGATGTCCTCACACGTCCTTTGGCTACATCCTGCGATGTCCTGCGATGTCCTGTAATGTCCTGACCCGTGCCATGGCCATGCACTGCCATGTCCTGCTACGTCCTGACACATCCTAAAATGTGCCATGGCCATGTCCTGACCATCCTGACCCGTTCCATGCCCACGTCCTGCCATGTTCTGCGACGTCCTAACACGTCATGTGGCCACGTCTTGTGACGTCCTGACCTATGCCACGGCCATGCCCTTCCATGTCCTGCGATGTCTTGAAACATCCTAAAACATGCCATGGCCATGTCATGACATGTCCTAACCAGTGCCATGCTTACACCCTACCATGTCCTGACACATCCCGTGTCCACGTCCGCCCACGTCCTAACACGTCCCGTGGGTATGGCCATGTCTTGACACATCCTTACCCATGCCTTGTCCATGCCTTGCGCCGTGTCATTTCGATGCCTTGCACCGTGCATTGGGACTTGGCATAGGCCCTGGCCTCTCAAGCAATGCCATGCCAAGCCATTGGCCTATCAAGCGATGCCTTACCATGCCTTTGGCCTCTCAAGCGATGCCATACCATGCCCTTGGCTTATCAAGCGATGCCTTGCCATGCCCTTAGCCTCCCATGCGGCGTCCTGATATGCCCTTGGCCTATGAAGCGACACCTTGCCATATCTTTAGCCTCTCAAGTGGCACCATTCCATGCCCTTGGCCTATCAAGCTGTAACAACCCCGACCGGTCGTTTTAGAAAATTCTGCCCCAATCCCCAATTTAACTGTTCCCCTAAGTTCATTTATGCTATTGTGGTTTGCCGGGAGAGTCAGTTCTGAAATTTGGAGCATTTTGGGACACTTAGTCCCTAAATGAGAGCTTTAAAGCTAGAAAATGGTCCGTAGCCGGAACAGTGTTAAGACGATCTCGGAATGGAAATCCGATGGTTCCATTAGCTCCGTTAGGTGATTTCGGGGTTGGGAGCGCGTTCGGAATGTATTTTGGAGGTCCGTAGCTCAATTAGGATTGAAATGCCGAAGGTTGAAATTTTGGCGAACCCGAACGATAGGTGAGATTTTGATCCGGGGCTCAGAATGGAATTACGACAATTTCTGTAGCTTCGTTATGTGATTTTGGATATGTCCGCAAATTTTCAGGTCATTTGGACGTCGTTTGGTTGGGTTTTGGATCGAATGTTAGTTTTGAAGAAACTTAGGCTTGAATCCGTGTGTAATTGGTGATTTTGATATTTAGGATGGTGTTTTTATGATTGGAACAAGTTCGTATCGTGTTTTGGAATATGTTGGTGGTTTTCGTTGGGGTCCCGGGGGCCTCGGGAGGATTTCGGACCATCGATCGGACATTTGAACTTGGAAAAAGCCTGCTGTAAATTTGCAGGTTTCTGCCCATGCATTTAAGCCTTCGCGTTCGTGAGGCATGGGCTGCGTTCGCGAAGGCTTGGCCGAGTAAAGCATCGCGTTCGCGAGAAGGGGTATCGCGTTCGCGTAGCCAAGGTAAGGTGAAGCTTCGCGTTCGCGTGACTTGGAGTCGCGATCGCGTAGAAGAAAAGGGGAAAGCTTCGCGTTCACGTGGGAGTGTACGCGTTCGCGTAGAGGAAGGACCCGGCGGCTGGGAGATTGTTCATCGTGAACACGTGGTGGAGCGTCGCGTTCGCGAAGGGTAAACTGGAGCTGAGTATCGCGAACACGTGGGATGGCGTTGCGTTCGCGAAGAGGAAGTTGGGCAGTTCATCGCGAACATATGTACGGTAATGCGAACGCAATGAGCAATGGGGTCTGGCAGTGAGCTTAAGTTCAGAACATAACACCCGCGACCCCCATACACAAAAACGCCATTTTTGAGCTCCAAGAGAGGATTTTGAAGGGGAAACGCTGGGATATCATCGGGAAATCATCGGGGGCAAGTTTCTTGACCTTAATTCGTTGGTTTATCATGAAATCCGTTATTATTTCACTGAAATTGGAAGATTAAAGGTGGGTTTGAGCCCTAGGCCTAAATGTTAGAAAATCTCTTATTTGAGTGGGCAAATGGAGTCCGATTTTGGTAAATTTTATATGCCTTGACTCGTATTGAGATAAAGAACCCGAATATATAATTTTCGTGATTTTTCGATAAGCGTACCGAAAGTCGGGTTTTGGCAACTTGTGGGGTTTGGTGTATTTTGAGTTATTTTGAATGGGTAATGCCCAATTGGCCTATTTTGATGTGATTATATTGATTTTTATCAGATACTACACTTGTGGAGGCCGACATTCACGGCAAGAGGGTTATTTCTTAGCGGTTTCGTACCGGAATTGAGGTAAGTGGCTTGTCTAACTTCGTGTGGGGGACTTTCACCCCTAGGATATTATTGTGATACTTTAAATGCCTTGTACGCGAGGTGACGGGCGTGTACATGCGCTGGTTGTTGAACACATACTTTACTCAAAATGTTCAATGAGTGATATTCCTGTTTTTAGCTGTTAAATTCGATATTCCTACCCGGTAGTAGTTAGAAAAGCATGATTAGATAGTATCTAACTGTCTAGTTGCTTAATTGACTTACTTGAGTTTTCTTGGAAATCGCTGGCGCTGTTCATCGGCGAAGTTATCGTTAAGCATATTATACTTCTCTCTGTGTATTCCTTTACTTGTTGTGGTTGTGGACTACGGGTTCGATTCCCGAGATCCTGAGATTATTGAAATGTGGACTACGGGTTCGATTCCCGAGATCCCGAGATTATTGAAATGTGGACTACGGGTTCGATTCCCGAGATCCCGAGATTATTGAAATGTGGACTACGGGTTCGATTCCCGAGATCCTGAGATTTTTGAAATGTGGACTACGGGTTCGATTCCCGAGATCCTGAGATTTTTGAAATGTGAACTACGGGTTCGATTCCCGAGATCCTGAGATTATTGAAATGTGAACTACGGGTTCGATTCCCGAGATCCTGAATTATTGGTAGGGACTGCGGGTTCGATTCCCGGAAATCCTGAGTTATTGAGATATTATTGAGACATGGGCTGCGGGTTCGATTCCCGGAGACCCAGAGGTACTGAGAATGGGACTGTGGGTTCAATTCCCACAGGTCCTGGATTTGTTTTATTGAATTGGTTATTTGTTGTTAGCTTAATTGTAGACAGCTGCAGTAATCATCTTATTGTTGTTATTTCGGAAATTATTATCATTTAAACTGTTTATTTTTGTTATCATCATTATATTATTGTTTCTTAGTAGGGCCCTGACCTTCCTCGTCACTACTCCATCGAGGTTAGGCTTGGCACTTACCGAGTACCGCTGTGGTGTACTCATGCTACTCTTCTGCACACTTTTGTTGTGCAGATCCAGGTACATCAGAGCAGGCTCGTGCTAGGTGATTCCGCAGCTTTCCGGGAGACTTCGAGGTATGATCTGCTACGTCCGCGGATCCGGAGGCTTCCCTTCTATTCTAGTAGTACTAGTTGCCATTTTTCTTCATTTCATTGTTAGATACTCTTTACACATAGATCCACAGTTGTATTTCTCTTTTAGTCTGTGTTACCGTGGGGTTCCGGATCTTGGTAGTATTTTATTCATTGTGTGACGGATGTATGTGCCAAGCGGCACGGATTACATGTCTTTTATGCTATTTTTCCGCTATTTCTTATTTAAGTGTTTATAACTTGTATATTCCACAACGTGTTAGGCTTACCTAGTCGTGGGGACTGGGTGCCATCATGACATGTTCACAATTGGTGAACTAGGGTCGTGACAAGTTGGTATCGAGCTCTAGGTTCATAGGAGTCACGGGACACAGACCGGTTACTTAGAGTCTCGCTGATCGATACGGAGACGTCTGTATTTATCTACGAGGGGCTATGTAACTGTTTAGGAAACTCTTCATTTCTTTTGGATTCCTTGTCGTGCGACAATCTTGGCATCAAAAATCTAAACTACTGCTTTCTATTCTCTCACAGATGGTGAGGACACGAGCTACTCGCGATGATTAGGTACCCGCGCCCCCTGTTGCTGCCGTCAGAGGCCGGGGCCGAGGTAGAGGACGAGGACGCGCCCGAGGTGCAGCCACAGCACCCGCGCGCGCTGCCGCTGAGGTGCCACAGGTAGACCAGGTTGGAGCGCAGGCACCTGGTACACCGACTACAACTGCTACTACTCTAGCACTACAGGAGACCCTGGCCCAGTTCATGAGTATGTATACCACTTTAGCTCAGGCAGGACTGCTTCCTCTCGTCGCAGCTGCATCTCAGGCCGTGGGAGGAGCCCAGACTCCCGCAGCCGTTACACCGGAGTAGCGTGTGCCGGTGGGACAGGTTCCAGATGTTTTGGTTATGCCTCCTGCCGCCCCAGCACAGCCCAGGAGGTGGACCAGCTGCCTCTGAGGACGAGCAACGTAGATTGGAGAGGTTCAAGAAATATGACCCTCCAGTGTTTAGTGGTCTGGTTTCAGATGATGCATTGGGTTTTCTAGAGGAGTGTCATCGTATTCTTCGTACTATGGGGATTGTGGAGACCAGCGGAGTTTCCTTCACTGCTTTTCAGTTTCGTGGGGCCGCTTATGATTGGTGGCGCACGTATGAGTTGGATAGTCCAGAGGAGTCTGCTTCATTGACTTGGACGCAGTTTTCAGATCTATTTTTTAGGGAGTTTGTTCAACAGAGCCTTAGGGATTCTTGGCGCTCGGAGTTTGAACTGTTGCGACAGGGCTCCATGTCAGTATCGGAGTACGCTATCAGTTTCACCTGTCTAGCCGGGCATGCACCGGCTTTGGTAGCCACAGTTCGGGAGAGAGTGCGGAGATTTGTTGAGGGCCTTGTTCCGCCTATCCGATCCGGCATGGCCGGAGAGCTTGAGATAGATATATCTTATCAGCATGCAGTTAGCATTGCCAAGAGGATCGAGAGTATGCTCACTAGAGAGCGGAGAGAGAGAGAGAGAGGCCAAGAGGTCTCGTGAGTCGGGCCATTTCTCTGGTGCCCGCACTTCATCAGCCGGTCGTTTTGGCAAGGGGTTATTCCGGCCGACCAGTTCACTCAGCATTGCCCGCAGCCGGTAGTACTCCAGGTCTTCCAGCACCTCAGGAGCCTTATTATGCTCCCCTAGTTTCCAGTGCACCTCCTGCGCGGGGTCCTCCCAGGGGTCAGACTAGTGGGGGTGAGGCCGGTCAGTCACAGCCACCGCATCCTCCCGGAGCTTGTTTTGAGTGCGGGGATACTCGCCACCTGGTTAGGGAGTGCCCCAGGCGCAGAAGAGGAGCCCCTCATCAGTTATCACAGCATCCGCGTGGTTCTCAGGGCCAGCAGGCTATCATTCCAGCCCCAGCTGCCACTCCACCTGCCCAGCCAGCCAGGGGCGGGGGTCAGGGTTCCAGAGGCCGCCCTCGAGAGGGGGGATAGGCCAGATTCTATGCTATTCCTGATCGCGCTGCGGCTGTTGCATCTGATTCTGTTATCACAGGTATTATTCTGGTTAGTCACAGGGAGGCATCGGTTCTATTCGACCCTGGTTCCACTTTTTCATATGTGTCTTCTTACTTTGCTTCTCACCTGGGTGTGCCTCGGGATTCTTTGAGTGCCCCCATTTATGTTTCCACTCCGGTGGGTGATTCTTTGGTCTGTGGACCGCGTATATCGGTCGTGTTTGGTTACCATTTGTGATTTTGAGACCAGAGCGGATCTATTGTTGCTCGGGATGGTCGATTTTGATATTATTCTAGGCATGGACTGGTTGTCGCCCCATTATGCTATTCTTGATTGTCACGCCAAGACCGTGACGCTGGCTATGCCAGGCATTCCACGTATTGAGTGGAGTGGTACTCTAGATCACACCCCTAGCCGTGTTATTTCTTTTCTCAAAGCTCAGCGTATGGTTGAGAAGGGGTGTGCTGCTTATCTAGCCTATGTGCGGGACGTCAGTATTGACACTCCCTCTATTGATTTTGTTCATGTGGTACGTGACTTTGCTGATGTATTTCCAGCTGATCTTCCGGGCATGCCGCCCGACAGAGATATTGACTTTGCTATTGACTTGTTACCGGGCACTCAGCCCATTTCTATTCCACCGTACCGTATGGCTCCTCCTAAGTTAAAGGAGTTGAAGGATCAGTTATAGGAGTTATTGGGCAAGGGTTTTATTCGACCCAGTGTTTCGCCTTGGGGTGCTCCTATATTGTTTGTGAAGAAAAAGGACGGTTCTATGCATATGTGTATTGACTATCGTCAGCTGAACAAGGTTACAGTGAAGAACCGGTATCCTTTGCCTCGTATTGATGATTTATTTGACCAGCTACAGGGCGCACATGTGTTTTCTAAGATTGATTTGCGCTCTGGGTATCACCAGCTGAAGATTCGGGAGCCAGATATCCCGAAGACTGCCTTCAGGACCCGGTATGGTCACTATGAGTTCCTCGTGATGTCTTTTGGGATGACAAATGCCCCAGCAGCCTTTATGCATTTGATGCACAGTGTGTTCAGGCCTTATCTGGACTCGTTCGTGATTGTCTTCATTGATGATATTCTAGTATATTCCCGGAGCCGGGAAGAGCACGAGCAGCATTTGAGGATAGTGCTTCAGATTCTGAGGGAGAAGCAGCTTTATGCCAAGTTCTCTAAATGTGAATTCTGGTTGAGTTCAGTGGTATTTTTGGGCCACGTGGTGTCGAGTGATGGTACTCGAGTTGATCCGAGGAAGGTGGAGGCCGTGCAGAGTTGGCCCAGACCCTCCTCCGCTACTGAGATTCGCAGTTTCCTTAGTTTGGCGGGCTATTACCGTCGTTTTGTAGAGGGTTCTCTTCGATTGCAGCACCTATGACTAGATTGACCCAAAAGGGTGCCCCTTTTCAGTGGACGGACGAGTGTGAGGCGAGCTTTCAGAAGCTCAAGACAGCTTTGACTTCGGCCCCTATATTGATGTTGCCTACAGGTTCGGGGTCCTATACTGTATATTGTGATGCCTCACGAGTTGGACTCGGTGCGGTATTGATGCGGGACGGTAGGGTGATTGCCTACGCGTCGAGACAGCTGAAGGTGCATGAGAAGAATTACCCTGTTCATGATTTGGAGCTAGCCGCCATTGTTCACGCCTTGAAAATTTGGCGTCATTATTTATATGGGGTTCCTTGTGAGATCTACACTGATCACCGGAGCTTGCAGCACTTACTTAAGCAGAAGGACCTGAATATGCGTCAGAGGAGATGGTTGGAGCTACTGAAGGACTATGATATTACTATTCTCTATCATCCGGGCAAGGCTAATGTAGTTGCCGATGCCTTGAGTCGTCGGGCGGAGAGTTTGGGGAATTTGGCATATCTACCAGCTTCGGAGAGGCCTATGGCGATGGATGTTCAGGCTTTAGCCAGACAGTTTGTTAGACTGGATCTTTCGGAGCCCAGCCGGGTTCTGGCTTGTGTGATTTCTCGGTCTTCTCTATTTGACCGCATCAGGGAGCGTCAGTTCGACGACCCTCATTTGCTTGTCCTCCGGGATAGAGTTCGGCGTGGTGATGCTCGAGATGTTACCATCGGAGATGATGGAGTTATGAGGATGCAGGGGCGCATCTGTGTGCCCAATGTAGATGATCTTCGAGAGCCGATTCTAGCAGAGGCCCATAGCTCGCGGTATTCCATCCATCCGGGAGCCGCGAAGATGTATCAGGACTTGAAACAACATTACTGGTGGAGGCGGATGAAGAGGGATATAGTTGATTATGTTTCTAGATGCCTCAACTGCCAGCAGGTGAAGTATGAGCATCAGCGTCCGGGTGGATTGATGCAGCAGATTGAGATTCCCGAGTGGAAATGGGAGCGCATTACCATGGACTTTGTATCTGGACTTCCACGGACGGTTAGGAAGTTTGATTCCATTTGGGTTATTGTGGATCGGCTGACCAAGTCCGCTCATTTTATACCGGTGAGCACTACATATTCATCGGAGCGACCGGCGGAGATCTATATCAGGGAGGTAGTTCGGCTGCATGGTATTCCAGTTTCCATCATTTCAGATAGAGGCACTCAGTTCACTTTACGGTTCTGGAGAGCTGTACAGCAGGAGTTAGGTACTCGGGTGGAGCTGAGCACAACATTTCACCCCCAGACTGATGGGCAGTCCGAGCGCACTATTCAGATTTTGGAGGATATGCTCCGTGCGTGCGTGATTGAGTTTGGAGGTTCATGGGATCACTTCTTGCCACCGGCGGAGTTTGCTTATAACAACAGCTACCAGTCTAGTATTCAGATGGCACCGTACGAGGCCCTATATGGTAGGAGGTGCAGGTCTCCCGTGGGTTGGTTTGAGCCGGGCGAGGCCAGGTTGCTAGGTACTGATATGGTTCAGGAGGCTATGGACAAGGTCAAGGTGATTCAGGACAGACATCGTGCAGCCTAGTCTAGACAGAAGAGTTATGCGGACAAGAAGGTTCGCGATGTGGCTTTTATGGTTGGTGAGCGGGTTCTACTTCGAGTCTCGCCCATGAATGGCGTTATGAGGTTTGGGAAGAAAGGGAAACTGAGTCCCAGATTTATTGGTCCTTTTGAGATTTTGAGGCGTATTGGGGAGGTTGCCTATGAGTTAGCCTTACCTCCTAGTCTAGCTGGAGTTCACCCCGTATTTCATGTCTCAATGCTCCGGAGGTACCATAGTGACCCGTCGCATGTGTTGGATTTCACTTCTGTTCAGATAGACAAGGATCTGTCTTATGTTGAGGAACCAGTAGCCATTCTAGTCAGGCAGGTCAGAAAGCTAAGACTCTGATACCAAGATTGTCACGCCCCAAATCGAGGGACATGACCGGCGCCTGACTAGGTAGCCCCAGTCAAGCGGACCTGGGTGCCTTTCTATCCCACGCGATACCCATGTGTTGTTTATTACTCATAAGCCAAAGATCTTACCAATTATAACTGAATTCACATTGTACAAACATAACCACATTATTAACATTACTAACAAGTTACAATTTACAACGCCCGACATATACATATACATACATAGGCCATAGTCCTAAAGTTTACTGTCTACGGAGCCTCTAGGATTACAAAGGAGGATACAATATTTGCCGGTAACAAGGCTCCGGCTATACCTTACACAAATCAAAATAAAGTCTAAACAAGAGTGGCATGAGCCACGTAGGGCCCTGAAAGGAAAGGGGCTCACCAAAATGAAGGATGCTACTGCCGATGAGCTGAAGTACTTGCTACTGATTCACCTACAATCATAATACGAATGTAGCGTCCCCGGCAAAAGGGACGTCGGTACACTTGAATTGTACTGGTATGTATGGACAAACTTTGTCCCAAGTAAACTCAAGCCATTAAGTTACATGATGATAATACGGCCAATGAATTACATCAAGAATCAATTAAGCCAGCCAACCATGTTTTCCACATTTTTCCTCATTTCGGATAATTCTCAACACAAAGCACGTTTAAGATCAACAAGTAGAACAACCACAAATCAATAACGTAAAACACAAGTAGTCAAACAAAGGGGCAATCGGTGCCCCACAGGTTGCAAACTCTCCTGCTGTCTCCTTTCACAATTTCACATCATTGATTTTTGTATCAATTTTCAATAGCGATTTCGATCGCTTTCCATCCTTATTACCCCTGACCACCCTTATTACCTTGGCAACCCTTATCACCCCAACCCACACCTTATTTCCTCATGTTGCGGCGCGCAACCCGATCCCACCTTACAGTTTAAAACATAATAATTTCAAATAACAGATAAGGCACTACACACAATTTCAACAAGTTCAAATAAGCAACTTGCACATTGTTTCTTGTTCTCAATTACTTATCAAGCCAATATCACAACCAAGTTACAATATTTCCATAATCAAGAATATTCACACAAGTATGTTCAACAATTTTCCACAATTCAAGTGTTTCGTCTCTTTCCACAAGAAACCAATTCTTAAGTGTTTCGTTTCTTTTCCACAAGGTGCCATATAGGCCATCATAACCATTATTCACAATTCTTCACCAATTCCAATTCCCTTGTTATCTTTCAATTCATATTTCATACCATACCACATGTAGTTTAACATCAATTAGATACCCAACAACAAAATCAACAAATTACACACAATCTCTCAAATTAACACGTGCCAAACGAATTGCACACATAAGGGCGATTTCACAAGAATCAAAGTTAGCCATACATACCTCGATTCAGCTTTCCTTAAGTTACTACAACACTCCAAAACTCTAGCAATTCCAATCTACTATGAGACATAACAAAATTAAACATATATTAGAAATATATTCATGAAACTAGCTCATTTGAGCATTTTAGCAAATACTAGTTCGGCATCTTGATTTCAAATTCCCTTTTCAAGAATTTCTTCATTCCCTAACCCAATCTTTAGTTATTTAAGTTAAACAATCTTTCCATAAACCTAAGTTGTACATGCATGTATACACAATACTAATAAACCCAAGAATCATACCTCAATAACTCATCTTATACACCAAACTCGAAATTAAAACCCTAGGGTATAGAATCTTACCTCTTAGATGAAGAACTTGCTATTGGGTTCTTGATTCTTGAAGATTGATGCAAGATTTGGATGATTTAGATGTTGGGTTCCTCCTTCTCTCTCTAAAATACTCTTACCTCTCTCTAAAATCAGTAAGAAATGACCCCAAAATGAACCCCAAAGCCTATGTATTGAAATGGGGTCGGGTTATAAAAATAAAAAATATAACCCTGCGATGTCAATTCTGCTATCGCAGAATGCACCGCAGAATGGACATGCGGGCCGCAAAATGCACCACAAAATCGGCAGCCAAAAATGAGCTACATTGGTTCAATATGCGGTCAAAATGCGGACCGCAGAACGAACATGCGGACCGCAGAACGAACATGCGGACCGCAAAGTAGAAATGCGGATCGCAGATTTGACCTGACACACGATCGCATTTTCCAGCCTTTGGTAATTTGATCATAACTTTGTGTAGGAATGTCCAAATGACGAACGGTTTGAAGCGCTGGAAACTAGACTCAAACGGCTTTCATTTGATATGCTATTCACCACATAAAACCTTATACATAATTATATAAGGTCGTTTAAAGTGGAGCCTTGTGTGAATCCATTTGGAAATTTGGCCTATTTCGAAAATGTTCCTATTTGGTTTACACTTGGGCTTTCATTTGGACCTCATATCACTTACCATAAGACTCATACTCATATTTAGCAAGTCTAATTGATGACCACCATATTAATAGTATATAAAAGTATTATAATAAGCCCGTGTGACACTACAAAATCCTAAATTACTTAGCGAAATTTTCCGGGGCCTTACATTCTCCCCCCCTTAGGATCATTCGTCCTCGAATAAGGAGTATAGTCTTTCCCAAACACTTTGACATCACATATCTCTTTTCTATCCTACCTCAAATTTCAAAATTTTCACTAACTCCCAATTTTTTCAGAAATTTCGGCAGAGTCTCCTTTGTAACTAGGCCTATCCACCTGCCAGAGAATCACTAAAATCTTCTTATCCACACATCCACGACTGTACATAGCACCATAATGTATATATCCACAATCCTAATCCCAGTATTTCAAGAACTACATTGACATATGGATACCAGAACATGGAATGCACAGTTTTACATCAAAATACCTATATGGTACATTCCAAGTCTAAACTAACTGGTATTCAATCAAACGAAAGTACTTTCCTTCCACGACACATTTATCCTTCCACACGACATTATAGACTTACAAACATTGTCATAACACCTTCTCAAAAATAATATCAACTCCCAAACATACATAACAAGGATGACATATAAACATCTTGCATGAGATAACTATCCATTGACTTTACCTTTTGATAACTTCCACTGTACAATTTACACTCCACTAAACCCTTGATGACCCTTAATAGTTACCCTAATATGTGATACCCATAAACTGACCATAACTTTATCTATCCAATATATATGTGATCACACTATGAAGCTTTATCGTTGACTTGTCTGAACTTAAAATTCCCAATGGATCTAATACAATGAGGAACAACAGAGTTCAAGATCAGGCTGGAGTTCTTCAGGAATCCATTAATGCATTGGGTAGAGTACTTTATGAGGTCGTATACTAAAAGACACGAAATGTTACTACTAACAATACTGACATGGTTAATCACTGTGACTACCTCAATTAATACACAAATGAGGCATAGGAGTAACTACTACATGGGAAATAGGAATCATTAAGGAGGAATACTCAAGTACGTGAACCACTCATTTTCTAAAGTGTAGGGAAAATCCATCGACCCCGAATAGGAATACTCTAGCACCTTGTATGTGATATGGGATTCAAAATACACGAAGTTGAATTACACTCTTAAGATTACTTGACGCACGGAATCTATGCCACAAGCCTATAAGGATGAAAGGAATTGAACGATTATGAGGTTACCATATTCTAGACAGCTTAACACTTCTTGGAAATTGATCATATATGAGGGAACTAAAAATTACGACCATTTGTCATTCAAATCAACATGTTCATGATATGTACAAAAATCCGAAGTCATCTAATCTCAGCCTTTCATTAGTGAAACTCAATAGCTATGAAATCTTGATATTGGGACAAAATCATGAATTGGTTAGATGGTTCTAATAGTTAACACGACGCTCCAGGGAGAAGGCAAATAATACTCATATCTAGCCAAGAAGGTGAGATACCAAGGGTAGTAAAACTCTCTACACATGACAATGACATAGTCCATGATTCTAGAAGTTGAGGGTGTGAAGAAAACCAAACACAATGAGACAGTGCACAATAATCGCTGAAGGTTTGCAAATGTTCATGAAGAGATCTCCATAGGTTTTGACTCGAAAAAGGAAATGTCATAGTGATACATAGAAGGGCATGTTCTCTTATGGTTGTCGTACAAGTGTAAGGAACTAGCACAATAAATTCACTAAATAAGGAATAAATTTAACACATTGTGGAGACATAAAGAGAAAATAATCATTGGTTATAAGTTGGACACACTTCTACTATATTAACTCCCCACTGCAATACACGACCATGCCACGAGCATCCACAATACTAGGACAAAGTGAGCTACTTACTGCGATATGTACCAACTGGGCACGAAAACAATGGCGACACAAGATATCTATGATGGGGATGTAAGGATCTCATTTTTTTTAGAGAGACCTTATGCAAACGGTGACCATTTCAATTGATATTCACTCATATAATAGGCACTGAGATGTGCATATATGTTACTAGACAGTGAAAAGGTTTCATAATGTTACTTGTAAGAGGGTAGATTGGTTGATTAAGCCATATAAGACACACACAACTAAGTAAAAGAGTGACTCGAGAAGGATCACAAATCTTGGATACTTTGCATGGAACTTGACACCACATGTACAAACTTTACGATGGTGCATGTATAGGCACAAGTGAGCAGATGTTGTCAATTTAAATGAGACGTTTCTGTAAGAAATTCATCGGGAATAGTCCTTTGTTGATAATTTAGGAAAAACAAGTAGGAAATATCAATAGTGTTATAACTCAATTCAGGAACATAATTATAGATGTCAATTCCATAAGAGGTTGTACATACTAGAACCTGTGATCGGGAGAATTTGTAAATAATACGTCTCATTAAAAGAGCATGTGCATGAACTATTTTGTAATTTGGATTCTTTTTAAGAATATATCTATGCAAGGACAAGGAAATCATAAGGGTTTAACAAAAAGTTTAAACAATCACCACATTACCAAATAAAATGGATCACATAGCTTTTTACATAATTACCATACCTCTAGGCTGCATTTCATAGCCCTTCCATAGGGTTCACATATAAAATTATTCACCTATGCGCTTCATACAATAATAAGGAAATCACAAGTACAAATCAAACACTTTAAACATTCACCACATTATCGAATAAAAGATTCATGCCATTTTTACGTATATTAGTCCATCGACTCTTGGGGCCATAATTATCACATCAGATTTGGCACTAGGACACATTTCATAACACAATCTCTTCTTCCTCGCATTTCACATCATTTTCTCATATTTCACATCAACATCATAATCTGTTTCATATTCCCTCATGTCACAAGTATCACCAGGTACAATTTCATTTTGAGTTCTCGACACATTGTCTATACTTTATTTCTCAAAAGCATTTGACTTATTTCAACATCTCTATGCATAGAGGACTTCACATTTGAATACATGATTCATACTTCTAAAACCCATTTTAAGTTGTCAATAATAGCACACTGATCATATTGGAATGCATCTTTCACAGATATCGGGTCACAACAACAATTCATGTAAAGTATCAATCACAGCTAGAGTCCAACATTTAGTCTTACCACATTTACACAGTCACTTACTTCATTTCCAAACATCTTTATACATTACCAACAACAAGACGCAATCAATCAAATACCTTTGGTACACGTAAGAACATTTTGGAAGAATCAACCATAACAAGTTTTCTCACAAAATTTGGCATCAAAATATCAATTCAAACTTGACTTGAAGTCTAGACATTTTAGCACATAGTTCACATTCTTTACATATCCTCATCTACCAAGAATAATATATTAAACAAATGAAGAAGTACCTCCAACATATATTTTCACAACAATAATTCGCTTAAGATAACAAAACGGGTACTCCATCAATTATATTTTGAACCTACAACATTTATGTGGGCACCATGGATGCTTATTTTCTAAGAGAAGGGATTTTAGCCGTACATACTGATGAAATACTACATGGTCTGGTGGTACAGTGACATTAGTAAGAACGAGGGTACTCTCCTTAACAACAACTTCTACCAATCACTCCATGACTCAACACATTCTCCTAACAAGTCCTTGGGTAATCCACTTGGACTCAATGGTAGGATAAATCCCACCTTACATGCTTCGAATTCAAAGATTATGGTATCAAAATTACCAATCTTGATAGTAATACTTATAGAGGAAATTAGCTCCCTATCTTGAGCCATATCGCACGATCCGGAATATCAAAGAAATTGGTAAATTCCTAAATGTCCGTGCAGCCCCCAACTTATATGATGTGGTCGACAACACACCGATAAGAAGGGCACTACTAGACACGACTCCGAGACATCCTAGGACACTTTAAAACCTTAGGCTCTGATACCAAGTTTGTCACGCCCCAAATCGAGGGACATGACCGGCGCCTGACTAGGTAGCCCCAGTCAAGCGGACCTGGGTGCCTTTCTATCCCACGCGATACCCCTGTGTTGTTTATTACTCATAAGCCAAAGATCTTACCAATTATAACTGAATTCACATTGTACAAACATAACCACATTATTAACATTACTAACAAGTTACAATTTACAACGCCCGACATATACATATACATACATAGGCCATAGTCCCACAGTTTACTGTCTACGGAGCCTCTAGGATTACAAAGGAGGATACAATACTTGCCGGTAACAAGGCTCCGGCTATACCTTACACAAAATCAAAATAAAGTCTAAACAAGAGTGGCATGAGCCACGTAGGGCCCCGAAAGGAAAGGGGCTCACCAAAACGGGCAGTGGAAGATGAAGGATGCTACTGCCGATGAGCTGAAGTACCTGCTATTGATTCACCTACAATCATAATACGAATGTAGCGTCCCCGGCAAAAGGGACGTCAGTACACTTGAATTGTACTGGTATGTATGGACAAACTTTGTCCCAAGTAAACTCAAGCCATTAAATTACATCAAAACTGATAATACGGCCAATGAATTACATCAAGAATCAATTAAGCCAGCCAACCATGTTTTCCACATTTTTCCTCATTTCGGATAATTCTCAACACAAAGCACGTTTAAGATCAACAAGTAGAACAACCACAAATCAATAACGTAAAACACAAGTAGTCAAACAAAGGGGCAATCAGTGCCCCACAGGTTGCAAACTCTCCTGCTATCTCCTTTCACAATTTTACATCATTGACTTTTGTATAAATTTTTAATAGCAATTTCGATCGCTTTCCATCCTTATTACCCCCGACCACCCTTATTACCTCGGCCACCCTTATCACCCCAACCCACACCTTATTTCTTCATGTTGCGGCGCGCAACCCGATCCCACCTTACAGTTTAAAACACAACAATTTCAAACGGCAGATAAGGCACTACACACAATTTCAACAAGTTCAAATAAGCAACTTGCACATTGTTTCATGTTCTCAATTACTTATCAAGCCAATATCACAACCAAGTTACAATATTTCCATAATCAAGAATATTCACACAAGTATGTTCAACAATTTTCCACAATTCAAGTGTTTCGTCTTTTTCCACAATAAACCAATTCTTAATTGTTTCATTTCTTTTCCACAAGGTGCCATATAGGCCATCATAACCATTATTCACAATTCTTCACCAATTCCCATTCCCTTGTTATCTTTCAATTCATATTTCATACCACACCACATGTAGTTTAACATCAATTAGATACCCAACAACAAAATCAACAAATTACACACAATCTCTCAAATTAACACATGCCAAACGAATTGCACACATAAGGGCGATTTCACAAGAATCAAAGTTAGCCATACATACCTCGATTGAGCTTTCCTTAAGTTACTACAACACTCCAAAACTCTAGCAATTCCAATCTACTATGAGACATAACAAAATTAAACATATATTAGAAATATATTCATGAAACTAGCTCATTTGAGCATTTTATCAAATACTAGTTCGGTATCTTGATTTCAAATTCCCTTTTCAAGAATTTCTTCATTCCCTAACCCAATCTTTAGTTATTTAAGTTAAACAATCTTCCCATAAACTTAAGTTGTACATGCATGTATACATAATACTAATAAACCCATGAATCATACCTCAATAACTCATCTTATACACCAAACTCGAAATTAAAACCCTAGGGTATAGAATCTTACCTCTTAGATGAAGATCTTGCTATTGGGTTCTTGATTCCTGAAGATTGATGCAAGATTTGGATGATTTAGATGTTGGGTTCCTCCTTCTCTCTCTAAAATACTCTTACCTCTCTCTAAAATCAGTAAGAAATGACCCCAAAATGAACCCCAAAGCCTATGTATTGAAATGGGGTCGGGTTATAAAAATAAAAAATATAACCCTGCGATGTCAATTCTGCTATCGCAGAATGCACCGCAGAATGGACATGCGGGCCGAAAAATGCACCACAAAATCGGCAGCCAAAAATGAGCTACATTGGTTCAATATGCGGTCAAAATGCGGACCGCAGAACGAACATGCGGACCGCAAAGTAGAAATGCGGATCGCAGATTTGACCTGACACACGATTGCATTTTCCAGCCTTTGGTAATTTGATCATAACTTTGTGTAGGAATGTCCAAATGACGAACGGTTTGAAGCGTTGGAAACTAGACTCAAAGGGCTTTCATTTAATATGCTATTCACCACATAAAACCTTATACATAATTATCTAAGGTCGTTTAAAGTGGAGCCTTGTGTGAATCCATTTGGAAATTTGGCCTATTTCGAAAATTTTCCTATTTGGCTTACACTTGGGCTTTCATTTGGACCTCATATCACTTACCATAAGACTCATACTCATATTTAGCAAGTCTAATTGATGACCACCATATTAATAGTATATAAAAGTATTATAATAAGCCTTTGTGACACCACAAAATCCTAAATTACTTAGCGAAATTTTCTGGGGCTTTACATTCTCCCCCCCTTAGGATCATTCGTCCTCGAATGAGGAGTATAGTCTTTCCCAAACACTTTGACATCACATAACTCTTTTCTATCCTACCTCAAATTTCAAAATTTTCACTAACTCCCAAATTTTTCAGAAATTTCGGCAGAGTCTCCTTTGTAACTAGGCCTATCCACCTGCCAGAGAATCACTAAAATCTTCTTATCCACACATCCACAACTGTACATAGCACCACAATGTATATATCCACAATCCTAATCCCAGTATTACAAGAACTACATTAACATATGGATACCAGAACATGGACTGCACGGTTTTACATCAAAATACCTATATGGTACATTCCAAGTCAAAACTAACCTGGTATTCAATCAAACGAAAGTACTTTCCTTCCACGACACATTTATCCTTCCACACGACATTATAGACTTACAAACATTGTCATAACACCTTCTCAAAAATAATATCAACTCCCAAACATACATAACAAGGATGACATATAAACATCTTGCATGAGATAACTATCCATTGACTTTACCTTTTGATAACTTCCACTGTACAATTTACACTCCACTAAACCCTTGATGACCCTTAATAGTTACCCTAATATGTGATACCCATAAACTGACCATAACTTTATCTATCCAATATATATGTGATCACACTATGAAGCTTTATCGTTGACTTGTCTGAACTTAAAATTCCCTATGGATATATCGATTGGGGTCACGAGGGCCTCGGGACGATTTCGGACCATCGATCGGACATTTGAACTTGGAAAAAGCCTGCTGTAAATTTGCAGGTTTCTGCCCAGGCATTTAAGCCTTCGCGTTCGCCAGGCATGGGCCGCGTTCGCGAAGGCTTGGCCGAGTAAAGCATCGCGTTCGCGAGAAGGGGTATCGCGTTCGCGTAGGCAAGGTAAGGTGAAGCTTCGCGTTCGCGTGTCGAAAGTCGGGTTTTGGCAACTTGTGGGTTCTGGTGTATTTTGAGTTATTTTGATTGGGTAATGCCCAATTGGCCTATTTTGATGTGATTCTATTGATTTTTATCAGATACTACACTTGTGGAGGCCGACATTCGCGGCAAGAGGGTTATTTCTTAGCGGTTTCGTACCGGAATTGAGGTAAGTGGCTTATCTAACTTCGTGTGGGGGACTTTCACCCCTAGGATATTATTGTGATACTTTAAATGCCTTGTACGCGAGGTGACGGGCGTGTACATGCGCTGGTTGTTGAACACATACTTTACTCAAAATGTTCAATGAGTGATATTCCTGTTTTTAGTTGTTAAATTCGATATTCCTACCCGGTAGTAGTTAGAAAAGCATGATTTGATAGAATCTAACCGTCTAGTTGCTTAATTGACTTACTTGAGTTTTCTTGGTAATCGCTGGCGCTGTTCATCGGCGAAGTTATCGTTAAGCATATTATACTTCTCTCTGTGTATTCCTTTACTTGCTGTGGTTGTGGACTACGGGTTCGATTCCCGAGATCCCGAGATTATTGAAATGTGGACTACGGGTTCGATTCCCGAGATCCCGAGATTATTGAAATGTGGACTACGGGTTCGATTCCCGAGATCCTAAGATTATTGAAATGTGGACTACGGGTTCAATTCCCGAGATCCCGAGATTATTGAAATGTGGACTACGGGTTCAATTCCCGAGATCCCGAGATTTTTGAAATGTGAACTACGGGTTCGATTCCCGAGATCCCGAGATTATTGAAATGTGAACTACGGGTTCGATTCCCGAGATCCCGAATTATTGGTAGGACCGCGGGTTCGATTCCCGGAGATCCCGAGTTATTGAGATATAATTGAGACATGGGCTGCGAGTTCAATTCCGGAGATCCTGCAGGTACCGAGAATGGGACCGTGGGTTCAATTCCCACGAGTCCCGGATTTGTTTTATTGAATTGGTTATTTGTTGTTAGCTTAATTGTAGACGATTGCGTAATCATCTTATTGTTGTTATTTCGGAAATTATTATCATTTAAACTCGTTTATTTTTGTTATCATCATTATATTATTGTTTCTCGGTAGGGCCCTGACCTCCTTCGTCACTACTCCATCGAGGTTAGGCTTGGCACTTACCGAGTACCGCCATGGTGTACTCATGCTACTCTTCTTCACACTTTTGTTGTGCGGATCCGGGTACATCAGAGCAGGCTCGTGCTAGGTGATTCCGCAGCTTTCTGGGAGACTTCGAGGTATGATCCGCTACGTCCGCGGATCCGGAGGCTTCCCTTCTATTCTAGTAGTACTAGTTGACATTTTTCTTCATTTCGTTGTTAGATACTCTTTACACATAGAGCCACAGCTTGTATTTCTCTTTTAGTCCGTGTTACCGTGGGGTTCCGGATCTTGGTAGTGTTTTATTCATTGTGTGACGGATGTATGTGCCAAGCGGCACAGATTACATGTCTTTTATGTTATTTTTCTGCTGTTTCTTATTTAAGTGTTTATAACTTGTATATTCCCCAACGTGTTAGGCTTACCTAGTCGTGGGGACTGGGTGCCATCACCACATGTTCACAATTGGTGAACTAGGGTCGTGACACAAGCGATGTCCTGCCATGCTCTTGGTCTGTCAAGCGACGCCGTGCCATGCTCCTGGCCTTTCAAGCAATGTCTTTCCATGCCCTTGACCTCTCAAGCGACACCCTGCCATGCCATTGTCATAGGAATTGGCCTCTCGTGTGATGCCTTGCCTAGTGCCATGGCAACGCCCGTGGTGCATTGGGCCTTGGCCTCTCAAGAGACACCCCAAAAAACAACTATTTGCACACATCACCCCTTGGCAAAGGCCTCGACCTCGGAAGCAACACACAGAGAAGATTCTAGTAGTGTATTGGCACATAGCCTTTCCCTCGACACGACTAAGTGTCAGGTCCCATTGTCTGCCTAATACACAAATAGTATACGCCCAAAGGTCTTGAGGACTTTACTCGCCGCTCGATGGAAATTGTACTTCAAGGAAGCCACCACGACTCTTCCACCGGGATGACTTAGCAAACGACACGTGCCCTTGGGGGCCAAATTCCCCTACTGCGGGTTGGCAAGCGGAAGGCGGGCGTATGTGCCTCTTCTAGGCCAGATTCTGACTTAGAGGCGTTCATTCGTAATCCAGTGCACGGTAGCTTCGCGCCATTGGCTTTTCAACCAAGTGTGATGACCAATTGTGCAAATCAACTGTTCCTCTTGTACTAGGTTGAATTATGTTTGCAACAGTGTCATCAGTACCGTAAAACTAACCTGTCTCACGACAGTCTAAACCCAGCTCACGTTCTCTATTGGTGGGTGAACAATCCAACACTTGGTGAATTATACTTCGCAATGATAGGAAAAGCCGACATCGAAGAATCAAAAATCAATGTCATTATGAACGCTTTGCTGCCACAAGCCAATTATCCCTGTGGTAACTTTTCTGACACCTCTAGCTTCGAATTTGAAGGTCTAATGGATCGTTAAGCCACACTTTCATGGTTCATATTCCTACTTGAAATCAGAATCACACGAGCTTTTACCCTTCTGTTCCATACGAGGTTTCTGTTCTCGTTGAGCTCATCTTAGGACACCTACGTTATCTTTTAACAGTTGTGCCACCCTAGACAAACTCCCCACCTGACAATGTCTTCTACCTGGATCGACCTGTAAGCAAGCCTTGGGTCTAAAAAGAGGGGCCGTGCCCGGCTTCCGATTTACGGAATAAGTAAAATAATGTTAAAAGTAGTGGTATTTCACTTTCGCATTTCGGCTCCCACTTATACTACACCTCTCAAGTAATTTCACAAAGTCGAACTAGAGTAAAACTCAACAGTGTCTTCTTTCCCCGCTGATTTGGCCAAGCCCGTTCCCTTGGCTATGGTTTCGCTGGATAGTAAACAGGGATATGGGGAATCTCGTTAATCCATTCATGTGCATCACTAATTAGATAACGAGGCATTTGGCTACCTTAAGAGAGTCATAGTTACTCCCGTCGTTTACCTGCACTTGGTTGAATTTCTTCACTTTGACATTCAGAGCACTCGGCAGAAATCACATTACATAAACATCCGCAGGAACTATCGCAATGATTTGTTTTAATTAAACAGTCGGATTCCTCTTATCCGTACCAGTTCTGAGTTGGCTGTTCGATGCCCAGGGAAGGTCCCCAAAGGATCCGTTCCCAGTCCGTCCCCCGGCCGGCACGCGACGACCCACTCTCGCCGTGGAAGTAGCTCGAACAGTCTACCGACAGTCGATAGGTTCCAGGACTGGGACCCCCGCGCCCAGCCCTTGTGAGCACGTGATTTTTGCCCTAGGCAAATAAATTCCAATATTAAAATAAATAAGATTTTTGATTTGCAATTATGTGCTTAAGTGAAATAAAGTTTGTGTTTGTGATTGAAACAATGTGAAATCGAAAAATTAAAAAGGAGGTTAATTAGAAAATGTCACAAAAAATAAAGGAATTAAAGAAAATTAACAAAAATACAAATATACTAGAAAATTAAAGAAAAATAGCAAAAATGTCATAAAAATACCAAAAAATTAGAAAAAATAGGAAAAATAAAAAATAAGCAATAATTGAAAAGAATACAAAAACAAAAAAATAAAATACAAAAAAATAATTAAATACATCAGGAATACAATAATTGGGCCAAAGTTCAAGCCCAAAGTGTAATAGCCCAATGGTCTACACTGTCCGGTCCAATTTTATAGGTAAAATGACGGCGTATTGAGAGACTAAATCTTGGTTGTCCATATAATTGATCAAACGGATACTATTAATTCTTGTTGAATAAATAAAATGACGTAGCATTGGCAATCAAATCTCAGCCGTCTATCTTGTAAATCCAACATATGTAAATAATTGCCCATTAAGCCATACGCTGTCATTTAGAAGGTAGAAGATCTGGGCCATTCATCCTAGCAAATCTAATGGAGGAGAATTAGCGATCTTGGATGAGTATATAAGCTCAGTCTCTCATTCAGAGACCAAACCATCACACTCCCCAAACCCTAGCTGCCCTTCTCCTTTCTTCTTCTCCGTCTCCTCCGCCATTCTTCATGGAGACTGGCCTATATCCATGGCCATTTTCAGTCACCCCTGACCCTAAAACTCTTTCCTTCTTTCTTTCTCACCCAAAACCCCCCTGAAACCATAGAAAACCAGAATAAATCCCGACTTCTTGAAAGTTCGGTCACCGGAATCTTTGCGTGTGACCTTCAACCTTTGAACCCACCTCTCAAATAAACACCATAGAACCACTTAGAACCAATACGAGGGGATCTTTCACCCTATGTAGTTGGTTTCTCTCGAATATTTCTGTAAATGCTCGAATATCCAAAATAAGCTCGCCTGAATCCTATCTTCGGCGAACTCCCAAACAAGACCCACCCCCAAAACACACCCCTTTACCTCTATAGCATCCCCTTTACCACCAAAACACAAGAATATAACTGGTTTAAGTAAATCTGGCAAAAAGAAAGACTTCGAGTCTTTGAAGTCTTAGAGATTGAAAGAAAAGAAAAGAAAAATAACAAGAAAAGGAAAAGAAAAAGAAAGAAAGATATACGGAAAGCACAAGAGACATATCCTGCTAAGCTAAGTGTCCTTTCCCCTGTCTTCTGTGTCTTCGGTCTCTTGCATGATTATCTTTGTCTATTTTGGGTTTCTTTCCTTTTGTAGTTTAACCCTTTTGCATGTTCTTTGTTTAATTTCTTTCTTAGTTCTCTGTAGTTAATCTTTTGCATGTTTGAATGTTAAAATCTTCTGGTTATAATCTCATCTTCTACATATCTTCTGATTGTTTCATCTTTTACATGTCTTCTATTATAGCATGTTTTGACTGTTTCATCTCTTTTGATTTCTTCTTTAATAAATTTTCTGAGGGCTTCTATCATTTAGCCTATGTCATCTATCCTGTTTATCGTTCTTAACTGATATACAGAGCCTCTTAGGGTTTTTCTATAAGTCAACACATGAATTTGTTGAAAATATGCTTCTTTATGTTTGATTTGTTAACTATGCCTAAGTCTGAAATTGTGAGTTAGTTAATTGAGATTCAACCATTATCTAATTTCCCTCTATGTTTTGGTTAATTGATAAGCGATTTCTAATTATGGCTATGTTTGCAAATTGACATAAGTGGGCTATATTTGTAATAGATTCATGTGTTAGACTATGATCAATCTTACTGTGCTTTAGGGTATTGGTTATAGCTATAACAGAAAAATGATTATTAAACTGGCTATTATTGAAAAATAACCCAATCTGGCTATAAGTGAAATGATTTAAGACTAAGTGATTAATATGGCCACTCCTGAAACATTGGAGTGGCTAATTCTGCAAGTCTAAGTCTAGTTAATAGAAGCAGGCTAGTCCTGCAATTCAATCTAATTAAGCTAAGTAATAATAAAGGCTACATTTTAAAGTATGAGACAATTAAAAAGGTTAAAGCTGAAAAAAGAACTAAGGTTAAAGCTGGCCAAGTCTTAAATGATTCATAAATAATGACCAGCAGTTAAATAATAACTAAATAAAAATCCTCAGACCATTAACTCGTCGGGTAAATAATACATAATAACAGGGGTATAAAAGGAATAAGAAATGGCATAGTTGTTGATTTAATAGAGCATGTAGGGATAAAATAAACATTCAGGCTTAGTATTTCTGCAATAATGCATAAAATAAAGGGTAAAACAGACACAATAAAAAGGCATAAATGTTAAAATCCTTAGCAAGTGAGGGCACTATAGTAATAGACCCTTAAAAGAAGCAAAAAGACTACCCTAGAACCTTCCAGCAAGGGCTAGAAGGCTTTTCAAAGATGAAATAAGGTACCAAACTGTAATCAATTAACGAATTAAGGGGAGGGAACTTGTAATAAGATTTTTGATTTTCCCTCTCAGAATTTCACCAAAAAACATCTATAAATAATCTGTAACTAAGCGTGAAAAAGGGATGGATTCTAGAAATTCAGAGAAAATTTCTGAAATTAAAGGTGATACACTACAAATAGAGAGTGAAATTCTGGGTATAGTCGAGTATAGTTTTGAATTTCAATCAGGGATCTTCTGCTATTCTCTACTACTGGGTTCTATTGGATTTCATTCAAGTCTGCTCTTTGGATTGTTTATTTGCTGAACTTGAAGATTATATTCGACTGTGTATTCACTGTGCTGCTGTGATTTGCCCTCTGTTGATTTTGTTGCTGTGATCACTGACATAATTCTTCTTCATTTGCATCCTAGACTCATAGATTTTCCATTTGCTGAATCAGGTACACAATTCCTACCAAAATATGTAATTGCCAGCTGATTTGAGGAATAAATACTATGAGTGTTTTCAGAAGAAAGTTCTCTGTTGTAATTCATATGTTCTTGCATTTATCGCATGATTAGATCCACTATAATTTGATAGGGAATGTTTGTAATAATAGATACATATGAGATGAACAGATACAACTGATAATGTAATAGATAGAGTAGAGTAGAGTATATGTAGTCGTAATTACCATAGAACTAGTTTATAAATAGGCTAACTCATAAATCAAATTACCTAGATAATATTAATCTCGTAATCCGGATAATAATCATAATAATTACATTAACCTTCATGAATTAGAATATGATAAATGACTTAGCTTTAGTCTGTTTCTTCACTTCAATTATTTTAATAACAACTTGAAACGGTGCAAGCTAGAACCACTAATTAATTTACAGAGCTAAGTGTTATATCACTGTCTGAAATAATTAGCACAAATAGCTTATTGTTTGAGTTCAATTAGTAATTGATAATCATAATCAAAATAATATGAGTTACAACTAGTGATTAATAACAGTTTAATTCGCATGGTTGAGTAGCACGTTGTTAATAAAGTATGTGAAAAAGTAGTCTGTTGTTCAGATTCGATTAGTGATAGATAATTGAGATTTAGAATTGATATAGTTAAATCCGTACTTCTGTTTTCTTCTGAAATAAAACAATTTGGTTAATTTTTCTCCTGATTGTTGAGTACCTGTATATCTATTATGAAATTTTGATTCTGCTTTCTTTTTCTTTCGTTAGGCCTGGGCTTGAAAAACAGTGCAGGCCTGGATCCAATTAAACTTCAGCGTATTCTAGGTTTCAGAAACCCAGATATGCAAGTTAGTTTGTTAAGATCAATCCCTCGAACGTCTAGGCCTAGAAACGTAAATGATAAGGCCTGGACATGATTCTGAAACTATGACACAATTAAAAATGACTAAGGAAAAACCAGAAATAGAAAAATGTAGCATTCGTTAGGATTGGACTATTAAAAAATAACGGGACGAGCCTCGTATAAGAACAAAAATACACCGGGCCCCCATACATATAATAATTAGTGATAGATTCGGAAAGACCGTTTAGAACATTTCACGGTTTTCCAAAAGTATAATAAGCTGTTAGACGCTATAGGCACAATTTTATATATACCTTCCTTAATACGAGTGCACATCTTATGTGACTCAAATCTTAAATCTCGACGAAGCCGAAATGTATTAAAGTCACAAGCGTACTGATTGCGGTGTGACTCAAAATACGTTTTCGTGACGTCGCAAGTCATAAAAATATTAAAAACAAAAAATATACATGTTGTAAAAAAACATATAATGAAATCAAGTAAAATCAAAAATGATAGTTGAGCGACCGTGCTAAAACCATGGAATCCGGGAGTGCCTAACACCTTCTCCTGGGTTAACATAATTCCTTATCTGGATTTCTTGTTGCACGGACTGTTTAAACAGAGTCAACATTCTCGGATTCGGGATTAACTGGTGACTTGGGACACCATTATCTTCCCATGTGGTGACTGTGAAATTTTAAATAAAATCCCGATCCGATTGTCCTTAAATTGGAAAAACTCCTTCATCGTTGTTATTATTATATCCCTTCCCGGGTGTATTCGTAATTAATGAGGTATACCTTATTCTCCTTTTCGGGAAATAGAAAGGTTGTACAAAGGGAGGTGTGACGGCTCTGACGACTCTGCTGGGGATAAGCAACCCAGAACTTCGGTTCAGGGTTTAAGAATTTCTTGATGTTATTTGACTTCATTATATGATTTAACCAACGTGCTACGTGTTTACCACTTTGATATTACATGGATTGTATATATAAAATTGTGCTAAAAACCCTTCTCTTCTTACCTCCGGGGATGTGCTTATTAGTTGAGACTCCCCTTTGTGTTAAGTTATACCAAAAATAAGAAATAGAGGCCGGATAAGTTACAAAGCCGAACGACCCCGCGGGTCCTCGGTTATGTAGCCCCCTCCTCGATCCGAGTTGTCCACTCGGTTACACGGTCAAGCACCATATAAAACAACACGATATTGAACCCAGGTCTAGGAAAATTATTTGCATCATATCTAACTTAGGGGACTCAACACAGGGGTTGGGTCCGTCTAGGACAGGTGACCCGGTAATCAAAGACCAAGCATATTATATGTTGCATTTATTTGTCTTGGATCATTATGCAGACCGGCAGAATCTTTGAAAACAAAAAGAAAGAGAAAATCTAAAATAGAAAATATAGAAATATTTGCGAAACACTGTCAAAATTTGATAAAAAAATAGTTTGAAAAATAGATGGAACAATGTTGTTGAAATAATTGGTCACATAACAATCTGACCGAACTACGCAGGTTTGATTCTCGCCATTATGTGGTATACGTAGGCAACCCTTGATGAGTCCAACCACCCTTTTAGAAAATTACCAAAAACATTGAGTTTTAGTTTTCAATAAATTAAAGTGATTGCTGTTTTTAGAAATGGTCGAATGTTCCGAAAGGACACCGGAAGGCTGTTTTTCCAAAAATGGCCACCTTGAAGGGATCCCGTGCATAATGTTTTACACTTCTCAGATTTTAAGGTCACTCCTACATTAGAAGAAGTTGCTTATTATATCTAGAAATGTGAGGTTCCCCTGAAGGATAAATACTTGGTGGCTCCGAGGGCAATAACAGTGTACAGATTCCTCGATTCCCTAAAAATGGCCAGGAACGTCCATAATGAAGATTTGGCTCATGGATTTTGTCATTTAAGTTTCATCTTCCGCAGATATGGTCATATTGGGGGATTTAATGACCCTACGAACAAGCTCTGCGGTAAATCTAACCGAGTCAAGTTGGAAGAGCATAGGTGATTTAACTTTATGGTGGCTTTCCTGGGATTTGTCATATTCCCGAGGAAAGATGGAAACATTGATATAAGGGTCGACGGGGTTTCTTGTACTCTTCTTGTGCAAGATAATAGCGCACTGGCACCGATGATTGTAGCTGATATCTTCCGTGCCCTCACATCCTATAAAGCAGAGCATGACTACTTCGAGGGATGCAATCTGATTCTCCAGATGTGGTTGATAGAACATTTGTGTCGTCACCCTCCGTTCTCGAGTTACGGGTCATCTGAAAAGACGTGCATTGAAGAGTCCTATATAAGAACAAAAGAAGTTAAGCTACCGGAAGTAGAAAAATGTTAGATTACATACTTGCGATATTTGACTGCCAGCCAAATTGATTAGGCATATGGATGGTTTCCCCTCAACGAGGTGATATACATGCCAACAGAAGGATCGCATTTCTTCATAATGGGTCTTAAAAGTATTCAGCCTTATGTGCCGTACAGGGTACTACGACAACTTGGGAGATATTAGGTTATACTAAAAGACGGGGACCTCAGCTTACAAGACGTAAAAATCAGTCCGGACGGACAATTCTCGGAAGCAAAGATTTGACAGATTTGGAATGAATGCCAATGCTTAAGGGTAGACACTTGTGTGGGAAACCGATCTCGAGGGGAAGTATCACCAGGGTATGCTGCATGGTATCACTGGGATGTCGAGCATGATAGACCAATGAAAAGGCCTCACATTCAAGAATTGGCCGAGCAGTCTAAGGAACACAAACATTGGGTGGCCAAAGAAAATGAGTACAGAGCCAGAATTAGCTTGTTAGAGAAACAATTCCAAGACCTCAAATTCGAGAGCATCTTACAAGCAGCATCCGATGAGGGGGAAAAGAAGCAGCTGAGAAAAGAGAATGAAAACTTGAGGGCTCAAATTGCAAAGATGAATACCATAACCGAAACCCCAGTTCGCCTAGCCCGAGATGAGAAATTGATTGAAAATATTCGACGCAAGTGAATGACCTTATCTTTGATCTTGATAAAGCTGAAAAGGAGTTAGTCGAGGTTCGGAAACAACTGGCTAGAAATGATGAGGAAAGAGTTAGAATGGTTCAGCAATTACAAGATGAACATAAGGTTTAGGTAGCCCGATTGAAAAGGAAAATCATTACAACCGAAGTCAAAAGTAACAAACAAACCAAAGAGTTCGAAGTAGAGAGAGAACATTGGTACATGGCTATGGCTCGTTTAGAATTAGAGCTACAACAACTAGATTGGTAGGCTGCTTCAGGAAAAAGGGGTTATCAGGGAAAGAATCGTTAACAGTGCTCAGTACATCACAAGGAAATGCCAATTGTGTGAAGATATGTCCCAGTCAACATTCACATCAGTAGTAAAGTTCTTTGTAAAGCAAGTAATGACCGACCTGGATTAACTCCAAAGTGGATTAGCATATAGGCCTACGACAAGACCGAACGATGTCTCGCGGGCACTAGGAGCTTTAATGTATTCGTAGGGCATGCATTTTGTATTTGTATTTTTCCTGCATTGTATTACAACATCATTTGTAACCGATGTTTTGTGTATCAATGAAAAATTCAAAAAGAAGTTATTATTATTTTCTTCCATTTTTATATAAGTTGTCTGGGCGATAGGAGAACATGTAGGAACGAAAAAGCAAAAATGAAAGAATTGGAAAAGAAGAAAACAAGAAAAAAAACAAACAGAAAAGCAAAGAAAAACAGAGGTGAAAAGAAAAATGATGGTTCAAAGAGGAATAAATGTCGGGATGATGCAAAATGACTAAGGCAAAAGTTACGATTCTTGATTATGATATTTTACCCCTTAAGAGCTAACTATTAACGAGTTTTGTTGATGATGAGTATCAAATTTTCAGTTGGCAACTGGCATTCTGGCACATCACATCTACAATACACGTTCAAAAGCTATGACTAAAGCAGTGACTCAGGAGATCGAGCCCACTATTATGGATCCGGAATATGACGAAGAAGTTGTGGACGTTGCTAGTATGAAAGAGGAGATGTACAAGTTAAGACGGCAAATGTCGGAGATGTACCAGGCCCGGTCTAGTGGTCAACCTTTGCCTTCATATCTAGCCAACTCAGCATACGGCCCTCCCACAAACCCAAATCCTTAACCACCCACTATGAACTCATCCTCCACATACCCAACCCACCAATATTACTATGCTACAACTTCACAAGCACCACCACCAATATCCAAAAAAGTTCCATCACCACCACCTCAGGTCGCTCAAGTATACGTGGCACCACTACCTGCTGCTCTACACAAATCATCTAGCGAACCTGTGTTCCATGTTCAAGACGCTCATTATTATCCACCAGAGCCAACATTTAGGCAACCTGACTCCTACACACCGCTCATACACATGGCAGAAGAAAAGCTTGTCAGAAATTTGGAACAAGAAGAGATGGCCCAAAAGATGAAAAGTCTTGAACAATTCTTCTGTAACATACAAGGGCTAGGAGGCCAAATGAGTCTTACATATAAAGATTTATGCTTGTTCCGGAGGTGTAGCTTCCGGCTGGGTTTAAGCTACCCAATTTTGATATGTATGACGGTCACAGGGATCCAGTTGCCCATCTGAGGGGTTACAGTAGTAAAATGCGCGGAGTAGGGGGAATAGACGAGTTACTTATGGCTTATTTTAGCCAGAGCTTAAGTGGTTCAGCGCTGGAATGGTATACTCGACGGGATCATACTAGATGATTCATTTGGGATGACCAAGCTCAGTCAGTTGCCAACCATTTCCAATACAATCTAGAGATTATCCCTTATAGGCTATCATTAACTAAAATGGAGAAGAAACCCAAGGAAAGTTTTCGGGAATATGTGTTCAGATGGAGGGAGCAGGCTGCACGAGTAGACCCTCCCATGAAGGAAACAAAATGGTGGACTGCTTTCTACAGCCTTTGGAGCCAACTTAATATGGTCACCTGGTATCGGCAATTGGAAAAACTTTCAACGAGGTGGTCAAGATGGGATTCTTTGTAGAAGAGGGGTTAAAGACAAATAAGATCATGAGTTATTCGGCTATTAAGGCCACAAACCAGGCAATACAAACTGGAACTAGAGAATCGATTGACAAAAAGAAGAAGGAGGAAGTTGCGGACATCGAAGGTAGATCATGGTCTCGGGGCCCCAATACATATCATCATGCACCTCGCACATACCAACCATATCCACCAACACCCTACAACCCACCTCCAACGTATTATCCTCCACCACTCCATATTTTTTCGTCCCACATGCTCAACTTTACCCACTGCCTCCACATGTATGGCGTAACCCCAGCTCCACAAAATGTCTACCACGCCCAAAATGTCTACCTACCTTCCAAAACATACAAAAATCCAAATGGACCCAATTACCATCCAGATCCGGAAGTAAAAAGGAGATAGAGCCCAAATAATGAAAACATTTACTCCGTTAGGGGAGTCATACACCAGTCTTTTTCACCGCTTGAGAGAGTATGGGATGTTAAGCCCTATTAAGCTAAAAAATCCAAACCCACCACCCAGAAATCTAGACCAATCAGTCCGATATGAGTATTGTTCCGGGGTACCGGGACATGATACAGAAAATTGTTGGCATTTAAAGTCCGCCATATAGGAGCTTATTGATACCAGGAGGATCGAGGTGCAAGCTCCGGAAACTCCCAATATCACACAGAATCCATTGCCAGCCCATCATGAGACGCATATGATAGAGTTGGAGCAGGGAGAGAGCAGTAAAAAACCTTCTCAATTAGTGATGATGATTAAAGCTAATAACAAGGAGGAAGGAGAAGTTGATAAGGAGAAAGCATCAGCGGAGTTGCCAATAAAGAAACCTTCAATGGTCGAGCCCGTGAAGATAGTAGTGCCGGGAGCTAAGCCTTTGTTGACCGTGAAGGGAGCTTATGTGGAACCTGTGGTTATCGAACCAGTGGTGCTGATGCCAATCATGAACACCAGGGCCATACCGTGGAACTATAATAAAGTTACAGTGATGTACAAGGGGAAGGAGGTTAAAGGAGAAGTCAATGAAACACATAGCCTAACTCGCTTTGGGTGATGCTTTGCCCCAGAAGAGTTAAGGAAGACAAAAGTGGTAAAGGAGAACCCGACTCATGTGAAGAAGGCATTTACTGAAGAGGAAGTAGAAGAGTTCTTGAAAAAGATAAAGGCTCAAGACTATTCAATAGTGGAGCAATTGAGAAAAATGCCGACACAGATTTCATTATTAACTTTGCTAATTCATTCTGAAGAGCACAAGAAGGCGTTGATGAAAATTTTAAATGAAGCACATGTGCCAGAGATGATTTTGGTATGCCATTTGGAGAAAATCATGAATAAGATATTTGAGACAAACAAGATAGCATTTTCAGATAATGAGTTGCCGCTTGAAGGAATGGAGCATAACAAAGCACTATATGTCACAGTCAAGTGTGAAGAATCTATAGTTGTGTGTTCTGGTGGACAACGGGTCAAGTGCCAATATTTGCCCACTCTCAACCTTGGGAAAGTTGAAGGTCAATCTTGATAGAATTCATCGGAACAGTGTGTGTGTATGGGGCTTAGATGGAGGTGGCAAGAATACTGTAGAGGACATTGTACTGGAGATTACTATTGGACTGGTGGAATTCACTATAGAGTTCCAAGTGCTAGATATTGCTATTTCTTACAATCTATTATTGGGACATCCATGGATCCACGCGGCGAAAGCGGTGCCATTTTCTTTGCATCAGATGGAAAAATTTCAATGGGAAAAACAGGAGATCATAGTGCATGGAGAGGATGATGTTTGCAATACTATAACACCGTTTGAAGAAGCTGAAGGAGATAAGCGCTCGTGGGTATATCAAGTCATGGATTTTGTGGTGGTGAATAAAATATCCAAAGGGGAGAACATGTCGATTCCCACATTGGCTCCTACAGCAGTGATGGTAGCAGAGGAAATGATAAGAAATGGGTTTGCACCGGGGAAAGGCCTAGGGGTAACTCTACAAGGTATAACATAACCAATCTACTTGCCGGGCAGTAATGACCCTTTTGGTCTAGGTTTTAAGCCTACTGTTACCGATATCCAAAGAGCCAAGAAAATGAAGAAGAAAATTTGGTCCCTCCCAAAGCCTATTCCAAAACAATCTGATTCCTTTACTAGTCCTAGTACACGAAGACATTTGGCGATTGTTATGCCAAGTCACCCTGAAATAAAACCGGATGTGGATCTCCTAGCAAGGTTCGAGATGCTATTTGAAGATGTGAATATGTTGAAGATGGGTGAGGGGACAAGTAAAATGGATGCTCAGTTCGTGGGACCCAACATTGCGCTTAATAACTGGGAAGCTACCCCTCTTCCGATCAGGAGGGAGTTGTGGTAGTTAGCTTTAAATATTTCATTTCCCCTAAAGCTGTTTTGTTTTGTAATCCCACACCCCATAAAAAACAAATGTATCCAATGTTTGTTACCTTTTTGAAAAATCAATGAAATGCAATTTCTTTCTTTCTTCCATTTTTGCCTTATTTTATTTTTCTTCTTCTATACAGTTCAATATTTGCTGATTCCAATGATATGTCATGCATAAAAGATTACCGATCTAGTCGTGAAAATCGAATAGTTATATAAGAAATTGAAAGTGAACATGAAGTAGAATATGAGTATGAGGAAATACTGGAGGAATTCAGTAAAGATTTGAATCATTATGAGGAAAAACCCAAACCGAACTTAAACGAGACAAAATCCATTAACCTGGGAAGTGAGGAGAATGTCCGGGAAACAAAGATCAGTGTACATTTAGAGGCTTCCCTCAGAGAAGATTTAATCAAGTTGTTACATGAGTACAAGGACATATTTGCTTGGTCCTATGGTGACATGCCCGGACTAAGTACTGATCTGGAGGTACAATTTAATGTCGGGCGGTAAAACAGATGCTAAGAATGTTTAAAACGAACATCAGTATGAAAATAAAAGAGGAAGTTAATAAGAAATTCGAGACGAAGGTCATACGGGTCACTAAATATCCCACCTGGTTAGCTAATGCTGTGCCGGTTCCGAAGAAGGATGGAAAAACCAGGGTGTGCGTTGATTACAGGGACCTTAATATGGCTAGTCCAAAGGATGATTTTCCAGTGCAAAATATACATATACCGATTTACAATTACGCCAAGCATGAAATTGGCACTTTTGTGGACTGTTATGCAGGTTATCATCAGATCCTGATGGACGAAGAAGATGCAGAAAAGGTAGCCTTTATCACGCCTTGGGGAACACATTGTTACAGGGTGATGCCGTTTGGGTTGAAGAATGCCTGGGCTACATATATAAGGGCAATGACCACTATGTTTCATTACATGATGCACCAAGAGATCGGAGTTGTCACGACCCTAGTTCACCAATTGTGAACATGTCATGATGGCACCCAGTCCCCACGACTAGGTAAGCCTAACACGTTGCGGAATCTATAAATTATAATTACTTAAATAAGAAACAACGGAAAATAACATAAAAGATATGTAATCCGTGCCACTTGGCACATACATCCGTCACACAATAAATAAACACTACCAAGATCCGGAACCCCACGGTAACACAGACTAAAAGAGAAATACAACTGTGGCTCTATGTGTAAAGAGTATCTAACAACGAAATGAAGAAAAATGTCAACTAGTAATACTAGAATAGAAGGGAAGCCTCCGGATCCGCGGACGTAGCAGATCATACCTCGAAGTCTCCCAGAAAGCTGCAGAATCACCTAGTACGAGCCTGATCAGATGTACCTATATCTGCATAACAAAAGTGTGCAGAAGAGTAGCATGAGTACACCACGACGGAACTCGGTAAGTGCCAAGCCTAACCTCGATGGAGTAGTGACGAAGAAGGTTAGAGCCCTACCGAGAATAATAATATAATGATGAAAACAAAATAAACAGTTTAAATGATAATAATTTCCGAAATAACAACATTATGAAAATTACTGCAACCGTCTACGATTAAGCTAACAACAAATAACCAACTCAAATAAACAAATCCAGGATCTGTGGGAATTGAACCCACAGTCCCATTCTCAGTGCCTCTGGGTCTCCGGGAAGCGAACCCGCAGCCCATGTCTCGATAATATCTCAATAACTCAGGATCTCCGGGAATCGAACCCGCAGTCCACATCTCAATAATATATCAATAGCGCAGGATCTCCGGAAATCGAACCCGCAGTCCACAAACAATATCAATCGAACCCGCAGTCCATATCTCAATAATATATCAATAGCTCAGGATCTCCAGGAATCGAACCCGCAGTCCACAAACAATATCACTCCGGGTCTCTGGGAATCGAACCCACAGCCCTGGGATCTCCGGGAATTGAACCCGTAGTCCACCAACACATCAAATAAAGAAAACACACAGAGAGAATATAATATGTTAAATTACAACTTCACCGAAACTAGTGCCAACAATTTATCAAAAAGTTCAAGTAAATCAACTAGGCAATTAAACATGTTGAATCCTAGCTAATCATGCTTTTCTAACTAATACCGGGTAATGGTAACGCTTTTATCAGCTAGGAGCGGGAATATCACTAATCGGACAATTCAAGTAAAGTGTGTGTTACAACAACCAGCGCATGTACACGCCCGTCACCTCGCGTACAAGGCATTTAAACTATCACATAATATCCTAGGGGTGAAAGTTCCCCCACACGAGGTTAGACAAGCCACTTACCTCAATTCCGGTACAAAACCGCTAAGAAATAACCCTCTTGCCGCGAATGTCGGCCTCCACAAGTGTAGTATCCGATAAAAATCAATAGAATCACATCAAAATAGGCCAATTGGGCATTACCCAATCAAAATAACTCAAAATTCACCAAAATCCACAAGTTGCCAAAACCCGACTTTCGGTACGCTTATCAAAAAATCACGAAAGTTGTATATTCGGAACCCTTGTCTCAATATGAGTCTAAGCATATAAATTTTACCAAATTCGGACTCCATTTGGCCATTCAAAACCTTGATTTTCTAGAGTTCAAGCCTAGGGCTAAACCCTCCATAAATTACCCCAAATTCCTCCATTTTCATGATATAATTGCATAATATTACCAATACTAATCATAGATTAAGTCCATAGTTGATTACCTGATGATTTCCCTTGAATTTCTCTTCAAAATCGCCCAAATCGCCTCTAAAGCCGAGTCCCAAAATGTGTGAAATGTTCTGAAATTTTTCTAACTTCTGATACACTTACAGCGATTTTCGCTTCTGCGGAACATTTTCCGCTTCTACGCGTCCGTATCCGCGACCAAAGGGTCGCTTCAGCGGTTCCGGGCCTGGCCGGCCATTTCCGCTTCTGCGAACAAGAGGGCCGCTTAAGCGGATCCGCTTCTGCGAAGAAGCTTCCGCTTCTGCGGACACATCCGCCTCTGCGCATAATTGACCGCTTCTGCGGTCTCGCCCAAACGGTAAGATGTCCGCTTCTGCGGACCATGTCCATTTCTCCCCGTCCGCTTCTGCGATCACTGGCTCGCACCAGCGACCCCGCTTCAGCGGATTGGCTTCCGCTTCTGTGGAAACAGCCGCTCCTGCGCATCTCGTCCGCTTCTGCGCCCAAAATTCCGCAGGAGCGGAAACAACAGAAGCAGGATCCCAACCTGTAATTCTTCCACAATTTCTCCCGTTTAACCATCCGAAATCACCCCGAGGCCCCCGGGACCTCATCCAAACATACCAACACATCTTAATACCTTATTCGAACTTGCTCAAATCCTCAAAACACGTCTAACAACATCAAAACCCATAATTCACATCGAATTCAAGCCTAAATTTCTTAAAACTTTCTGAATTGCACATTCGATCTAAAACCCGACCAAACGACGTCCGAATGGCTTGAAAATTTGCAGACATATCCAAAATCACATAACGAAGCTACAGAAATTGTCGGAATTCCATTCCGACCCCGGATCAAAATCTCACCTATCGTTCGGATTCGCTAAAATTTCAACCTTCGGCATTTCAAGCCTAATTGAGCTACGGACCTCCAAAATACATTCCGAACGCGCTCCTAACCCCGAAATCACCTAACGGAGCTAATGGAACCATCGGATTTCCGTTCCGAGATCGTCTTAACACTTTTCCGGCTACGGACCGTTTTCTAGTTTCAAAGCTCTTATTTAGGGACTAAGTGTCCCAAAATGCTCAAATTTTCGGAACCGACTCTCCCGGCAACCCACAATAGCAGAAATGAACTTAGGGGAACAGTTAAATTAGGGATTGGGGCGTAATTTTCTAAAATGACCGGTCGGGTCGTTACATCTTCCCACACTTAAAGATTCGTTCGTCCTCGAACGAGCATAGAAAACATACCCGGAGTAGTGAAAAGATGAGGGTACTGGCTGCGCATATCCTGCTCGGTCTCCCAAGTCGCCTCCTCGACCGGCTGGCCCCGCCACTGAACCTTTACCGAAACGATGTTCTTTGACCTTAGCTTTCTGACTTGCCTGTCTAGAATGGCTACTGGCTCCTCAACATAAGACAGATCTTTGTCTAGCTGAACCGATGTGAAATCCAACACATGCGACGGGTCACCATGGTATCTCCGGAGCATGGAGACATGAAATACGGGGTGAACTCCGGCTAGGCTGGGAGGTAAGGCCAACTCATAAGCAACCTCCCCAACACGCCTCAAAATCTCAAAAGGGCCAATAAATCTAGGACTCAGCTTCCCTTTCTTTCCAAACCTCATAACACCCTTCATGGGCGAGACTCGAAGCAGAACCCGCTCACCAACCATAAAAGCCACATCGCGAACCTTCTTGTCCACATAACTCTTCTGTCTAGACTGGGCTGCACGAAGTCTGTCCCGAATCACCTTGACCTTGTCCATAGCCTCCTGAACCATATCAGTACCTAGCAACCTGGCCTCGCCCGGCTCAAACCAACCCACGGGAGACCCTGCACCTCCTACCATATAGGGCCTCGTACGGTGCCATCTGAATACTAGACTGGTAGCTGTTGTTATAAGCAAACTCCGCCAGTGGCAAGAAGCGATCCCATGAACCTCCAAACTCAATCACGCACGCACGGAGCATATCCTCCAAAATCTGAATAGTGCGCTCGGACTGCCCATCAGTCTGGGGGTGAAATGCTGTGCTCAGCTCCACCCGAGTACCTAACTCCCGCTGTACAGCTCTCCAGAACCGTGAAGTGAACTGAGTGCCTCTATCTGAAATGATAGAAACTGGAATACCATGCAGCCGAACTATCTCCTTGATATAGATCTCCGCCAGTCGCTCCGATGAATAAGTAGTGCTCACCGGTATAAAATGGGCGGACTTGGTCAGCCGATCCACAATAACCCAAATGGAATCAAACTTCCTAACAGTCCGTGGAAGCCCAGATACAAAGTCCATGGTGATGCGCTCCCATTTCCACTCCGGAATCTCAATCTGCTGCATCAATCCACCCGGACGCTGATGTTCATACTTCACCTGCTGGCAGTTGAGGCATCTGGAAACATAATCAACTATATCCCTCTTCATCCGCCTCCATCAGTAATGTTGTTTCAAGTCCCGATACATCTTCGCGGCACCCGGATGGATGGAATACCGCGAACTATGGGCCTCTACTAGAATCAGCTCTTGAAGATCATTTGCATTGGGCACACAGATACGCCCCTGCATCCTCATAACTCCATCATCCCCGATGGTAACATCTCGAGCATCACCACGCCGAACTCTATCCCGAAGGACAAGCAAATGAGGGTCGTCGAACTGACGCTCCCTGATGCGGTCAAATAGAGAAGACCGAGAAACCACACAAGCTAGAACCCGGCTGGGCTCCGAAAGATCCAGCCTAACCAACTGCCTGGCCAAAGCCTGAACATCCATCGCCATAGGCCTCTCCGAAGCTGGTAGATATGCCAAACTCCCCAAACTCTCTGCCCGACGACTCAAGGCATCAGCAACCATATTAGCCTTGCCTGGATGATAGAGAATAGTAATATCATAGTCCTTCAGTAGTTCCAACCATCTCCTCTGACGCATATTCAGGTCCTTCTGCTTAAGCAAGTGTTGCAAGCTCCGGTGATCAGTGTAGATCTCCGAAGGAACCCCATATAAATAATGACGCCAAATTTTCAAGGCGTGAACAATGGCAGCTAGCTCCAAATCATGAACAGGGTAATTCTTCTCATGCACCTTCAGCTGTCTCGACGCGTAGGCAATCACCCTACCGTCCCGCATCAATACCGCACCGAGTCCAACTCGTGAGGCATCACAATATACAGTATAGGACCCCGAACCTGTAGGCAACATCAATATAGGGGCCGAAGTCAACGCTGTCTTGAGCTTCTGAAAGCTCGCCTCACACTCGTCTGTCCACTGAAAAGGGGCACCCTTTTGGGTCAATCTAGTCATAGGTGCTGCAATCGAAGAGAACCCTCTACGAAACGACGGTAATAGCCCGCCAAACCAAGGAAACTGCGAATCTCAGTAGCGGAGGAGGGTCTGGGCCAACTCTGCACGGCCTCCACCTTCCTCGGATCTACTCGAATACCATCACTCGACACCACGTGGCCCAAAAATGCCACCGAACTCAACCAGAATTCACATTTAGAGAACTTGGCATAAAGCTGCTTCTCCCTCAGAATCTGAAGCACTATCCTCAAATGTTGCTCGTGCTCTTCCCGGCTCCGGGAATATACTAGAATATCATCAATGAAGACAATCACGAACGAGTCCGGATAAGGCCTGAACACACTGTGCATCAAATGCATAAAGGCTGCTGGGGCATTAGTCAGCCCAAAAGACATCACGAGGAACTCATAGTGACCATACCGGGTCCTGAAGGCAGTCTTCGGGATATCTGGCTCCCGAATCTTCAGCTGGTGATACCCAGAGCGCAAATCAATCTTAGAAAACACATGTGCGCCCTGTAGTCGGTCAAATAAATCATCAATACGGGGCAAAGGATACCGGTTCTTCACTGTAACCTTGTTCAGCTGACGATAGTCAATACACATACGCATAGAACCGTCCTTTTCTTCACAAACAATACAGGAGCACCCCAAGGCGAAACACTGGGTCGAATAAAACCCTTGCCCAATAACTCGTGTAACTGATCCTTCAACTCCTTTAATTCAGGAGGAGCCATACGGTACGGTGGAATAGAAATGGGCTGAGTGCCCGGCAACAAGTCAATAGCAAAGTCAATGTCTCTGTCAGGCGGCATGCCCGGGAGATCAGCTGGAAATACATCAGCAAAGTCACGTACCAAAGGAACGGAATCAATAGAGGGAGTGTCAATACTGACGTCCCGCACATAGGCTAGATAAGCAGCACACCCCTTCTCAACCATACGCTGAGCTCTGAGAAAAGAAATAACACGACTAGGGGTGTGATCTAGAGTACCACTCCACTCAATACGTGGAATGCCTGGCATAGCCAGCGTCACGGTCTTGGCGTGACAATCAAGAATAGCATAATGGGGCGACAACCAGTCCATGCCCAGAATAATATCAAAATCGACCATCCCAAGCAGCAATAGATCCGCTCTGGTCTCAAAATCACAAATGGTAATCAAACACGACCGATATACGCGGTCCACAGCCAAAGAGTCACCCACCGGAGTGGAAACATAAATGGGGGCACTCAAAGAATCCCGAGGCACACCCAGACGAGAAGAAAAGTAAGAAGACACATATGAAAAAGTGGAACCAAGGTTTAATAGAACCAATGCCTCCCTGGGACTAACCAGAATAATACCTGTGATAACAGAGTCAGATGCAATAGCCGCAGCGCGATCAGGAATAGCATAGAATCTGGCTTGTCCCCCCTCTCGAGGGCGGCCTCTGGAACCCTGACCCCCGCCCCTGGATGGCTGGGCAGGTGGAGTGGCAGCTGGGGCTGGAATGATAGCCTGCTGGCCCTGAGAACCACGCGGATGCTGTGATGACTGATGAGGGGCTCCTCTCCTGCGTCTGGGGCACTCCCTAACCAGGTGGCGAGTATCCCCGCACTCAAAACAAGCTCTGGGAGGACGCGGTGGCTGTGACTGACCAGCCTCACCCCCATTAGTCTGACCCCTGGACGGACCCCGCGCAGGAGGTGCACTGGAAACTGGGGGAGAATAATAAGGCTCCTGAGGTGCTGGAAGAGCTGGGGTACTACCGGCTGCGGGCAATGCTGAGTGAACTGGATGACCGGAATAACCCCTGCCAAAACGACCGACTGCTGAAGTACGGGCACCAGAGAAATGGCCCGACTCACGAGACCTCTTGGCCTCTCTATCTCCCCGCTCTCTAGGGAGCATACTCTCGATCCTCCCGGCAATGCTAACTGCCTGCTGATAAGATATATCTGTCTCCAACTCTCTGGCCATGCTGGACCGGATCGGCGGAATCAGGCCCTCAATAAATCTCCGCACTCTCTCCCGGACCGTGGCTACCAAAGCCGGTGCATGCCTGGCTAGACGGGTGAAACTAATAGCATACTCCGATACTGACATGGAGCCCTGTCGCAATCTCTCAAACTCCGAGCGCCAAGAATCCCTAAGGCTCTGGGGAACAAACTCCGTCAAAAACAGATTTGAAAACTGCGTCCAGGTCAACGAAGCGGACTCCTCCGGACTATCCAACTCATACGTGCGCCACCAATCATAAGCGGTCCCACGAAACTGAAACGTAGTGAAGGAAACCCCGCTGGTCTCCACAATCCCCATGGTACAAAGAATACGATGACACTCCTCCAAAAAACCGAATGCATCATTGTAGCCAAACCACTGAACACTAGAGGATCATATTTCTTGAACCTCTCCAATCTACGCCGCTCGTCCTCGGAGGCAGCTGGCCAACCTCCGGGTTGTGCTGGGGCGGCAGGAGGCATAACAAAAATCTCTGGAACCTGTCCCACTGGCACTCGCTGCTCAGGTGTAGCGGCTGCAGGAGTCTGGGCCCCTCCCCCGGCCTGAGATGTAGCTGCAGTGAGAGGAAGCAACCCTGCCTGAGCTAAAGTGGTATACATGCTCATGAACTGGGCCAGGGTCTCCTGGAGTACTGGAGTAGTAGCAGCTGTAGTCGGTGTACCAGGTGCCTGCGCTCCAACATGATCCACCGGTGGCACCTCAGCGGCAGCGCGCGCGGGTGCTGTGGCTGCACCTCGGGCGCGTCCTCGTCCTCTACCTCGGCCCCGGCCTCTGACGGCAGCAACAGGGGGCGCGGGTACCTGATCATCGCGGTTAGCTCGTGTCCTCACCATCTGTGAGAGAATAGAAAGCAATAGTTTAGATTTTTGATGCCAAAAATGTCGCACGACAAGGAATCCAAAAGAAATGAAGAGTTTCCTAAACAGTTACATAGCCCCTCGTAGATAAATACAGACGTCTCCGTATCGATCGGCGAGACTCTAAGTAACCGGTCTGTGTCCCGTGACTCCTATGAACCTAGAGCTCTGATACCAACTTGTCACGACCCTAGTTCACCAATTGTGAACATGTCATGATGGCACCCAGTCCCCACGACTAGGTAAGCCTAACACGTTGCGGAATCTATAAATTATAATTACTTAAATAAGAAACAACGGAAAATAACATAAAAGATATGTAATCCGTGCCACTTGGCACATACATCCGTCACACAATAAATAAACACTACCAAGATCCGGAACCCCACGGTAACACAGACTAAAAGAGAAATACAACCGTGGCTCTATGTGTAAAGAGTATCTAACAACGAAATGAAGAAAAATGTCAACTAGTAATACTAGAATAGAAGGGAAGCCTCCGGATCCGCGGACGTAGCAGATCATACCTCGAAGTCTCCCAGAAAGCTGCAGAATCACCTAGTACGAGCCTGCTCTGATGTACCCGGATCTGCACAACAAAAGTGTGCAGAAGAGTAGCATGAGTACACCACGGCGGTACTCAGTAAGTGCCAAGCCTAACCTCGATGGAGTAGTGACGAGGTAGGTCAGGGCCCTACCGAGAAACAATAATATAATGATGAAAACAAAATAAACAGTTTAAATGATAATAATTTCCGAAATAACAACATTATGATAATTACTGCAACTGTCTACGATTAAGCTAACAACAAATAACCAACTCAAATAAACAAATCCAGGATCCGTGGGAATTGAACCCACAGTCCCATTCTCAGTACCTCTGGGTCTCCGGAATCGAACCCGCAGCCCATGTCTCAATAATATCTCAATAACTCAGGATCTCCGGAATCGAACCCGCAGTCCACAAACAATATCACTCCGGGTCTCTGGGAATCGAACCCACAGCCCTGGGATCTCCGGAAATCGAACCCGCAGTCCACATCTCAATAATATATCAATAGCTCGGGATCTCCGGGAATCGAACCCGCAGTCCACAAACAATATCACTCCGGGTCTCTGGGAATCGAACCCACAGCCCTGGGATCTCCGGGAATTGAACCCGTAGTCCACCAACACATCAAATAAAGAAAACACACAGAGAGAATATAATATGTTAAATTACAACTTCACCGAAACTAGTGCCAACAATTTATCAAAAAGTTCAAGTAAATCAACTAGGCAATTAAACATGTTGAATCCTAGCTAATCATGCTTTTCTAACTAATACCGGGTAATGGTAACGCTTTTATCAGCTAAGAGCAGGAATATCACTAATCGAACAATTCAAGTAAAGTGTGTGTTACAACAACCAGCGCATGTACACGCCCGTCACCTCGCGTACAAGGCATTTAAACTATCACATAATATCCTAGGGGTGAAAGTTCCCCCACACGAGGTTAGACAAGCCACTTACCTCAATTCCGGTACAAAACCGCTAAGAAATAACCCTCTTGCCGCGAATGTCGGCCTCCACAAGTGTAGTATCCGATAAAAATCAATAGAATCACATCAAAATAGGCCAATTGGGCATTACCCAATCAAAATAACTCAAAATTCACCAAAATCCACAAGTTGCCAAAACCCGACTTTCGGTACGCTTATCGAAAAATCACGAAAGTTGTATATTAGGAACCCTTGTCTCAATACGAGTCTAAGCATATAAATTTTACCAAATTCGGACTCCATTTGGCCATTCAAAACCTTGATTTTCTAGAGTTCAAGCCTAGGGCTAAACCCTCCATAAATTACCCCAAATTCCTCCATTTTCATGATATAATTGCATAATATTACCAATACTAATCATAGATTAAGTCCATAGTTGATTACCTGATGATTTCCCTTGAATTTCTCTTCAAAATCGCCCAAATCGCCTCTAAAGCCGAGACCCAAAATGTGTGAAATGTTCTGAAATTTTTCTAACTTCCGATACACTTACTTACAGCGATTTTCGCTTCTGCGGAAGAATTTCCGCTCCTACGCGTCCGCTATCCGCGACCAAAGGGTCGCTTCAGCGGTTCCAGGCCTGGCCGGCCATTTCCGCTTCTGCGAGCAAAAGGGCCGCTTAAGCGGACCCGCTTCCGCGAAGAAGCTTCCGCTTCTGCGGACACATCCGCCTCTGCGCATCATTGACCGCTTCTGCGGTCTCGCCCAAACGTTAAAATGTCCGCTTCTGCGGACCATGCCCATTTTCTCCCCGTCCGCTTCTGCGATCACTGGCTCGCACCAGCGACCCCGCTTCAGCGGATTGGCTTCCGCTTCTGCGTAAACAGCCGCTCCTGCGCATCTCGTCCGCTTCTGCGGACACGCTCCTGCGTCCAAAATTCCGCAGGAGCGGAAACAACAGAAGCAGGATCCCAACCTGCAATTCTTCCACAATTTCTCCCGTTTAACCATCCGAAATCACCCCGAGGCCCCCGGGACCTCATCCAAACATACCAACACATCTTAATACCTTATTCGAACTTGCTCAAATCCTCAAAACACGTCTAACAACATCAAAACCCATAATTCACATCGAATTCTAGCCTAAATTTCTTAAAACTTTCCGAATTGCACATTCGATCTAAAACCCGGCCAAACGACGTCCGAATGACCTGAAAAGTTGCGGACATATCCAAAATCACATAACGAAGCTACAGAAATTGTAGGAATTCCATTCCGACCCCCGATCAAAATCTCACCTATCGTTCGGATTCGCCAAAATTTCAACCTTCGGCATTTCAAGCCTAATTGAGCTACGGACCTCCAAAATACATTCCGAACGCGCTCCTAACCCCGAAATCACCTAACGGAGCTAATGGAACCATCGGATTTCCGTTCCGAGATCGTCTTAACACCTGTTCCGGCTACGGACCGTTTTCTAGTTTCAAAGCTCTTATTTAGGGACTAAGTGTCCCAAAATGCTCAAATTTTCGGAACCGACTCTCCCGGCAACCCACAATAGCAGAAATGAACTTAGGGGAACAGTTAAATTAGGATTGGGGCATAATTTTCTAAAACGACCGGTTGGGTCGTTACAGGAGTATATGTGGACTAAGTCATCATTAAGTCCAAAAAGCAATGTGACAATGTCAAAGATTTGAGAAAGTTTTTCTAGAGGCTCCGAAGATATAATCTCAAGCTCAATCCAACAAAGTGTGCTTTCAGGGTGCCTTTAGGAAAGTTACTGGGGTTTATAGTAAGCCAGCATGGTATTGAATTGGATCTATCAAAGATAAAAGTAATCCATAATTTGCCTCCGCCAAATATGTCACGACTTAAACCCCGGTCGTGATGGCGCCCAACACAATGCTAGGCAAGCCCTACCATATTACCTCTTAAACCAGTCAATTATTAATTCCAATTAATCCAGTTAAAATCACACAGCAAGTGATCATATAAAAATGGCAACGTAATAGTAAAAGCATACAAAGTACGGTCCCAACCATATCGTGGTGTCATGAGTTTGAGCCTCTACAGAATAAGCATCCTAATGCAAACAAGTCTAAGCAAGATGAAACAACTAAATGATAATGAAGGAGAAATCAGGTTCTGCGGACGCCGACAGCTACCTCGTATTCTCCGCAAAAGTAGATAATGATCAGCAGCTACAATATCTCAACTGCACTCGGGCACCTGTGGATCGGCACAGAAAGTGCAGGGGAGTGGGGTGAGTATATTTCAACTCATTGAGTAATAATAATAAACAATAACTGAAAATAAGAACTCCTGTACTATTACTACATAGTTCTAAGGCAAACACCCACAGGTAAGTCATCACTACAGTAGCACTCCGATCACCAGTCCATACCTATCTCGTTAGGGTCCCACACTGACTAAATCCCCTTTCGTACCACAACAGTGTACATCCATCTCCATATACATGTGTCCCTAAAGAATAAGTATCGAATAAGTATAATGCTGCAGCGTGCAGCCCGATCCAATATATATACTACTGCGGCGTGCAGCCCGATCTAATATGTATACTGCTGCGGCGTGCAACCCGATCCATTATATATATACCGCGTGCAGCCCGATCCAATATGTATATACTGCTGCGGCATGCAGCCCGATCCAATATGTATACTGCTGCGGCGTGCAACCCGATCCAATATATATACTGCTGCGGCGTGCAGCCCCCGATCGAATATATAAACTGCTGTGGCATGCAGCCCGATCCAATATATATACCGCTGCGGCGTGCAGCCCGATCCAATATTGATATATGTATGTATATAATACCTCATAACGGGTCCTCGACCCTGTCTCAATTAGTAAAGGATTGGCCTTTCAGACTCACTCTGCTAAATCGGGGCTTCCACCCTAAGTAATATATCTCTCACCGTACACATCTAGTAGTGGCTATTAATAGGCTATTCAACTGGTTTTACGGCTGAGTGTAAGTTTCCAACACGATATAAGGGCCACCCAGCTCTACAGGTCCCCTAATGCTCTACAGATCGGCACAAGGCCCCAAACATGACTATTAGCCCAATTACACAGTTATAATCTCATTAACGGTCATAATACACAGTATTCTATTAGCCGGGATGGACCAAGTCCAAGTGCCCAATCACAATGTCACCACGAGACGCGTGTCTCATCTCGACATAGCATTGTGAAGTGCTAGTACAGGGTTTCAAACCCTCAGTACATCATTTACTACTACCACTCACCTCGAACTGGTAGAAGCCTCAGTCCGTCTTGCGCTTGCCTCGCAAATCAATCTCCTCGGATGCCAACTCTGCTCAAAATCATAGAGAATACTTCAATACATGCAATGACACACAACCCACTCGAAGTAACTACCAATCGCACCAAAACCCACTAAGTTTTCAAAATCCGACTTTTGGTGCGCTTCTCAAAAATTATAAAAGGCATATTCGGAACCCTCGTCTCACTACGAGTCTATGCATATAAAGTTTTCCAAAATCGGAATCCGATTGCCCACTCAAATCAACAATTTACCGAAACCCTGGCTTAGGCTAAATTTCCTCACAATTTGATCCAATTTCCGTGAAATAAAGGAGGATTTCAAGATAAAAACGCGTAAAGGAACCATAAAAATTACCTCCGATGATAACCCGATGATTTCCCAGCAATCCAAATCGCCCAATTCTCCTCTCTAAACCGAGCCCAAATGTTTTGCAACTTATGAAATTTTTAACTCTTCAGATATACATAACACAAGCACGATTTCCGCTTCTGCGGACAAAAATCCGCCTCTGCGATGCCGCCTCTGTGACCAAATGGTCGCTTCTGCGAGATCACACCAAAGCGCCCAGTTCCGCTTCTGTGTCTCAGGTCTGGCACCTGCGAAACCGCTCCTGCGGACACACCTCCGCTTCCGCGATCTCCCCCCAGTCGCCTACCTTCCGCTTCTGCAACCCTAGACTCGCAGGAGGCGAGTCCGCTCATACGGTACATCATCCGCTTCTGCAGAACCTCCTGGCCAATCCCCCTTTCGCCTCTTCGGTAATAATTCCACTTCTGCGGTATCACTCCTGCGCTCCCATTTTCGCAGGAGTGAAAACAACTGAACCAGCAAATCTTCAACCTGCAACTTACCATGTTTTTCTCTCGTTTAACCTCCCGAAACCACCTCGGGTCCCCCGGGACACCACGAAAGCCACAAACATTCTCCATAACACCATACGAACTTGCTCCAATGATAAAAACACCTACTTTAACACGGAATAACATCGAATTCAAGCAATTCAAGCCTAAGTTTTCATTCAAACTTCCGAAATCGACATTCGACCAAAAACCCAACCAAACGACCACCGAATGACCTGAAACTTTGCAGGCACATCCAAAATCACCTAACAGAGCTACTGCAACTGTCGGAATTCTATTCCAACTCCCGGATCAAAATCTCACCTATCGATCGGATATCACCAAAATTCAACTTTAGCCAATTCAAGACTAAAACTACACTGGACCTTTAAATTCACTTTCGATTGCCCTCCTAGCTCAAAAATGACCTCCCGGAGCTGAACGAATCATCAGAATTCAATTCCGAGCTCTCTAACTCACGGGTCAACATTCAGCTGACTTTTCTCAACTATTCCTTCTTCTAAGAGACTATTTGTCTCATTTCCAACTAAACTCAATCCGAATTGACTAAAACTTACCCAACAATCATATTACAACATTAACAAGCAGATAACAGGGGTAATGGGGTAATAACACACATGATGATGGGCCGGGTCATCACATTCTCCACAACTTAAGAAAACACTCATCCTCGAGTGGGTCAAGAAACATACCTGGAGACTCAAATAGGTGAGGATATCTGCTCCGTATCTCCTGCTCGACCTCCGAACTAGCCTCCTCTGTGGGTCGACCTCACCATTGCACCTTGACTGAAGCAATCTCCTTGAACCTCAACTTTCAAACATGTCTACCCAGAATAGCCACTGGCTCCACTTCATAAGATAAATCACCATCAAGCTGAATGGTACTGAAGTCTAATACGTGAGACGGATCCCCGATGTACTTCCGGAGCATAGACACATGGAACACTAGATGAACGCTGGATAAGTTGGGTGGCAAGGCCAAATCATATGCCACCTCTCCAACTCTACTAAGTATCTCAAAAGGACCAATGTACCTGGGACTCAACTTCCCTTTCTTCCCGAACCTCATGACACCCTTCATGGGTGAAACCTTCAGCAATACCCTATCACCAACCATGAAAGACAACTCTCGAACCCTATGGTCTGCATAACTCTTCTGGCGAGATTGTGCTGTGTGAAGCCTCTCCTGGATCAACTTTGCTCTATCCAGAGCATCCTGAACTAGCTCAGTCCCTATCAATCTATCCTCACCAGGCTCAAACCATCCGACGGGAGATCTACACATTCTGCCATACAATGCCTCGTACGGGGCCATCTGAATACTTGACTGATAACTGTTGTTGTAGACAAACTCGGCAAGTGGCAAGAACTCATCCCACAAACCACCAAAGTCAATCACACAAGCTCGCAACATATCCTCCAGGATCTCAATAGTGCGCTCAGACTGCCCATCTGTCTGGGGGTTAAATACGTTGCTCAACTCTACCCGCGTACCCGTCTCTCGCTAAAATGATCTCCAAAATTGAGAAGTGAACTGAGTGCCTCTGTCAGATATAATAGATACCGGGACCCCATGCAACCTGACAATCTCCCGAATAAAGATCGCTACCAACCGCTTCGATGAGTAAGTAGTACTAACTCGGATGAAATGTGCGGACTTAGTCAGCCGATCAACAATCACCCATACAGAATCAAACTTCCTCGTTGTCCGAGGGAGTCCAGTAACGAAATCTGTGGTGATCCTCTCCCACTTCCACTCGGGAATAACCATACGCTGAAGAACACCGCCTGGTCTCTGATGCTCATACTTGACCTGTTGGCAATTGAGGCACCTGGCTACATGCCTAACAATATCCATCTTCATTCTCCTCCACCAATAGTGCTGTCTCAAGTCTTAGTACATCTTCACGGCACCTGGGTGAATAAAGTACCGCGAACTGTGTGCCTCCTCAAGTATTAACTCCCACAAACCATCTACATCGGGCACGCATATACGGCCTTGCATCCTCAGAACACCCTCACATCGATAGTCACATCTCTAGCATCATTATGCTGCACTCTGTCCTTAAGGACAAGCAAATGTGGGTCATCATACTATCGCTCCCTAATGCGATCATATGAGGATGATCGAGTCTCGGCTCCAAAATATCCAACCTCACTAGCCTATTGTCTAGGGCCTGAACATCATAAGGAAATGGCCTCTCCCCAACTGTGATGAAAGCTAGGCTGCCCATACTAACTGCCTTCCGAATCAAAGCATCGGCCACAACATTGGCCTTGCCCGGATGATACAAAATAGTGATGTCATAATCCTTAAGCAACTCCAGCCACCTCCACTGTCTCAAATTAAGGTCCTTCTATCTGAATAAGTGCTGAAGACTGCGATGATCCGTGTACACCTCACATGAGACACCATACAGGTAATGCCTCCAAATCTTCAAAGCGTGAACTATGGCTGCTAACTCCAAATCATGAACAGGGTAGTTCTTCTCATGGGGTTTCAACTGATGAGAAGCATAAGCAATGACCCTACCGTCCTGTATCAACACACAACCAATGCCAACTCATGAAGCATCACATTACACATTATAAGGATCTGATTCTGACGGCAGAATCAAGACTAGTGCTGTGGTCAGTGCTGTCTTGAGCTTTTGAAAGCTCTCCTCGCACTCCTCGGACCATATGAAAGGAACACCCTTCTGAGTCAATCTAGTCAAGGGTGAAGCAATAGAAGAGAATCCCTGAACGAATCGGCGATAATACCCCGCCAATCCTAGAAAGCTACGGATCTCAGTAACTGAGGTCGGTCTGGGCCAACTCTGCACTGCCTCGACCTTCATCGGATCTACTTGAATACCATCATGGGACACCATGTGCCCTAAGAATGCCACAGACTCAAGCCAAAACTCACATTTGGAGAACTTGGCATACATCTTCTCCTCTCTCAATCTCTGCAATACGATACTCAAGTGTCGAGCATGCTCCTCCTGGCTACCAGAGTAGACTAGAATGTCATGAATGAACACAATCACGAATAAATCTAGATAGGGCCTCAACACACTGTTCATCAGATGCATAAATGATGCTGGGGCGTTGGTCAGCCGAACAGACATCACAAGGAACTCATAGTGGCCATATTTGGTCCTGAATGCAGTCTTCATAATGTCTGACTCTCTAATCTTCAGCTGATGGTAGCCTGAACGAAGATCAATCTTCGAAAATACCCTAGCTCCCTGGAGCTGATCAAATAAATCCTCATTATGAGGAAGAGGATACTTATTCTTCACTGTAACTTTGTTCAGCTGCCTGTAGTCAATACACATCCTCATCGATCCATCCTTCTTCTTAACAAATAGGACCGGTGCACCCCACGGCGACACACTCTGCCGAATGAACCCCTTATCTAGGAGTTCCTGCAGCTGCTCCTTCAATTCCTTCAGCTCAGCTGGTGCCATCCAATATTGAGGAATAGAAATAAGCTGAGTGCCTGGCACCAAATCGATCCCAAAATCAATATCCCTGTCCGGCGGCATGCCCGGCAGGTCTGAGGGAAACACATCAGGAAAGTCTCGCACAATGGGAACAGAATCAATACTGGGAGTCTGGGCCTCGACCTCCCTCACAAATGCTAAATAAGAGAGACATCCCTTCCCAACCATTCGTTGGGCCTTGAGGAAAGATATCACCCTGCTAGGTACATACTCAGTCGTGCCTTGCCACTCGATCCTCTGAATGCCCGGCATAGACAAGGTGATTGTCTTAGCATGACAGTCCAGAATAGCATGACATGGAGATAGCCAGTCCATGCCCAATATAACATAAAAATCGATCATGCTGAGAAGCAACAGGTCCACTCGGGTCTCCAGACCACCAATAGTGACCAAACAGGACCGGTATACATGGTCCACAATAATAGTATCCCCTACTGCGGTAGATACATGCACTGGCAGCTCAAGACACCCTCGGGTCGTGCCCAATTGAGGAGAAAAATAGGTAGACACATAAGAATAAGTAGAACTAGGATCGAACAACACCGAGGCATCTCTGTGGCAGATTGAAATAATACCTGTAATAACTGCATCAGAAGCAACGGCCTCAGATCGGTCCTGAAGAGCATAGCATCTAGCCCGTCCGCCTGATCAGCCTCCCCCCCCAAAGGTAACCCTTAGTTGGCGGGGCGGGTGCTGAAGTAGACGAACTAGATGACGAGGGCTGCCCCCTCTGCTGATAACATCTGGAAACAAGGCGGAGACACTCCCTACGGTGCTGCCCAAGCTCTTCGCACTCGTAGCAACTCCCTGGTGCTGGGGGATGAGACTGATAAGGACCCCTGGCGCTGGAGTGGCCAGCTGAAGAACTAGGCCGAGATGAACCCTGAGTAGATGGGGCCTGTGAAAAACTCTAAGTTGGCATGGTACTGAGGGATGGCTGGCTCTGGTGTGAACCCTGATAACCCTGACAAGAAGACCACCCACGACGATCCGAGCGACCCGATTGCGAAAATCTGAAAGAGCAACCTCGGCTCTGGTGACTCTGGCCTCTGCTTTCAGTGCCACTGGAACTAGCTGAACCTCTAGGCCTCTTGGCCTCCCTCTCGTCCCGCTCTCTGCGACGATATGACTCTATGTCGCGAGCAATATCCACAGCCTCCTCAAATGTACGACTCAAAACCCTCTCTCGGGTCATCAGAATATGAATGGGATAAATGAGGTCGTCTACAAAGTGTCCAATCCTCTCTCTATCGGAAGGAACCAACCACTGTACATGCCTAGACAACTCTGTAAACCTGATCTCGTACTCTGACACTGTCATGTCCCCCTGTCGGAGACCCTCAAACTACCTATGCATCTCGTCTCTCTGAGATTGAGGCACCCACTTCACCAAGAACATGGTGGAGAACTCTGGCCACGATAGTGGTGCTACCACTGCTAACCCGCGTCGCTCATAAGACTCCCACCAAGCGAAAGCTGGCCCCTGAAACTGAAAGGTAGTGAAAGATACCCCACTGGACTCTAATATCCCTGCCGTACGAAGCATCCGACGGCACTTGTCCGGAAAACCTTGGGCGTCCTCGCCCGGAGCACCAGTGAACACTGGAGGAGATAACCTGGTGAACCTCTCGAGACGACACTACTCATCGTCCATCATAGCTGGGACCCTGTCCCCCTGAACCTGATCCGCTAGCTGAACTAGAACCACAGGCTGAACTTGAGGAGCCTCTGGTGTCTGCAAGCCATGAACTGCTAGCTCTTGAGTGCGTGCGGCAGGGGTCTAATGACCACCCCGGTCCCAGATGCAGCTACTGCGGAGGTAACTGAAACCGCCTGTGGCAGGCCAGTGCAAACTGCTAGTATCTGAGCCAGGGTCTCCTGTAGACTCGGAATGACAATGGGCACAGCTGGTGCCTGAACTGGTGCTGCTGGCACCTCTGCAACTGGGGGCTGTAGGTCAGCTAGTACTGCATCAGCTGGCCGACCTCCGCCACGACCACGATCGCGTCCACGGCCTCTAGCAAGTGGTAGTGGTGGTCGTCCTCCACGTCCGGAAGCTCGAGTTCTCGCCATCTGCGAGAGAATAGAATGTCAAAGTTCGGTTCAAGTAAAAAGTAATCGCACGACAAGAATTCCAAGAATTGAAACTTTTCCTGAAAAGGTTTGCAGCCTCCCGAGGATAAGTATAGGCGTCCCCATACCGATCTACGAGACTCTACTAAACCGGCTCATGACTCACGAGACCTGTTAACCTAGGCTCTGATACCAACTTGTCACGACCCAAACCCCGGTCGTGATGGCGCCCAACACAATACTAGGCAAGCCCGACCATATTACCTCTTAAACCAGTGAATTATTAATTCCAATTAATCCAGTTAAACTCACACAACAAGTGATTATATAAAAATGGCAACGTAATAGTAAAAGCATACAAAGTGCGATCCCAACCATATCGTGGCGTCACGAGTTTGAGCCTCTACAGAATAAGCATCCTAGTACAAACAAGTCTAAGCAAGATGAAACAACAAAATGATAATGAAGGAGAAAACAGGTTCTACGGATGCCGGTAGCTACCTCGTAGTCTCCGCAAAAGTAGATAATGATCAGCAGCTACAATATCTCAACTACTCTCGGGCACCTGTGGATTTGCACAGAAAGTGCAGCGGAGTGGGGTGAGTATATTTCATCTCAGTGAGTAATAATAATAAACAATAACTGAAAATAAGAACTCCTGTACTATCACTAAACAGTTCTAAGGCAAACCCCCACAGGTAAGTCATCACTACAGTAGTACTCCGATCACCAGTCCACACATATCTCGTTAGGGTCCCACACTAACTAAATCCCCTTTCGTACCACAATGGTGTACAGCCATCTCCATATATATGTGTCCCTAAAGCATAAGTATCTAATAAGTATAATGCTGCGGCGTGCAGCACGATCCAATATATAGATATATATATACTGCTGCGGCATGCAGCCCGATCAAATATATATACTGCAGCGGAGTGCAGCCTGATCCAATATGTATACTACTGCGGCGTGCAGCCCAATCCAATATATATATACTGTTGCAGCGTGCAGCTCGATCCAATATGTATATATTGCTGTGGCGTGTAGCCCGATCCAATATGTATGCTGCTGCGGCATGCAGCCCGATCCAATATATATATACTGCTGCGGCGTACAACCCGATCCAATATGTATACTGCTACGGCGTGTAGCACAATCCAATATATATACTGCTGCGGCGTGCAGCCCAATCGAATATTGATATATGTATGTATATAATACATACTAACAGGTCCTCGACCCTGTCTCAATTTTTATAGGATTGGCCTTTCAGGGTCACTCAGCTAAATTAGGGGCTTCCACCCTAAGTAACATATCTCTCACTGTACACATCTAGTATTGGCTCTTAATAGGCTATTCAACTGGTTTTACGGTTGAGTGTATATTTCCAACACGATATAAGGGTCACCTAGCTCTACAGGTCCCCTAATGCTCTACAGATCGGCACAAGGCCCCCAACATGGCTATTAGCCCAATTACACAGTTATAATCTCATTAACGGTCATAATACACAGTATTGTATTAGCCGGGATGGACCAAGTCCAAGTCCCCAATCACAATGTCACCACAAGACGCGTGTCTCATCTCGACATAGCAATGTAAAGTGCTAGTACGGGGTTTCAAACCCTCAGTACATCATTTACTACTACCACTCACTTCGAACTGGTAGAAGCCTCAGTCCGTCTTGCACTTGCCTCGCAAATCAATCTCCTCATATGCCAAATCTACTCAAATCATAGAGAATACGTCAATACATGCAATGACACACAACCCACTCGAAGTAACTACCAATGGCACCAAAACCCACTAAGTTGTCAAAATCCTACTTTTGGTGCGCTTCTCGAAAAATTATAAAAGTTACATATTCGGAACCCTCGTCTCACTACGAGTCTATGCATATAATGTTTTCCAAAATCAGATTCCGATTGCCCACTCAAATCGACAATTTACCAAAACCCTAGCGTAGGCTAAATTTCCTAACAATTTGATCCAATTTTCGTGAAATAAAGGAGAATTTCAAGATAAAAACGCGTAAAAGAACCATAAAACTCACCTCCGATGATATCCCGATGACTTCCCAGCAATATATCATCCAAATCGCCCAATTCTCCTCTCTAAACCGAGCCCAAATGTTTTGCAACTTATGAAATTTTTAACTCTTCTGATATATTTAACACAGGCACGATTTCCGCTTCTGCGGACAAAAATCCGCCTCTGCGACCAAATGGTCGCTTCTGTGAGATCACACCAAACCACCCTGTTCCGCTTCTACGACCCAGGTCTTGTACCTGCGAGACCGCTCTTGCCGACTCACCCCCGCTTCTGCGATCTCCCCCTACGAAACCTGCAACTTACCATGTTTTTCTCCCGTTTAACCTCCCAAAACCACCCCGGGTCCCCCGGGACCCCACGAAAGCCACAAACATTCTCATAACACCATACGAACTTTCTCCAATGATAAAAACACCTACTTTAACATGGAATAATATCGAATTCAAGCAATTCAAGCCTAAATTTTCATTCAATCTTCCGAAACCGACATTCGACCAAAAACTCGACCAAACGACCTCCGAATGACCTGAAATTTTGCAGGCACATCCAAAATAACCTAACAGAGCTACTACAACTGTCGAAATTCTATTCCGACTCTCGGATCAAAATCTCACCTATCGATCGGATATCGCCAAAATTCAACTTTAGCCAATTCAAGCCTAAAACTACACCGGACCTCCAAATTCACTTCCGATCGCCCTCCTAGCTCACAAATGACCTCCCGGAGCTGACTGAATCATCAGAATTCGATTCCAAGCTCTCTAACTCACGGGTCAACATCCATCTGACTTTTCTCAACTATTCCTTCTTCTAAGAGACTATTTGTCTCATTTCCAACTAAACTCAATTCGAATTGACTCAAACTTACCCAACATGCATATTATGACATTAACAAGCAGATAACAGGGGTAACGGTGTAATAACTCACATGATGACGGGCCGGGTCATCATAGAAGAATAAGCAAGAAGTAATGAGTTTATTGGGCAGGTTGAATTATATCAGCAGGTTTATTGCTCAGTTGATGTCAACATGTGAGCCCATTTTCAATCTTCTAAAGAAAGATGCTGCGGTAAATTGGACTGATGAATGCCAAAAGGCCTTTGACAAGATTAAAGAATATTTGGCCAATTCTCCAGTACTTGTTCCTCTAGAACCGGGAAGACATTTGATCTTGTATTTGACTGTGCTTGATAATTCTTTTAGCTGCCTACTGGGGCAGCATGATGAGATGGGAAAGAAAGAGCAGGCGATATATTACCTCAGCAAAAAGTTCACATCTTACGAGGTGAAATACACACAATTGGAGAGAACGTGTTGTGCTCTAACTTGGGTTGCTCAAAAACTGAAACATTACCTGTCAGCTTATACCACATATTTGATATCACTGTTGGATCCATTGAAGTATATATTTCAGAAACCTATTCATACAGGAAGACTTACTAAATGGCAAATTCTTCTCACAGAGTTTGACATCATCTATGTAACTCTTACAGCAAAAAAAACGTAAGTAGTTGCAGATCATCTAGCAGAGAACCTAGTGGATGATGAATATGAGCAGTTAAAAACATATTTTCCCGATGAGGAGGCAATGAATATTGAAGAAGTAGAGAAAGATGATAAGCCAGGATGGAGAATGTACTTTGATGGAGCCGTAAACAGTAAGAGAGTTGGAATTGGAGCAGTACTTATTTCAGAAACGGGTCAGCATTATCCTATTACCGCTCAGCTTTGATTTTTCTGCACCAACAATATGGCTGAATATGAAGCATGCATATTGGGATTTAGGATGATGATAGATATGGGTGTTCAAGAGATTTTGGTCATGGGTGACTCCGATCTCTTGATACATCAGATTCAAGGAGAATGGGAGATAAGAGATTTAAAGTTAATACCTTATCGACATTGTCTGCATGAACTATCCCAGAAATTTCAATCTATAGAGTTCAAACACATCCCAAGAATGCACAATAAAGTAGCAGATGCTCTGGCCACATTATCCTCCATGTTGCATCATCCAGATAAATCTTATGTTGATCCACTACAGATACAAGTGCATGATCAAAATGCTTATTGTTTTGCTGTGGAAGAAGAACCTGATGGAGAGCCGTGGTATCATGATATCAAAGAATACTTGAGGACAGGGGGGACTACTCAGAACAACCCACTGGAGATCAGAAAAGGCTATAAGGCGATTGGCAAATGGATTTTTCGTTAGTGGAGGAGATGTATACAAAAGAACACCAGATTTGGGGCTATTGAGATGCATAGATGCGCAGAAAGCTGACACAATTATGGCTGATGTACATGCGGGAGCTTGCAGACCTCATATGAGCAAATACATTTTAGCCAAGAAAATACCGAGAGCGTGATATTTTGGCTCACCATGGAGCGTGATTGTATTAGGTATGTGAGGAAATTCCATCAATGTCAAATACACGGAGATTTGATTCACTCTCCACCATATGAGTTGCATACAATGTCTGCACCCTGGCCATTTGTTGCCTGGGGCATGGATGTCATTGGACCAATAGAACCTGCATCTAATGGGCACAAATTTATCTTGGTTGCAATTGATTACTTCACCAAATGGGTGGATGCGAAGACATTTAAGGCAGTGACAAAGAAGGTAGTGGTGGATTTTGTGCATGTAAATATCATATGCCGCTTTGGAATTTCTAAAGTAATTATCACAGACAATGGTTCAAATATGAACAGTCACCTCATGACAGAAGCATGTCAAAGATTCAAAATCATGCATCGTAACTCTACATCTTACAGGCCTAAAGAAAATGGAGCAGTAAAAGCTGCGAATAAGAATATAAAGAAGATTCTAGGAAAAATGGTGGAAGAGTCAAGGCAATGGCATGAAAAATTACCTTTCGCTCTTGTGGGTTATCGCACAACCATATGTACTTTAATCGGTGCCACACCCTACTCGTTGGTGTACGGAATAGAGGCAGTTATACCCGCATAAATTGAGATAACATCCCTTCGAATCATAGCTGAGGCTGAAATCGATGATGATGAATGGGTAAAGGCCCGGTTGGAACAATTAAATTTGATTGACAAAAAAGAGGTTAGCAGCGGGTTGCCATGGGAAATTATATCAGCGGAGAATGGCTAGAGCATACAATAAGAAAGTACGTCCGCGGAAATTTGAAGTAGGACCATTGGTATTGAGGCGAATTCTGCCGCATTGGGCAGAAGCGAAAGGCAAATTTGCATCGAACTGGCAAGAACCGTTCATGGTATCACGGGTATTGTCCAATAGAGCTCTATATTTGACAGATGTTGAAGGAAAATGTGTAGAGACTGCTATCAACTCAGATGCAATCAAGAGATATTATGTATAAATCCATTTTCATTTGTATAATTGTATTTGCCATAATTTTGGAATTGAAATGATGAAGGCATTTTATTCTCTATCCAAACACTCTATCCATTGACATCCTCATTGAGCCTTATTTGTTTTATCCTTTCATATCCCTCTCTCGGAATCATTCATGTTGCAAGAAAAGAAAATTTAAAAGTGATGATGAAAAAAAAGAAAAAAAGGAGACAAAAAGAAAAAAAAAAGAAAAAAAAATGCAAATACAAACAAAAGAAAAAATGCGTACAAAATACAAAAGAAAATCGGGAAATGTCAAACAATGAATATGAACGTAGTTCGAACTACATTTTGACTTGATCCGAAAATGGTACGTAGGCAGCCTCACTAAGGTTCAGTCATGATAAAAATAAAATCTGAGATTCCCCACATATTGAAACTGGGGCATAAACTATGTTTGTGATTCCGAGAGTTGTAAATATGTTGAAACCCTCATAAATTTTGAGCCTTTTATACTCTTTTTTCTGAAACCATCCAAAAGCCACATTACAATCCAAAGAAAGACCTTCTAATCAATTTCAAGAAAATGACAATACAATGAGAATAAGGAAAATAGCGCATGGATAGTACCCGGTGGTTCAGAAAACAAAAGAACAAAAAGAAAAAGAAAAAATGAGAGAGTCTTATTGGTGAAAACCTTAACTGGCACCATAAGGCGATTGCGAGATTGAGAGAATAAAATGAGAGAGTCTTATCGGTGAAAACCTTAACCATCACCGTAAGGCGACTGTGAGATTGAAAGAATAAATGAGAGAGTCTTATTGGTGAAAACCTTGACCGGCACTGTAAGGCGACTGTGAGGACTATATTGTGAAAGAAGAAAAACAACAAAAATAAGATTGGTTTGGGTTGAAGGAAAAGTTGGAGTTAAGATAGTAACAATTCGATTGGACAAACTGGGTCAGAGTTTAAATACATGGCATGATCAGAGGAATCAGCCGTCATACCTAGATAAGTTGTGTCTCAACTCCAAAGTACCCTTAGCCCTTTTAAATTCATATTTTTCTGCATTTCATTGATCAAAAACCAGTTGCCCAATGAAAGCTAACTACCAGCTTCTCATGTTAAGAATGTAATAACGCTGCGTCAGAGAAAAAATAAAAGAAAAACAAAAGCATGGCAATCAAAGCCAAAAGGAAAATAAAAAAAAAAGAAGAAACAAAAAGAAAAGTGGGAAGGAGATTACAGAAGAAAAGTTGAAGAAATCTAGCAAAGGGCTGCATAGCGGAATAAAGCAAGAAGAGGCTGGCAATGGAAACATAATCAACGAAATGTCAGTTGCCAATATTTTCTAACTAATAAGATTGTTCTCTGATTTAGACAGGAACAAAAAGATTCAAATTTTCACTAATCACTTTTAAGTGAACTTGACCAATGTGGAAGAAGAAAAACACAAAAAAGAAATACAACAATAAAAGGAGGAATCCGCAGAGGAGGACTCATTCAGTCAACAAGAAAATTACCCAAAACAACAAGTAAGGTATTGTCTTTTCAAAACTCATACCCCAGTTATCATACTGAGGGAATATTTTGTGCATATTCATTATTCATGCATCAGGCGCCCACTTAGATAACAAAGGAATATTTTTTGCATTTTAATTTTTCATGCATCAGGCGCCCACCTGGATAACAAGGGAATATTTTATGCATTTTCATTTTTCATGCATCAGGCGCCCACCTGGATAATAAGGGAATAGTTTCTGTATTTTGATTTTTCATGCATCAGGCGCCCACCTGGATAACAAGGAAATACTTTTCTGCAAATTTTTAATTTTATGCATCAGGCGCCCACCTGGATAACAAGGGAATACTTTTTTGCAAATTTTTTTTATGCATCGAGCGCCCACCTGGATAACAAGGGAATACTTTTTCGCAAATTTTTATTTCTGCAACTCTGGTTTGTGTTAGCTAACATGAGCAACACTGTAACTTGAAATTTCATGCATCAGGCGCCCACCTGGATAACAAAGGAATATTTTCTGTAATTTTAATTTCTGTTCAGGCGCCCACCTGTATAATAAGGGAGTACATTTCTTCAAGTTTAATTTATGTTCAGGCGCCCACTTGTATAACAAGGGAGTACATTTTTGCAATTTTAATTTCTGTTCAGGCGCCCACATGCATAACAAGGGAATACATTTCTGCAATTTTAATTTCTGTTCAGGGGCCCACCTGTATAACAAGGGAATACATTTCTGTAATTTTAATTTCTATTCATGTGCCCACCTGTATAACAAGGGAATATGTTTCTGCAATTTTAATTTGTTTTATCTAACATGAGTAACATCATGACACGTGAAAAGCCCACACTGGGGCAGAGGAAAAAGTTTTTGTTGTTTTTGTTTTTGTTTTAACAGGTATCAACCTTGAAGCAAGGAACACGATTGGGAGTCACACATAAGGAATGGAAGCAGTATGTCAGAAGCAAGAAAATAAATCAAAAAATCAACAAAAAAGAAGGATGATGGAATAAGAGATGGAAAAGCAAGGAAGAATAAGAAGACAAGAAGTAGATAGGAATCATTGTAATTCATAGGATGATAGCTTAAAATAGCTTCATTTTTAATTTTATCCCTGGGGTAATAAGAAGTTAGTTAGTGGTCATAGCAACAGTAGTAGCAGCAGCAAAGTCTTGGTAGTTTCATACTACCAGACCTTCCCGAACTACACTGACCTGATTCCTGTTTAGCCCAGGATATGTAGGCAACCTCTAATGTAGGGTTTGGTCAAAAGGTTTCCAAAATGCTTCTCACGAAATATGCCAATGGGCAAAATCTCTCATTACTGCTCACTTGTCTTTGCACTGAAACTCCTCTTGTTCCCAAGCAAAGAGGGGCAGCTGTGAGCACGTGATTTTTGCCCTTGGCAAATAAATTTCAATATTAAAATAAATAAGATTTTTGATTTGCAATTATATGCTTAATTGAAATAAAGTGTGTGCTTGTGATTGAAACAATGTGAAATCAAAAAAATTAAAAAGGGGGTTAATTAGAAAATTTCACAAAAAATAAAGGAATTAAAGAAAATTAACAAAACATAACAATATACCGGAAAATTAAAGAATAATAGCAAAAATGTCATAAAAATACCAGAACAATTAGGAAAAATAGGAAAAATAAAAGATAAGAAATAATTGAAAAGAATACAAAAAAAATACAACAAGGAAAATACAAAATAATAATTAAATACATTATAAAATACATAAGGATTACAATAATGGGCCAAAGTTCAAGCCCAATGTGTAACAGCCCAATGGTCTATACTGTCCGGTCCAATTTTCTAGGTAAAATGATGGCGTATTGAGAGACTAACTCCTGGCCGTCCATATAATTGATCAAACGGATAATATTAAGTCTTCAAGAATAAATAAAACGACGTAGCATTGGCAATCAAATCTCAGCCGTCTATCTTGTTAATCCAACAGATCTGAATAATGGCCCATTAAGCCATACGCTGTCGTTTTGAAGGCAGAAGATTTGGGCCGTTCATCCTAGCAAATATAATGGTGGAGAATTAGCGATCTAGGATGAGTATATAAGCTCAGTCTCTCATTCAGAGACCAAACCATTACACTCCCCAAACCCTAGCCGCCCTTCTCCTTTATTCCTCTCCGTCTCCTCCGCCGTTCTTCATGGAGACTAGCCTATATCCATAGCCGTCTCCGGTCATCCCTGACCCCAAAACTGTTTCCTTCTTTCTTTCTCACCCAAAACCCCCCTGAAACCTTAGAAAACCAGAAAAAATCCCTACTTCTTGAAAGTCCGGTCACCGGAATCTTTGCTGGTGACCTTCAACCTTTGAACCCACCTCCCAAATTAACACCATAGAACCACTACGAGGGGATCTTTTAGCCTACGTAGTTGGTTTATCTCTAATATCTCTGTAAATGCTCGAATATACAAAATAAGTTTACTGGAATCCTATCTCCGTTGAACTCCCAAACAAGACCCACCCCCAAAACACACCCCTTTACCTCTATAACACTCCCTTTACCACCAAAACCCAAGAAAATAACTAGTTTAATTAAATCTAGAAAAAATAAAGACTTCGAGTCTTTGAAGTCTTAAAGCCTGGAAAAAAAGAAAAGAACAAGAACAAGAAAAGGAAAAGAAAAATAAAGAAAGAAATAAGGAAAGCACAGGAGAGATATCCTGCTAAGCTAAGTGTCCTTGCCCCGGTCATCTGTGTCTTTGATCTCATGCATGATTTTCTTTGTCTATTTTTGCTTTCTTTGGTTTGGTAGTTTAATCTTTTTGCATTTTCTTTGTTTAATTGCTTTCTTAGTTCTCTATAGTTAATCTTTAGCATGTTTGAATGGTAAAATCTTCTCGTTATACTCTCATCTTCTACATATCTTCTGATTGTTTCATCTTTTACATGTCTTCTGTTATAGCATGTTTTGACTGTTTCATCTCTTTTGATTTCTTGTTTAATAAATTTTCTGAGGGCTTCTATCATATTGCCAATGTCATCTATCCTGTTTATCATGCTTAACTAATATACAGAGCCTCTTAGGGTTTTTCTATAAGTCAACACATGAATTTGTTGAAAATATGCTTCTTTATGTCTGATTTGTTAACTATGCCTAAGTCTGAAATTGTGAGTTAGTTAATTGAGATTCAACCATTATCTAATTTCCCTCTGAGTTTTGGTTAATTGATAAGCGATTTCTAATTGTGGCTTTGTGTGAAAATTGACATAAGTGGGATGTATTTGTAATAGATTCATGTGTTAGACTTTGATAAATCTTATTGTGCTTTAGGGTATTGATTATAGCTGTAATACATAAATGATTAGTAAACTGGCTATTATTGAAAAATAACCCAATCTGGCTATGAGTGAAATGATTTAAGACTAAGTGATTAATATGGCCACTCCTGAAACATTGGAGTGGCTAATTCTGCAAGTCTAAGTCTAAATAATAAAGTGGCTAATTCTATAAGTCTAAGTCTAGTTAATAGAAGCATGCTTGTCCTGCAATTCAATCTAATTAAGCTATGTAATAATAAAGGCTACATTTTAAATTCTGAGACAATTAAAAAGGTTCAAACTAAAAAAAGAACTAAGGTTAAACCTGGCCATGTCTTAAATGATTCATAAATAATGACCACCAGTTAAATACTAACTAAATTAGAATACTCAGACCGTTAACTGGTCGAGTAAATAATACAAAATAATAGGGGTATAAAAGGAATAACAAATGGCGTAGTTGTGGATTTAATAGAGCCTGTTGGGATAAAATAAACATTCAGGTTTAGTATTTCTGGAATAATGCATAAAATAAAGGGTAAAACAGACCCAATAAAAAGGCATAACTATTAAAATCCTTAGTAAGTGAGGGCACTATAGTAATAGACCCTTAAAAGAAGCAAAAAGACTACCCTAGAACCTTCCAGCAAGGGCTGGAAGGCTTTTCAAAGCTGAAATAAGGTACCAAACTATAATTAATTAAAGAATTAAGGGTAGGGAACTTGTAATAGGATTTTTAATTTCCCGCTCAAAATTTCACCAAAAACATCTATAGATAAGCTATAACTATGCCTGAAAAAGGGATGTAGTCTAGAAATTCAGAGAAAATTTCTGAAATTAAAGGTGATACACTACAAATAGAGAGTGAAATTTTGGGTATAGTTGAGTATAGTTTTGGAATTCAATTAGGGATCTTCTGCTATTCTCTACTACTGGGTTCTATTGGATTTCATTCAAGTCCGCTCTTTAGATTGTTTATTTGCTGAACTTGAAGATTATATTTGACTGTGTATTCACTGTGCTGCTGTGATTTCCTCTCTGTTGATTATGTTTTTGTGATCACCGACATCCTTCTTCTTCATTTGCATCCTAGACTCATAGATTTTCCTTTTGCTGAATCAGGTACACAATTCCTACCAAAATATTTAATTGCCAGCTGATTTGAGGAATAAATACTATGAGTTTTTCAGAAGAAAGTTTTCTGTTGTCATTCATATGTTCTTACTTTTATCGCATGATTAGATCCACTGTAATTTGATATGGACTGTTTGTAATAAATGGTACATATGAGATGAAGTGATACAAATGATAATGTAATAGATAGAGTAGAGTAGAGTATATGTAGTCGTAATCACCATAGAACTAGTTTAAAAACAGGCTACTCATAAGTCAATTCACCTAGATAATATTAATCTCGTAATCTAGATACTAATCATAACAACTACATTACCTTCATGAATTAGAATGTGATAACTGACTTAGCTTTAGTTTGTCGCTTCACTTCAATTGTTTTAATAACAACTTGAAACAGTGCAAGCTAGAACCAGTAATTAATTTACAGAGCTAAGTGTTATATCACTGTCTGAAATAATTGGCACAAATAGCTTATTGTTTGAGTTCAATTAGTAATTGATAATCATAATCAAAATATTATGAGTTACAACTAGTGATTAATAATAGTTCAATTCGCATGGTTGAGTAGCACGTTGTTAATAAAGTATGTGAAAAAGTAGTCTGTTGTTCAGATTCGATTAGTGATAGATAATTAATATTTAGAATGATATACCTAAATTTGTACTTCTGTTTTCTTCTGAAATAAATACAATTTGGTTAATTTTTCTCCTGATTGTTGAGTACATGTATATCTATTTATGAAATTTCGATTCTGCTGTCTTTTTCTTTCGTTAGGCCTGGGCTTGAAAAACAGTGCAGGCCTAGATCCAATTAGACTTATCATTAGGCTTATGAATAATGACTTCAGCGTATTCTGGGTTTCAGAAACCCAGATATGCAAGTTAGTCTGTTAAGATCAAGCCCTCAAACGTCTAGGCCTAGAAACATAAATGATAAGGCCTGGACATGATTCTGAAACTATGACACAGTTAAAAATGACTAAGGAAAAACAAGAAATAGAAAAATGTAGCATTCGTTAGGATTGGACTATTAAAAAATAACGTGACGAGCCTCGTAAAAAAAACAAAAATACACGGGCTCCCCATATAAATAATAATAAGTGATAGATTTGGGAAGACCGTTTAGCGGATTCCACGGTCTTTCCAAAAGTATAATAAGCCGTTAGACGCTATAGGCATGATTTTAAATATACCTTCCTAAATATGAGTGCATATCTAATGTGACTCAAATCTTAAATCTCGACGAAGTCGAAATGTTTTAAAGTCACAAGCATACTGGTTACAGTGTGACTCGAAATACGTTTTCGCGACGTCGCAAGTCATAAAAATATTAAAAACGAAACATATACATGTTTTAAAAAAGCATATAATGAAATCAAGTACAATAAAAAATATTAGTTGAGTGACCGTGCTAAAACCACGAAATCCGGGAGTGCCTAACACTTTTTCTCGGGTTAACAAAATTCCTTATCCAGATTTCTTGTTGCACAGACTATTTAAATAGAGTTAACTTCCACGGATTTGGGATTAACCGGTGACTTGGGACACCATTATCTTCCAAAGTGTCTACTCTAAAATTTTAAATAAAATCCCGATCCGATTGTCCTTAAATTGGAAAAACTCCTTCCTCGTTGTTATTATTATATCCCTTCCCGGGTGTATTGGTAATTAACGAGGTATACCTTATTATCTTTTTCAGGAAATAGAAAGGTAGTAAAAAGTGAGGTGTGACAGCCCTTAGAGCCAATCCTTTTCCTGAAGTTATGGATCCATTTTGTTGACTTCCCTTTCCTACAATGTTTCATCAACCAGAGGCTGTTCACCTTGGAGACCTGAAGCAGTTATGAGTATGATCGGGCATGTATGACACTCGGTCCTCCGGATTTTCAAAGCCCACCGGGGGTGCATCGGACACCACGTGACGTGCAGTGCTCTTCCAGCCTTTGGACCCTACCTCCAACTGAGTCATTTCTAGGGTGGGCTGACTGTTATACAGAAATGATAACTCATCACAAGGCCCCTGCCAAAGTCTCCAAACTTCGTAATGTTGCGGTCAATCGCCACATCCTAGTTCAGGAATTTTTACGCGACTCCGTTTTGGAGTACGCGTGAAACACGCTATCCGTCAGAGTTCCCCCGACCCTTAAGATTGACTAACCCATGTATAAGTACCGTTCACATGGAACCTTTCCCCTCTTCGGCCTTCAAAGTTCTCATTTTAATATTTGCTACGACCACCAAGATTTGCACCGATGGCCGCTCCGCCTAGGCTCACACCCAAGGTATTGCAGCGACCGCCGTGCCCTCTTACTTATCGGGGCCTTGCATTTTCCCCGACGGTCGGGTGTAGGTTGCATGCTTAAGCTCCATCCTTTTTTGGGCAAGTTTATTCGGTAGGTGAGTTGTTACACACTCCTTAGAGGATTTTGACTTCCATGACCACCGTCCTGCTGTCTTAATCGACCAAATCCCTTTGTGGGATCTGGGTTAGCATGTAGTTTGGAAGCGTAACCTATCTTCTAGTTCATCCCGCATTGCCAATTCTGCTTACCAAAGATGCCACACCGTCCTACCTATTTAAAGTTTGAGAATAGGTCGAGGGAATTGTGCCCCTGATGCCTCTAATAATTGGCTTTACCTGATATAACTCGCACGCGAGCTCCAGCTATCCTGATGGAGACTTCGGAGGGAACCATCTACTAGACGGTTCGATTAGCCTTTTGCCCGTATAACCAAGTCAGACGAACAATTTGTATGTCAGTATCACTGCGTGCCTCCACTAGAGTTTCCTCTGGCTTCGCTCTGCTCAGGCATAGTTCACCATCTTTAGGGTCCTGACAGGTATGCTCACACTCGAACCCTTCACAGAAGATCAAGTTCAGTCATTGGTACACCCATCAGGGGGATCCCACCAATTAGCTTCCTTACGCCTTGCGGGTTTACTCTCCTATTGACTGGCACACATGTCAGACTCGTTAGTCCGAGTTTCAAGACTGGTCGAATGGGGATCCCATAGGCTAGCATCCAGAGATCGCAGATGCTGAAGCAAGCCACAGGCGCGCCTGCCTACAAAAATCAAGGAGATAGCATTCTACTAAAGTATCAAGAGCCCGGGTTTGGCCACCCCCCCAATCCACACTGGTCCACGCCCCAAGTCGATCGGCAGACCGGCTCAACACCGATGCACATCCGACTGGGGCACATCACTAACCTACATCTGCTTTTCTCCTAACAATTTCAAGCACTCTTTGATTTCTTTTTAAAGTTCTTTTCATCTTTCACACACGGTACTTGTTCGCTATTAGCCTCTCGCACGTATTTAGCCTTGGACGGAATTTTTCATCCTATTTGGGCTACATTCCCAAACAACCCAAATCATAGATAGTGCCTCGTGGTGTGATAGGGTCCGTGAACAATGGGGCTCTCACCCTCTCTGATGCCCCCTTCCAGGGAACTTAGGCCCGGTCCGCCACTGAGGACGCTTCTCCAAACTACAATTTGAACGATGGAGCCGCCCGACTCTAAGGCTAGACTGTTCCTAGTTTGCTCGCTATTACTAGGGGAATCCTTGTAAGTTTATTTTCCTCTAATTATTGATATGCATAAACTCAGTAGGTAGTCCCACCTGACCTAGGGTCGCGGTCGGAGCGCATAAACGCGATAATGGTCGAGGAGCCCAAACATGCGACGGGTTGGAGCCACAACGTTACGAGACTTGAGTTTCAACCACCGCTTGTCATGACGTCCATCCCCGTGGACACACATTTAGGCCAACTACATGCTCGAGGCGCACAGGAGGCTAGAATCCGTCCCACGACACAGCCGAAATCATGAGAATGGTGCGATGTATGGGGGTGATGCGATGTGTGATGCCTAGAAAGACATGCCCTCGGCCTGATGGCTTCGGGCGTAACTTGTGTTCAATGACTCGATAGTTCATGATATTCTACAATTCACACCAAGTATCACATTTTGATATGTTCTTAATTGATGCGAGAGCTGAGATATCCGTTGCTGAGAGTCGTTTGTGTTTCAAAAGAAGCACAATTCCTCCTTGAAGACCAACAATTGCAATGAACTATCCCATCATGATGAAATTTCAAAGATTATCCAGGCCTTTCAGACAAAGCTATAAACTCGTTGAATACATCAGTGTAGCACACATGCGGCCTAGAACATCGAAGGGCATCACAGACCTGTTACTGCCTCAAACTTTCGTGGCCTAAAAGGCCGTAGTCCCTCTAAGAAGCTGTCTACGTGGGATACCTCCACATAGCTAGTTAGCAGGGTGAGGTCTCATTCGTTAACGAAATTAACCAGACAAATCGCTCCACCAAATAAGAACGACCATGCACCACCACCCATAGAATCAAGAAAGAGCTCTCAGTCTGTCAATCCTTACTATGTCTGGACCTGGTAAGTTTCCCCGTATTGAGTCAAATTAAGCCGCATGCTCCACTCCTGGTGGTGCCCTTCTATCAATTCCTTTAAGTTAAGCCTTGGGACTATACTCCCCCTGAAACACAAAATCTTTGATTTCTCATATGGTGCCGGCAGAGTCGTAAAAGCCACATCCGCCAATCCCTAGTCGGCATCATTTATGGTTGAGAATATGAGGGTATATGATCGTCTTTGAGCCCCCAACTTTCATTCCTAATTAATGAAAACAATCTTGGTAAATGCTTCTGCAATTTTTCGTCTTTCATATATCCAAGACTTTCACCTCTGACTGTGAAATACGAATGCCCCCGACTATCCCTGTTAATCCTTACTTTGATCCCGAAGGCCAACGTAATAGGATCAAAATCCTATAATGTTATCACATGCTAATGTATATAGAGCGTAGGTTTGCTTTGAGCACTCTAATTTCTTTAAAGTAACAATGCCGGAGGCACGAACCGGCCTATTAAGGCCAACAACGCATCGCCGGTAGAAGCGACGAGACTATCGGTGCACACCTACGGCGGACCGGCCGGCCCATCTCAAAGTCCAACTTCAAGCTTTTTAACTAAAACAAATTAAATATACACTATTGGATCTAGAATTACCGTGGCTGCTGGCACCAAAATTGCCCTCCAATGGATCATCGTTAAGGGATTTAGATTGTACTCATTCCAATTACCAAACTCATAGAGCCCAGTATTGTTATTTATTGTGGTAGCCGTGTCTTAGGATCCCTCTCTGGAATCGAACCGTAATTCTCTGACCTGTCACCACAATGGTAGGCCACTATCCTACCATCGAAAGATGATAGGGTAGATATTTGAATGATGCGTTGCCGGCATGATAGCCCTACGATCCATCGAGTTATCATGAATCATCGTACCAACGGGCAGAGCCCGCATCGACCTTTTATCTAATAAATTCATCATTCTAGAAGTCGGAGTTTGTTAAACGTATTAGCTCTAGAATCACTATGGTTATCCGAGTAGTAGATACAATCAAACAAACTATAACTGATTTAATGATCCATTAGCAGTTTCACAGTCTAAATTTGTTCATTCTTACACATGCATGGCTTAATATTTGAGACAAGCATATGACTACTGGTAGGATCAACTTGGTAGCATTCCTCATTGATGTGGGTGTCGCATGAGCATGGCCGATCGAAAGGGCACAGCCAAGTCCAAGACGATCGTGACCATCATTTGTAAGGAGCATTCTTTGGGCCCATATGAGCCAATGAAGACCTCGTGCCAATTGAATTTACCAAATCCAAGAGTTTGAGCATACTAGTCATGGACCAAGGCATCAGAAGGTGAATCAAGGACAACTTGGGACACAACTGCAGCTTTTGGTTCACCCCGCACATCGAACATAAGGGGCAAAAGGCAACCGATTGTGCTGGATAATGCCTTGGCATTAGGTATGCAACACAGAAAATCGACGCCGAACAAGCCTAATTTTCGCTTATGCAATGACTGAGATGGCATGTGGGCTAGGACCTCGCTGCTCAAGCAGGAATCGAACCTAGCCACACAAGCCGAATACCACTCATGATGTAGGTACACTTGCCTTGCCGATACAAGCTAACAACAGCACCAAAATGCGACGCACAACCATGTGTTGTTGCTGATGCCAATGTTGCAAAGGCAAGACAAGCCCCACAAAGCACGAATAGGGGATTGAAGAAATGTCATACACAACCCAAAATAACCGATAGGAATGGGAAATTTACTAAGCTTTACCCCATGCGCACGACACCTTTCGGTGCTACTTGCACGATGAGTTGCCATTCTATTGAAAAAAGCCATTAGCCATCATGAGTGATGTCGCCTCCGGATGTTGCCCGCAACAAGCGATGGCAATTGACATATATTGAGCTTTGCCCCAAGTGCACGTCGCCTTGTGGCACTACTTGCACGATGCTCTGCCATTCGTTGTCAAAAGCCATCAGCCATCACAGGCAGGTGGGGGAGGGGGGTTTACAGACATAACTGACAACAACCAATGGGAATGGGCAATTTACTAAGCTTCATGCCATGCGCATGGCACCTTGCGGAGCTACTTGCAAGATGCTTTACCATTCCATTGCCAAAAGCCATCAACCGCCATGTGTGATGTTGCCCAAAAGACCCGATGGCAATCAACATATACTCGGCGCCCTACGACGCTACTTGCACGATGCTCCGCCATTCATTGTGTAAAGACATCAACTGTCACGAGCGATGCTAGGCACAACCCGCAACAACCGATGGCAATCGGCAGCTTACTAAGCTTTGCCCCATGCGCATGGCCCCTTGCAGTGCTACTTGCATGTTGCTTTTCCGTTCTATTGCTACAAGCCATTTGCCGCCATGAGCGTTGTCGCCTCTTGATTTTGCCCGCGACATCCAATGGCAATCAGCAGTTACTAAGCTTTTCCCCATGTGCATACCATTGTTCCCCATGCGTGCTTGCACTGCTTGGAAGCAAACACCTAAGGTGCCTTTCAACACCTCTACACCCCTTATATATGCTTAAAAAAATCCAAGTTTCAGATGTAGACATGTTTTGTCCAGAGATTCATAATGGAGTTGTACAATACCAAATAGCACAAAACAAGGTACAACTTAGCTAAAATATTCACAAATGACTTTAAAACATTGTAAATGATATCTTTTACAAAAATAATATTTTTTAGTTTTTATTTTTATTATAAAACGAAAAATACATGAAAAAATAGTAAAACATAGGAAAATTATTATAAAAATAGGAAAAACAATGGAAACAATCTCCAATACACCTAGTAATAATATTACACATAAAAGAGTAATTACTGTTATATAACACTAACATAAAAACTATTAAAAATTACAAAAAATGCATAAAAATTAATAAAAACTAGATAAAAAATAGGTAAAATACATAACATTTTTATAAATCCATATAGATGACTAACCACCATTAATCATGAGGAAATTCCATTTGCACAACCGCCATAAGTGATTACGACTTAAAACCGCCAGCGCCAACCACCAAGCGTCCACCAACCATTGCCGGTCGCTACGGCTCGAACCACCGCTACATTCTACCACCGCTACCAACGACCACTACCATCGTTGTTCTTGACATGTTCCTAAGCATTGGCTATCACCGGACATTGAGCGATGTGGAGCGGTGTGGAGCGACGTGGTGCAACTTGGTGCAATGTCGTGCCATGGCCACGCCTTGCCATGTCCTGCGATGTCGTGCCATGGCAACACCCTGTGACATCGTGCCATGGCCACGCCCTACCTTGTCCTATGATGTCGTACCATGGCCACGTCCTGCCATGTCCTGCGACGTTGTGCCATGGCCACGCCTTGCCATGTCCTGCGACATCTTGACACGTCCTGACCCATGCCATGGCCATGTCCTATGACGTCGTGACACATCCTGAGATGTGCAATGTAAATGTCCTGACACGTATTGACCCGTGCCATACCCATATCCTGCAACGTCTTGACACGTCCTGTGGCCACGTCCTGTTGCCACGTCCTAACACATCCTGCCAGGTCCTGAACTGTGACATGGCCATGCCCTTCCATGTCCTGAAACATCGCGTGGCATCCTAAAGAGTGCTATGGCCATGTCTTGACACATCCTGACCATAGATATGCCCACATCCTGTCATGTTCTGTGATGTCCTGACACGTCATACCGCCATGTCCTATGAGGTCCTGCGATGTCCTGACCTATGCCATGGCCACGCCCTGCCAATGTCCTGCTACGTCTTGAGACATCCTGAAAAGTACCATGCCAATGTCCGGACACATCCTGACCCGTTCCATGCCCATGTCCTGCCACGTCCTACGACGTTCTGACACGTCTTTCGACATCCTAAACCGGTCCATGGCCACGCCCTAACATTTCTTACTACGTCTTAAGACATCCTAAAACGTGCCATGGCCTAACACGTCTTGACCCGTGCCATGCCCACGTCCTGCCATGTCCTGCGACGTCTTGATACGTCCTATGGACATGTCCTGTGATGTCCTAACACGTCCTGTGGCCACGTCCTGTGACGTCCTGATACGTTCTATGGCTATGCCCTGCAATGTCCTCCTACGTCCTGACACGTTCTGACCCGTGCCATGCCCTGGTCCTGCTATGTCTTGTAACATCCTGACACATGCAGTAGCCACGTCCTTCGACGTCCTGACCAATGCCATGGCCACGCCCTACCATATCTTTCTACATCCTGACACGTCCTGAAATGTGCCATGGCCATGATACATCCTAACTCGTGCCATGCATACGTCCTTCCATGTCCTACGACATCCTGACACGTCCTGTGGCCATATCCTGCGATGTCCTGACCCGTGCCATGGCCACACCTTGTCATTTCCTGCGACATCGTGACACATCCTAAAATATGCCATGGCCATGTCCTTACACGTCCTAACATGTGGCATGCCCACATCCTGCCATGTCCTGACAGGTCTCGTGGCCAAATTCGGCGACGTCCTAACATGTCCCTTGGCCATGTCCATGTCCTGACACACCCTTACCCATGCCTTGGCCAAGCCTTCTGCCATTCCATTTTGATGCTTTGCTCCGTGCATTGGGACTTGACATAGGCGTTGACCGCTCAAGCGATGCCATGCCATGCCTTTGTCCTACCAAGCGACACCTTGCCATGCCTTTGGCCTCTAAAGCGATGCCCTGCCATGCCCTTGGCCTATAAAGCGAAGCCTTGCCATGCCTTTATCTTCAAGCGGCATCCTTCCATGCCCTTGGCCTATCAAGCGATGCCTTGCCATGCCTTTAGCCTCTCAAGCGACGCCCTGCCATGCCCTTTGCCTATCAAGAGACACCTTGCAATGCTGTTGAATTCTCAAGCGACGCCCTGCCATGCCCTTGGCCTGTCAAGCGATGCCTTTCCATGCCCTTGGCCTCTCAAGCGATGCCCTGCCATGCCTTTGGCATAGGACTTGGCCTCTCAAGCGACGCCTTGTACAGTGCCATGGCCAGGCCCGTGGTGCATTGGGCTTTGGCCTCTTAAGTGACACCCCGAGAAACAACTATTTGCACATATCACCCCTTGGCATAGGCCTCGGTCTTGGAAGCGACACACTGAGAAGCCTCTAGTAGCGTATTGGCACATAGCCTTTCCATCGACACGACTAAGTTTCAGGTCCCATTGTCTACCTAATTGACAAATAGTATACGTCCCAAGGTCTTGAGAACTTGTACGGTTTTCCAACACTTAGTACATTACTTAGCATCAAGAGGGGACTAAACATCTTTTTGGAAAAGTTAGAAACTGATTGGATTGGAGGGGTAGGGATGAATCGGAGCAACAAAGGGTTGAATCTCAGAGGATCGTGGTAGCAAGACCACTCTGCCACTTACAATACCCCATCACATATTGGTGACGTCCAAATCCACCGCTAAAAAGCAATAGATACGGTTGCAGCAATATAATTTACCCAACTATGAGTCGGGGACGAATCCCACAGAGAACAATGTGTATGCAATTAGGAATGAAAGAAAATTATTGCTAGTCGCGTAATGCCAAACAATAAGAATTTGGGTTCGAAAAGGCTTTTATATCTAAATGTGAAAATGTAAACTAACTTAGAAAGCAAGTAAAATGATCAAAGGCTACAAGTATGGTTGCATCGGGAATTACACGCAGGTAATGATCCAACGTATTTCATGATTTCACAAAGATGAGCGAGTTTATGTTAATTAGCCACGGATAATAATTCTTAATTAGATTCTTAGGAAGACTAACAAGACTTCCTGATTGAATTATCCCTAATCACAATTGGAAGACTAAGCACACCCGATAAGCTACAATTAGTTCAATCCTATCCCTAGGTAGAATCTATAAAATAAAGGTTAACACCTCAAGTTCTTGTTAATTAATCTTTCCCAACCCCAAACTATTTTTCCCAAAATTAATTCAGACTTAATGGGCGAGTCTTAGGGTTAGCTATTCCCTTTGGAAACATTAAAGAACAGGAATAATTAAAGTACCAATAACTCACTTCGTAAATATAGAAAAATCATTCAATACATAAGCACAACAAGGTATTTAATCCACACTTTAAATATGAATATTCCCATAAACAAGATTCAATTGTTGGAAATAAATACTACACACTTAAATATTCATGCAAAACAAGGAAAAAATCATAACCACAAGCTTCAATCTTCAAAACCCAAGTGTGTGTGCAAGAACCCTAACTTCCAAAAATGTTCTCTCTAGTTCTATGAATATAAAATAAGCCAAAGATCCCTAAAAATGTCTGCCTGGACGGGTATAAAGCTCATTTAGTGTAAGAAATTATGAAATGTCAATTCTACCAAGGTGTGATGCCCAGAAATCGCATCTGCGGAACTGTGCTCGCAGAAGCGAGTCCGCAGAAGCATTCTCTACCTTGAAGAAGTGAAATGGGAATCCCAGCACAGTATAGCAGAAGCAATACCAATGTCATAGAAGTAACAACGCAAAAGCAATCAAGTCAACATAGAAGCACTTTTGGATTTACCAGCCATTTATGCAAAAGCGCACTATTTGTCGCAAAATCATGACTGATTCGGCATGTTTTCTTCCGCAGAAAAGGGATTGATCGATCAATTGCATAAACTATAGAAGCGGTCCATTTTACGCAGAGGCAACATCACTTATGTGGCCAAAAGTCAGCAGAAGCGGAATCACTGGCAGTTTGCATGGTTTCACTCTTTTTTGGTTGAATTCCACTTCAATTCAATATCAATCACTTCGTAGCATCATGTACCTGAAAAAATAACAACAATCCACATAAACAACCTCATTTTATAATTAAATGGACATAAAAGCTACATAAAAGAGGCTAGAATGAGTGGTAAAATCACCACTCATCACGTATTTAAGTCGCTTATGTGAACTACAGAGCATTTTTTTTTGGCTTTCGCCATTTGTTTCATATTCTTTTCTGCGTGTGTTTTATCACAGGAGTGGTTACACTGCTACAAAAAATTGTTTGCTTTTACGACTTACGTCTTCTTCTTCACTGCACAGAAAAATTTTGCAAAATTTTTGTATTCTTTTCATTCTCAAAACCAATTTTGGCTTATAATTTTATACTCCAAACTTATAATTAGTGTAGTACATTACTCACAATTCAATTAAGGCCCCTTTTGTGATGAATAACAAAAAGAATTCTTTTAAACATTATCTCGAATATCTTGTGCTTATGTAAACTTGACCTCTCTTTGAACAATTTTGGTACTCAAACTTCCCAAAAATTGTTGTACAATAACATCACACACAAGCCTACACTTAACCAATTTCCTCACATTCTAATACTAACCGCCCTAAAGTAAAGAAAGTGTTCAACTTATCACAAAAACAACAATAAAACAAATGGGGGCGGTTGGTAATGAAGAAGAAGAGAACAAAAAAGAAAGAAAGAGTACATGAGAACATTACCCGATTCTTGTGCGCAAGGAAGGAAGAATTCACAAGGAGTTTTGAAAATATTGTTAGAGTTTTGGGGCTTTAGGGCATACTATACAGTACACAACTGTGTCTAAGCAATTGAGGCATCCAAACACTTTTTTAAAACTTAAAACCTGTTCGGCTTCAGCAGTACGGCGTCTGGGACAATAGGAGCACTTCTACGGTAAAAGCCGCTTTTGCAGTTAAGGAAACGCTTCTGCTGGATCGCAGATTCGCTAAGCGAGATGCTTCTGCAATGTAATCCGCTTTTGGGAATTTATAGGTGCTTCTGCGTGACTGCAGAAGCGTTCACACTCCCGTAGAAGCGGTTTTAGCAAGAATTTGTTGCCAGTTTTCTGCAGCTACTCGTTTTGACCCTCTGGACCACTCTGACCGGTTAAAATCAACTTCAAAAAATCTAAAACTTGGCAGATTAGTCAAAAATAATATTATAAGCTATTCTAAAAAGGAAAATTTGAAAAACTATGAAAAAATTTGTAAAAAAATGAAAAATTTTGTAAAACGATAGGTTGCCTCCCACCAAGCGCCGCATTTAACATCGTGGCATGACGCAAACAACATTACCACTTTTCTCGCCAAATGGATGATATGAACTGGGCCTTTATCTTTGAATCAAGATTGTAACCACGAGCGACGGGGGGTGGTAATTTGATGTTCGAGCCAATGCTTAAAATATTTATTTCGCTTGGCTTTCAAGTGAGGAATGTCATTTTGATTTCTTGTCTCCTCAAACTATAAAATGTATGGCCAGAGTTTTTCCTCCTCGCAATCCTTCATTGATTCATATGGTTCAACTTCCATGTCACCACACAATTCAAACATTGAAAAATGCTTGGAATGTGACTTCAAGCCTTCATTTTGCAATTCTTCTATCTTGACATCCTTTTCTTCGCCCAGATTAGAGTCAACACCAACCACATTTGCATTTACACCGGTTAACTCCAATTCCATATTTTTTTCGGCATCAACAACATTCATTGAGTTGGTTGGCGGTTGTTCAATTCTAGGCTCCTCAAAGTAAAGCTCACTTTCTTCCGCAGAGTTGGACTCTCCTTGGCTTTTATCTGCACACGCAATTTGTTGGGCATAGTGAGCCTCAAAAAAATTTGCATGTGATTTTCCAAAGTACGGATGTGTTCATCATTGTTATTCACGCCTTGCTTCAAGTCTTCGAGTGCAAAGTTATGCTTCTCCTCATTTTCAAGAATTGTCTCCAATATGAGCATTATTTTCTCATTTTGAGCATTTGAGAGTTCTTCTTCATTTTGATGAAATGCCAAGGAAAAATTTTCATTTTCAATGTCCAAGGAGGATTCTTGGTTTTCATTCACTTCCATTTTGGCCATGCTCAACTTCTTCCATCTCCATAGCCCTATAATTCTCATCAAAACATAATAGTAGGGGCTTGCGAAAGGGAAGGACAAATATGCACAATAATCCCAGTGACCATTTTGGCCACCACACTTACTACAAATACTCCACTCATGGGTTTGGAATTGTGCGCATAATCCACCCCCGGGAGAATTTAAACAATTTTTCCACGAGTGTGGTCCTCCACAATAAGGACAAGGATCATCAAAATATGATCAACTACCATCCGACCAATTTTCATTTTATGATTCCATATTTCAAATTAAGAATATAAACAAGAAATAAGCAAGAAAAATAGACCCAAGGTAAGAAAAATAATTACACAAATATTCACAAGTTTGGACCAAAGCACTTTCACGTACTTCTCAGACAACCTAAATTACGCCAAATTGTTCACCGGCAACGATGCTAATTTTTGTGATATCCAAATCCACCACTAAAAACCAATAGATACGGTCGCATAAATATAATTTACTCAACAATGAGTCAGGGTGGAATCCCACAGAGAACAATGTCTAGGCGATTAGGAATGTAAGAAAATTATCGCTAGTCCCGCAATGCCAAACAATAAGAATTTGGGTTTGGAAAGGTTTTTATATCTAAATGCGAAAATTTAAACTAACATAGAAAACAAGTAAAATGATCAATGGCTACAAGTATGGTTGCATTGAGAATTACACTCAAGTAATGATCCAATGTATTTCATGATTTCACTAATATGAGCGAGTTTATGTTAATTAGCCACTGATAATAATTCTTAATTAGCTTCTTCCGAAGACTAACAAGACTTCCTAGTTGAATTATCCCTAATCAAAATTAGAAGATTAATCACACCCGATAGGCTACAAGTAGTTCAATCCTATCCCTAGGTAGAATCTATAAAACGAGGGTTAACGCCTCAAGTTCTTGTTAATTAATCATTTCCAACCTCAAACTATTTTTCCCAAAATTATTTTGGAGTTAATGGGCGAGTCCTAGGGTTAGCTATTCCCTTTGGAAACATTAATGAACAAGAATAATTAATATACCAATAACTCACTTCATAAATATAGAAAAATCATTCAATACATAAGCACAACAAGGTAGTTATTCCAAACTTTAAATATTAATATTACCATGAACAAGATTCAAGTGTTGGAAATAAATACTACACACTTAAATATTCAATACAAAGCAAGAAAATGAAGAAATAAACATAAATGGGTAAGAAAATCTTAACCACAAGCTTCAATCTTGAAAACCCAAGTGTGTATGCAAGAATCCTAACTTCAAAAATTGTTCTCTCTAGTTCTATGAACTGAAAATAAGCCAAAGACCCCTAAAATGTCTGCTTGGATGAGTACAAAACTTATTTTGGGGTGAGAAATTATGAAATGTCAATTATACCCAGGTCTGATGCCCAGAAATCGCATCTGCGGAACTGTGCTCGCAGAAGCAAGTCTGCAAAAGCGTTCTCTACCTCGCAGAAGCAAAATGGGAATCCCAGCACAATATCGTTGAAGCGATACCAATGTCGCATAAGCAACAACGCAAAAGCGATCAAGTCAACACATAAGCACTTTCGGCTTTCCCAACCATTTACGCAGAAGCGCACTATTTGTCGCAAAAGCATTACCGCTTCGCCGTGTTTTCTTCCGAAGAAGCGGGATTGCTACATCCATGCCTAAAATGCAGAAGCGATCAATTTTACGCAATGGCGACATCGCTCTTATGCCCAAAAGTCCGCAGAAGTGGAACCACTGGCAGTTTGCATGGTTTCACTCTCTTTTGGTTCAGTTCCACTTCAATTCAATCCCAATCACTTCGTAGCATCATGTACCTGAAAAACTAACAACAACCTACATAAAAACCCTCATTTTATAATTAAATGGACATAAAGCTACATAAAAGAGGCTAGAATAAGTGATAAAATCACTACTCATCACGTATTTAATTCGCTTCTGCGAACTACAAAACGCTTTTGTGGTTCTTGCTATTTGATTCATTTTTGCTTCAGGGTGTGTTTTACCACAGAAGCAGTTACGCTCGTGCAAAAAATTGTTCGCTTCTGCGACTTTCGTCTTCATCTTCTTCACTGCCCAGAAATTTTTTGCAAACTTTTTGTATTCTTTTCATTCTAAAAACCAATTTTTGGCTTATAATTTTATACTCCAAACTTTTAATTAGTGCAGTACATTAGTCACGATTGAATTAAGGCCCCTTTTGTGATGCATAGCAAAAATATTTCTTTTAAACAATATGTCGAACATTTTACGGCAATTTAAACTTGACCTCTCTTTGAACAATTTTGGTATTCAAACTTCCCAAAATTTGTTGTACAGTAACATCACACACCAGCCTACACTCAACCAATTTCCTCACATTCTAATACTAACTGCCCTAAAGTAAAGAAAGTGTTCAACTTATCACATAAACAACAATAAAACAAATCGGGGCGGTTGGTAATGAAGAAGAAGAGAACAAAAAAGAAAGAAAGAGTACATAAGAACATTACCTGATTCTTGTGCGCAAGGAAGAATTCACAAGGAGTTTTGAAAATATTTTTAGAGTTTTGGGGCTTTAGGGCATATTATACAGTACACAACTATTTCTAAGCAACTGAGGCGTCCAAACATATTTTTAAAAAATAAAACCTATTAAGCTTCCGCTTCAGCGGAATTTTTGGCGCTTCAGCGGTACCGTGTCTACGACAATAGGAGCGCTTCTGCGATAAAAGTCATTTTGGCGATTAAGGTAACGCTTCTACAGGATCGCAAATTCGCTAAGCGAGACGTTTCTGCAATGTAATCCACTTGTGCCAAATTGTAGGCGCTTTTGCGTGACCACATATGCATTCACACTCCCGCAGAAGCGATTTTAGCAGGAAATGTTTGCCAGTATTCTGCAGCTACTGGTTTTGACCCTCCGGACCACTCTGACCTGTTCCAATCAAATCCAAAAAATCTATAACTTAGCAAATTAATCAAAAATAATAATATAAGCTATTCTAAAAAGGAAATTTTGAAAAACGATGAAATGTTTTTAAAAACAATGGGTTGCCTCCCACCAAGCGACGCATTTAACATCATGGCACAACGCAAACAACATTACCACTTTTCTCGCTACATGGATGATATGAACTGGGCCCCTAGCTTGGATTCAAGCTTTTGACCATGTGCGATGGGGAGTGGTAATTTGATGTTTGAGCCAATGCTTAAAATATTCATTTTCACTTCTTGGCTTTCAAGTAAGGAATGCCATTTGCATTTCTTGTCTCTTCAAACTGTAAAATGTATGGCCAGAGTTTTTCCTCCACGCAATCCTTCATTGATGTGGTTCAACTTCCGTGTCACCACAAAATTCCAGCATTGAAAAATGCTTGGAATGTGACTTCAAGCCTTGACTTTGCAATTCTTCTATCTTGACATCCTCTTTTCCCCCCGGATTAGAGTCAACATCAACCACATTTGAATTTACACCGGTTGACTCCAATTCCATATTTTTGTCGGCATCAACAACATTCATTGAGTTGGTTGGCTGTTGTTCAATTCTTGACTCCTCAAAGTAAAGCTCACTTTCTTCCTCGGATTTGGACTCTTCTTGACTTTTATCCGCACACGCAATTTGTTGGGCATAGTGAGCCTAAAAAAAATTTGCATTTGATTTTCCAGAGTACGGAAGTGTTCATCATTGTTATTCATGCCTTGCTTCAAGTCCGCAAGTGCAATGTTATGCTTCTACTCATTTTCAAGAATGGTCTCCAACATGAGCATTATTATCTCGTTTTGTGTATTTGAGAGTAATTCTTGGTTTTGATCAAATGCCTAGAAAGGATTTCCATTTTCAATGTCCAAGGAGGATTCTTGGTTTTGATTCACTTCCGAGGCTGTTTGAGCCCTTGAGGCTTCGATCGTTTCATCCATTTGTGAGTGCAACCTTTCAAGTGCTAAATCATTTTGGAGACTAGTCTCCAAAAGATGTTCCAATGCATTTTCTTCCTTGTTTCCTTCTTCAAGTAAAAACTCCAACATGAGCTTGAACTCTTCATTTTGGCCATGCTCAACTTCTTCCATCTAATAGCCCTATAATTCTCATCAAGGAAAGTAGAACCATCATAGTAGGGGCTTGGGGAAGGGAAGGACAAATATACACAATAATCCCAATGACCATTTTGGCCACCACACTTACTAAAAATACTCCACTCTTGGGTTTGGAATTGTGTCCACCCCCGGGAGAATTTAAACAATTTTGCCACGAGTGTGGTCCTCCACAATAAGGACAAGGATCATTAAAGTATGAAAAACTACCATCCGATCAATTTTCATTGTATGACGCCATTTTTAAAAATACAGAAAATAAACAAGAAATAAGCAAGAAAAATAGACCCAAGGTAAGAAAAATAATTACACAAATATTAACAAGTTTGGACCAAAGCACTTTCACTTACTTCTCAAACAACCTAAATTACACCAAATTGTTCACCGCAACGGTGCCAATTTTGGTGTCATCCAAATCCACCGCTATAAAAGCAATAGATACGGTCGTACCAATATAATTTGCCCAACTATGTGTCGGGGTCAAATCCAACAGAGAACAATGTGTAGGCGATTAGGAATGTTAGAAAATTATTGCTAGTGACGCAATGCCAAACAATAAGAATTTGGGTTTGAAAAGGTTTTTATATCTATATGCGGAAATGTAAACTAACCTAGAAACCAAGTAGAATGATCAATGGCTACAAGTATGGTTGAATCGTGAATTACACTCAAGTAACGATCCAATGTATTTCATGATTTCACCAATATGAGTGAGTTTATATTAATTAGTCACGGATAATAATGCTTAATTAGCTTCTTCCGAAGACTAACAAGACTTCCTGGTTGAGTTATCCCAAATCATAATTAGAATATTAAGCACACCCGATAGGCTATAAGTAGTTCAATCCTATCCCTAGGTAGAATTTATAAAATGAGGGTTAACGCCTCAGGTTCTTGTTAATTAATCTTTCCCAACCCCAAATTTTTTTTCCAAAATTAATTCGGAGTTAATGGGCGAGTCTTAGGGTTAGCTATTCCCTTTGGAAACATTAAAGAACAAGAATAATTAAAGTAACAATAACTCACTTCATAGTTAGAGAAAAATCATTCAATACATAAGCACAACAAGGTATTTAATCCAAACTTTAAATATGAATATTCCCATAAACAAGATTTAAGTGTTGGAAATAAATAATACACACTTAAATATTCAATACAAAGCAAGGAAATGAAGAAATAAACATAAATGGGTAAGAAAATCTTAACCATAAGCTTCAATCTTCAAAACCCAAGTGTGTATGCAAGAACCCTAACATCCAAAAATGTTCTCTCTTGTTCTATGAACTTAAAATAAGCCAAAGATCCCTAAAAATGTCAGCTTGGACGAGTTTAAAACTCATTTGGGGTGAGAAATTATGAAATGTCAATTCTACCCAGGTCTGATGCCTAGAAATCGCATCTGCGGAACTGTGCTCACAGAAGCGAGTCCGCAGAAGTGTTCTCTACCTCGCAGAAGCGAAATGGGAATCCCAACACAGTATCGCAGAAGTGATACCAATGTCGAAGAAGCGACAACGCAAAAGCGATCAAGTCAACGCGGAAGCGCTTTTGGCTTTCCCAGCCATTTACGCATAAGCGCACTATTTGTCGCAAAAGCGTAATCGCTTCAGCGTGTTTTCTTCCGCAGACGCAGGATTACTCGGCCCATGCATAAACTGCAGAAGCTATCCATTTTATGCAGAGGCGACATTGCTTCTACAGCCAAAAGTCCGCAGAAGCGGAATCACTAGCAGTTTGCATGGTTTCGCTCTCTTTTTATTCAATTCCACTTCAATTCAATCCCAATCACTTCGTAGCATCATGTACCAAAAAGTTAACAACAACCCATATAAACAACCTTATTTTATAATTAAATGGACATAAAAGCTACATAAAACAGGCTAGAATAAGTGGTAAAATCACCACTCATCACGTATTTAAGTCACTTCTGCGAACTATAGAGTGCTTATGCGATTTTCTCCATTTGTTTCATTTTCACTTCTGTGTGAGTTTTACCCCAGATGTGGTTACTCTCCTGCAAAAAACTGTTCGCTTCTGCGATTTACGTCTTCTTCTTCACTGCCCAGAAAATTTTTGCAGAATTTTTGTATTCTTTTCATTCTCAAAACCAATTTTTGGCTTATAATTTTATACTCCAAACATTTAATTAGTGCAGTACATTACTCACGATTCAATTAAGTCCCCTTTTGTGATGCATAGCAAAAAGATTTCTTTTAAACATTATGTCGAACATCTTGCGGCAATTTAGTCATGACCTCTCTTTGAACAATTTTGGTACTCAAACTATCCAAACTTTGTTGTACAGTAACAGCACACACAAGCCTACACTCAACCAATTTCCTCACATCCTAATACTAACCACCCTAAAGTAAAGAAAGTGTTCAACTTATCACATAAACCACAATAAAACAAATGGGGGCGGTTGGTAATGAAGAAGAAGAGAACAAAAAAATATAAAACGAAAGAGTACATGAGAACATCCTGATTGTGCGCAAGGAATGAAGAATTTACAAGGAGTTTTGAAAATGTTTTTAGAGTTTTGGGGGATTAGGGCATAATATAGAGTACACAACTATTTCTAAGCAACTGAGGCATCCAACCACTTTTTTAAAAGTTAAAACCTGTTCGGCTTCTGCTTTAGTGGAATTTTTGGCGCTTCAGCGGTACCGCGCCTGAGACAATAGGAGTGCTTCTGCGGTAAAAGCCGCTTTTGCGGTTAAGGTAACGCTTTTACGGGATCACAGATTCGCTAAGCGAGACGCTTCTGCAGTGTAATCCACTTGTAGGAAATTATAGGCACTTCTGCGTGACCACAGAGGCGTTCACACTCCCACAGAAGCGGTTTTAGCAGAAGTTTGTTGCCAGTTATCTGCACCTATTGGTTTTGACCCTCCCGACCACTCTGACCTGTTCAAATCAACTTCAAAAAATCTAAAACTTGGTAGATTAGTCAAAAATAATATTATAAGCTATTCTTAAAAGGAAAATTTGAAAAATGATAAACATTTTTGAAAAATGATGGGTTGCCTCCCACCAAGCGCCGCATATAACGTCATGGCACGACGCAAACAACATTACCACATTTCTCGCCACATGGATGATATGAACTTGGCCCCAAGCTTGGAATCAAGCTTGTGACCACGAGCGATTGGGGGTGGTAATTTGATGTTCGAGCCAATGCTTAAAATCTTCATTTTGCACTTCTTGCCTTTCAAGTGAGGAATGTCGTTTTGATTTCTTGTCTCCTTAAACTATAAAATGTATGGCCAGAGTTTTTCCTCCTCGCACTCCTTCAATGATTCATGTGGTTCAACTTCCGTGTCACCACACAATTCCAACGTTAAAAAATGCTTGGAATGTGACTTCAAGCCTTCACTTTGCAATTCTTCTATCTTGACATCCTCTTTTTCCCCCGGATTAGAGTCAACATCAACCACATTTGCATTTACACTGGTTAACTCCAATTCCATATTTTTGTTGGCATCAACAATATTCATTGAGTTGGTTGGCAGTTTTTTAATTCTTGACTCCTCAAACTAAAGCTCACTTTCTTCCTCGGAGTTGGACTCTTCTTGGCTTTTATCGGCACACGCAATTTGTTGGGCATAGTGAGCCTGAACAAAAATTTGCATTTTATTTTCCAAAGTACGGATGTGTTCATCATTGTGATTCATTCCCTGCTTCAAGTCCTTGAGTGCAAAGTTATGCTTCTCCTCATTTTCATGAATGGTCTCCAATATGAGCATTATTTTCTCATTTTGATCATTTGAGAGTTCTTCTTGGTTTTGATCAAATGCCAAGGAAGGATTTTCATTTTCAGTGTTCAAAGAAGAATTCTTGGTTTTCATTCACTTTCGAGGATTTTTGAGCCCTTAAGGCTTCGATCGTTTCATCCATATGTGAGTGCAACCTTTCCAGTGCTAAATCATTTTGGAGTCTAGTCTCCAAAAGATGTTCCGAGGCATTTTCTTCCTTGTTTCCTTCTTCAAGTAAACACTCCAACATGAGCTTGAACACTCCATTTTTGCCATGCTCAACTTCTTCCATCTCCATAGTCCTATGATTCTCATCAAAACAAGTAGAACCATCATAGTAGGGGCTTGGGGAAGGGAAGGACAAACATGCACAATAATCCCAATGACCATTTTGGCCACCACACTTACTACAAATACTCCATTCATGGTTTTGGAATTGTGCGCATAATCCACCCCCAGAAGAATTTAAATAATTTTGCCACGAGTGTGGTTCTCCACAATAAGGACAAGGATCATCAAAGTATGAGCAACTACCATCCGACCAATTTTCATTGTATGATGCCATTTTTCAAAGTTAAGAAAATAAACAAGAAATAAGCAAGAAAAATAGACCCAAGGTAAGAAAAATAATTACACAAATATTCATAAGTTTGGACCAAAGTACTTTCGCTTACTTCTCAAACAACCTAAATTACGCCAAATTGTTCCCCGACAACGACGCCAATTTTTTTGACATCCAAATTCACCGATAAAAAGCAATAGATACGGTCGCATCAATATAATTTACCTAACTATGAGTCAGGGTTGAATCCCACAGAAAACAATGTGTAGGCGATTAGGAATGTAAGAAAATTATTGCTAGTCGCGCATTGCCAAACAATAAAAAATTGGGTTTGAAAAGGTTTTTATATCTAAATGCGGAAATGTAAACTAATCTAGAAAGCAAGTAAAATTATCAATGGCTAGAATTATGGTTGCATCGGGAATTACACTCAAGTAACGATCCAATGTATTTCATTATTTCACAAATATGAGCGAGTTTATGTTAATTAGCCACGGATAATAATTCTTAATTAGCTTCTTCCGAAGACTATCAAGACTTCCTAGTTGAATTATCCCTAATCGCATCTAGAGGATTATGCACACCCGATAGGCTACAAGTAGTTCAATCCTAACCCTAGGTAGAATCTATAAAATGCGGGTTAACGTCTCAAGTTCTTGTTAATTAATCTTTCCCAACCCCAAACTATTTTCCCAAAATTAGTTCGGAGTTAATGGGCAAGTCCTAGGGTTAGATATTCCCTTTGGAAACATTAAAGAACAGGAATAATTAAAGTAACAATAACTCACTTCATAAATATAGAAAAATCATTCAATACATAAGCACAACAAGGTATTTAATCCAAACTTTAAATATGAATATTCCCAAAAACAAGATTCAAGTGTTGGAAATAAATACTACACACTTAAATATTCAATACAAAGCAAGGAAATGAAGAAATAAACATAAATGGGTAAGAAAATCATAAGCACAAGCTTCAATATTCAAAACCCAAGTGTGTGTGCAAGAACCCTAATTTCCAAAAATGTTCTCTCTAGTTCTACGAACTGTAAATAAACCAAAGATCCCTCAAAATGCCTGATTGGACAAGTATAAAACTCATTTAGGGTGAGAAATTATGAAATATCAATTCTACCCCGGTCTGATGCCCAGAAATCGCATCTACGGAACTGTGCTCGCATAAGCGTTTCCGCAGAAGCGTTCTCTACCTCACTGAAGCGAATGGGAATCCCATCACACTATCGCAAAAGCGATACCAATGTTGCAGAAGCGACAACGCAAAAGCGATCAAGTCAACACAGAAGCGCTTTTGGCTTTCCCAGCAATTTACGCAGAAGCACATTATTTGTCGCAAAAGCGTGACCGCTTCGGTGTGTTTTCTTCTGCAAAAGCAGGATTGCTCGATCCATGAAGAAATTGCATAAGCGATCCATTTTATGCAGATGTGACATCGCTTCTGGGGCCAAAAGTCCACAGAAGCAGAATCACTGGCAATTTGCATGGTTTCACTCTCTTTTGGTTCAATTCCACTTCTATTCAATCCCAATCACTTCGTAGCATCATGTACCTTAAAAACTAATAAAAACCCACATAAACAACCTCATTTTATAATTAAATGGACATAAAAGCTACATAAATGAGGCTTGAATGAGTGGTATAATCACCACTCATCACGTATTTAAGTCGTCTATAAAGGTTTCTACCTGCCGCTCGATGGAAATTGTACTTCAAGGCAGCCACCGCGACTCTTCCTCCGCGATGACTTAGCCAACGACATGTGTCGGGGGACAAAGGCCCCTACTACGGGTTGACAAGCGGACAAATTCTTACTTAGAGGCATTCAGTCATAATCCAATGGATGGTTGCTTCGCACCATTCGCTTTTCAACCAAGCGCGATGACCAATTGTGCGAATCAATGATTCCTCTCGTAATAGGTTGAATTACTATGCAACAAAGTCATCAGTAGGGTAAAACAAACATTTCTCACAACTGTCTAAACCAGGTTCACGTTCCTTATTGGCAGGTGAACAATCCAATACTTGGTGAATTCTGCTTCACAATGATAGGAAGAGCCGACATCGAAGGTTCGAAAAGCAACGTCGCTATGAAGATTGGCTTCCACAAGCCAATTTATCCCTGTGGTAAATTTTCTGACACCTCTAGCTTCAAATTATGAAGGTCTAAGGATTGTTAGGCCACGATTTCATGGTTCATATTTGTACTAGAAATCAGAATCAAACAAGCTTTTACCCTTCGGTTCCACACGAGATTTCTATTCTCGTTGAGCTTATCTTAGGACACGTGTCTTATATTTTGACAGATGTGCCTCCCCAGTGAAACTCCCCACTTGCCAATGTCTATCGCCTAGATCAGCCTGAAAGCAAGCCTTGGGTCCAAAACGAGGGGCAGTGACCCGCTACCGATTCACAGTATAAGTAAAATAACATTAAAAGTAGTTGTATTTCACTTTCGCCCGTCGACTCCCACTTATACTACACCTATCAAGTCATTTCACAAAGTCGGACTAGCGTTATGCTCAACATGGTCTTCTTTTCATACTATTCTGCCAAGCCCGTTCCCTTGGTTATGGTTTCGCAGGATAGTAGATAGGAATAGTGGGAATCTCATTAATCCACTGATGCGCGCCACTAATTAGATGTTGAGGCATTTGGATACATTAAGAGAGTCATAGTAACTCCCGCCGTTTACCCGCGCTTGGTTGAATTTCATAACTTTGACATTCAAAGCATTAGGCATAAATCACATTGCATAAACATCTGCAGGGACCATCGCAATGCTTTGTTTTAATTAAATAGTCGGATTCCCCTTGTTCGTACCAGTTTCGAGTTGGCTGTTCGACACTCGAGGAAGGGCCCCGAAGGAACCGTTCCCAGTCCGTCCCCTGGTTGGCACATGGCAATCCGCTCTCACCGCGGAAGCAGCTCGAGTAGTCCGCCGATAGCTTATGGGTTTGAGACTGGGACCCCCGTGCCCAGCCCTTAGAGCCAATCCCTTTCCCGAAGTTATGGATCCATTTTGACAACTTCGCTTGCCTATATTGTTCTATCGACTAGAGGTTGTTGACCTTGGAGACCTAATGCGATTATGAGTATGATTGGGCATGGATGGAACTTGGTCCTTTGGATTTTCAAGGGCCTCCGGGGGTGCACCGGACAACACGCGACGTGTAGTGCTCTTCCAGCCGCTGGACCCTAGGTTGGGCAGGCTGTTAAACAGAAAAGATAACTCTTCCTGAAGCTCTTGTAGACGTCTCCGGACATCCTAACATTGCCGTCAACCGCCACATCCCGTTTTAGGAATTTCAAATCGATTCCCTTTCAAAGTACGCACGAAACGCGCTATCGGTCGGGGTTCCCTCGACACTTATGATTGACTAACCCATGTGCAAGTGCCATTCTCATGCAACCTTTCCCCTCTCCGGCCTTCAAAGTTCTTATTTGAATATTTGATACTACCACTAAGATCTGCACCGACGGACGCTCCACCCAAGCTCACGCCCAAGGTTTTGCATCGACCGTCACACCCTCCTACTCATTGGTGCATGACACTTTCCCTGATGTCCGGGTGTAGGTCGCGCATTTAAGTGCCATCCATTTTTAGGGCTAGTTGATTTGGCAAGTTATTTATTACACACTCCTTTGAGAATTTCAACTTCCATGACCACCGTCCTGCTATCTTAATCGACCAACACCCTTTGTGGGATCTAGGTTAACACACAGGTTCATCCCACATTGCCAATTCTGCTTACCAAAAAATGACCCACTTGGAGCTCTTGATTCTGTGGCACATCTCAACAAAGTAGCATTGACATCCTACCTATTTAATGTTTGAGAATAGGTCGAGGGTGTTACGCCCCTGATGCCTCTTATCATTGGCTTTATCTGATAGAACTCCCACGCGACCTCCAGCTCTCATGAGGGAAATTTTGGAGGGAACCAGATACTAGACACTTCGATTAGTCTTTTGCCCCTATACCCAAGTTAGACAAATGATTTGCATGTCAATGTCGCTGCTGGCCTCCACTAGAGTTTCCTATGGCTTTGCCCCGCTCATGCATAGTTCATCATCTTTCGGGTCCCGAAAGGTATGCTCACATTCGAACCCTTCACAGAAGATCAAGATCAGTTGGCGGTGCACCCCTCAAAGGGATCCCACCAATCAGCTTCCTTATGCCTTACGGGTTTACTTGCCCGTTGACTCGCACACATGGCAGACTCCTTGGTCTGTGTTTCAAGACGGGTCAAATGGGTAGCCCACATGCCATTGTCCGAAGCGTGCTGATGCCATAGCATGCCAGAGGTGCGTGCTACCTACCACGATCAAGGAGATAGCATTCCACAAGTGTATCAAAAGCCCGTGCTTTGGCCGCCCCCTAATCCATGCTGGTTCACACCCCGTCAATCGGCGGACCGGCTTAACACCGTTCTACATCCGACCGGGGCACATCGCCGACCCCCATCCGCTTCAATCCCAACAATTTCAAGCACTCTTTGACTCCCTTTTCAATGTCCTATTCATCTTTCCATCGTGGTACTTGTTCGCTATCGGTCTCTCACTCGTATTTAGCCTTGGACAAAATTCACGCCCCAATTTGTGCTGCATTCCCAAACATCCCGACTCATAGATAGATATTCGTGATGCAACATGGTTCGGGCAAAACTAGGATCTCACCCTCTCTAGCGCACCCTTTTTGGGGACTTGGGCCAGGTCTGCCGCTGAGGATGCTTCTCCAGACTACAATTTGGACGATGGTGCTGCCCGATTCTAAAGCTGGGCTTTTCCAGATTCGCTCGCCGTTAGGGAATCCTTGTAAGTTTCTTTTCCTCTGCTTATTGATATGCTTAAACTCAGCGGGTAGTCCCGCCTGACCTGGGGTCGTAGTCGGAGTGCCAAATCATGATAATGGTCGGGTAGCCCAAACGTAGGACAGGTTGGAGTCGCGACATTACGAGAGTTGAGTTTCAAACACCTCTTGTCATGACGTCCATCACCGTGGACTCGTATTTAGGCCTACTGCATGCTCGAGGAGCATGGGAGGCCAGTATCAACCCCACGACATCATCACGACCATGAGAATGGCATGGTGTGCGGGGGCGACGTGATGCGTGATGCCCAGGCAGACGTTCCCTTGGCCCGATGGCTTCGGGCACAACTTGCATTCAAAGACTCGATGGTTCACGAGATTCTACAATTCATACCAATTATCGCATTTTGCAATGTTCTCCCTCAATGTGAGAGTCAAAACATCCATTGATGAGAGTCGTTTGTGTTTCAGAAGAAGCACAAGTCCCCCCACGTGCACAACGAATGAGGCACACGGGGTAAGCTTTCAATTTAGTATTCCTTGGCGCTTTCCATGCTGGGGTTCATTAATCACCCAACACACACACAAGCGCATACACCGGTAATAGGAGGGAGCCGTGCAGACAAAGGCCAAAGTACCCCAGTCGTGCCGCTCCCCGGTGATTAAATAGCTTCGCGGGTCGTTCTACTTTGCAGGTTTGGACAATGAGCCTTCCGCAGGTTCACCTACAAAAACCTTATTACAACTTCTCCTTCCTCTAAATGATAAGGTTCAATGGACTTCCCACGACGCCACGGGAAGCAAACCGCCCACATCACGACGATTCGAACATTTCACCAGATAATTTAATTGGTAAGAGCGACGAGCCATGTGTACAAAGGGGAAGGGACATTGTCAGCGCAAGCTGATGACTCACGCTTACTAGGAATTTCCCCATTGAATACCAACAATTGCAGGCCTGTCAGCCAAGGCTATAAACTTGTTGAATACATTAGTGTAGCGAACGTGTGGCCTACAATATCTAAGGGCATCACAGACATGTTATTGCTTCAAACATCCGCTGCCTAAATGGCCGTAGTTCCTCTAAGAAGCTTGCCGCGAAGGGATACCTCCGCATAGCTAGTTAACAGGCTGAGATCTCGTTTGTCAACTGAATTAACCAGACAAATCGCTCCACCAACTAAGATAGGCAATGCACCACCACCCATAGAATCAAGAAAGAGATCTCAGTCTGTCAATCCTTACTATGTCTGGACCTGGTAAGTTTCCCCGTGTTGAGTCAAATTAACCGCAGGCTCCACTCCTGGTGGTGCCCTTCCGTCAATTCATTTAAGTTTTAGCCTTGCAACCATACTCCCCCCGGAACCCATAAACTTTGAGTTTTAGCCTGCCATGGTTTTTCATGGTATCTGATCTTCTTCGAGCCCCCAACATTCATTCTTGATTAATGGAAACATCCTTGGAAAATGCTTTCGCAGTTGTTCGTCTTTCATAAATCTAAGAATTTAACCTCTGACTATGAAATACGATTGCCCCTAATTGTCCATATTAATCATTACTCCGATCCCGAAGGCCAACATAATAGGGCTGGAATCCTATAATTTTATCCCATGCTAATGTATAAATAGCGTAGGCATGCTTTAAGCACTCTAATTTCTTCAACGTAACAGTGCCAGAGGCACGTCCCGGCCAATTAAGGCCAGGAGGACCGGTAGAAGGGACGAGGCAACCGGTGCACACCTAAAGCGGATGGGCTGGCCCATCCCAAAGTCTAACTACAAGCTTTTTAACTGCAACAACTTAAATATACGCTATTGGAGCTGGATTTACTGCGACTGCTGGCACCATACTTTCCCTGCAATGGATCCTCGTTAATGGATATAGATTGTACACATACCAATTACCAGACTCATAGAGGCCACTATTGTTATTTATTGTCACTACCTCCCCGTGTTAGGATTGGTTAATTTGCACGACTGTTGGGAATCGGTTCGCCCCATGTGCACGGCACCTTGAGGTGCTACTTGCAAGATGGTCCACCTTTTGTTGCCAAAAGACAATGTTTTCCATGAGCGATGTCACCCCCAGGCATGCTACGAGCCTATGCTAGTACTTGCCGCCATGGTTTGTCAACTTTAGGGACGTAGCACGGACAAGCCATACGTGCCCCCTATGCCCACGCCCCGTACTAGCGTCCCCCATCCGTGCCCGCACTGCATGGCCGCAAGCACCTAGGGTGACTTTCAACACCTCTACGCCCTCTTATAAATGCTTAAAAAAAATCCAAGTTTCAGAAGAAGACATGTTTTGTCCAGAGAATTATAATGGAGTTGTACAACACCAAATAGCACAAAACAAAGTACAACTTAGCTAATATATTCACAAAGTACTTTCAAACGTTGTAAATGATATTTTTTACAAAAAAATATTATTTTTATTTTTATTTTTATTTGAAAACAAAAAATACATTGAAAAATAGTAAAAAAAAAATAGGAAAATTATTATAAGAATAGGAAAAACAATGGAAAAAATATCCAATACATCTAGTAATAATATTACACATAAAAGAGTAATTATTGTTATATAAAACTAACATAAAAACTATTTTTATAAAACCATATGGATGACCAACCACCATTAATCATGAAGAAATTCCTTTAACGCAACTGCCATAAGAGATTCCGACTTAAAACCACCTGCGTCAACCACCAACTGTCCACCAACCGTCGCCGGTCACTATGCTTGAACCACCACTACTTTCCACCACCGCCACCAACGACCACTTCCGTCATTGCGTTTGACATGTTGCTAAGCATTGGATAGCACTAGACATTGAGCGGCGTGGAGCGGTGTGGAGCGACGTGGTGCGGCTCGGTGCGATGTCGTCCCATGGCCACGCCCTGCCATGTCCTGCGATGTCGTGCCATGCCACACCCTACCATGTCCTACGACATCGTGCCATGGCCATGCCCTGCCAAGTCATGCTACGCCGTGCCATAGCCACGCCCAGCCATGTCCTGCGATGTCTTGCCATGGCCATGCCTTGCCATGTCCTGTGATATCTTGTGACATCTGGAAAAATGCCATGGCCATGTCCTGATACGTCCTGACACATCCAGAAATATGCCATGGCAATATCTTCACATGTACTGACCCGTGCCATGCCCATGTCGTGCCACATCCTGACACGTCCTGTGGCTACGTCCTAACACGTCCTGCCACATCCTGACCTGTGCCATGGCCACGCCCTGCCATGTCCTAAAATATCATGTGGCATCCTAAAGAGTGCCTTTTCCATGTCCTGAAATGTCCTGATCATGGCCATGCCCATGTCTTGCGACCTCCGGAGATGTCCTGTGGCCCCGTCCTGTGATGTCCTATGACATCCTGCGACGTCATGACCCGTGCCATGGCCACGCCCTCCTATGTCCAGACACATCTTGTGATGTCCTGACCTGTGCCATGGCCGTGCCCTGTCATGTCCTGCTACATCCTGACACGTCCTGAAACATGACATGGCCATGTCCTGACATGTCCTGACCCGTGCCATGCCCACGTCCTGCCATGTCCTGCGATGTCATGTGGCCACATCCTGCAACGTCCTGATGCATGACATGGCCACATCGTGCCATGTCCTGCTATGTTTCTGACACGTCCTGAAACGTGCCATAGCGATGTCCTAACACATGCTAACCCATGCCAAGCCCATGTCCTGCCATGTCCTGCGACGCCTTGACACGTCCTGTGGCTACGTTATGCGACGTCCTGACCTGTGCCATGGCCATGCCTTGCCATGTCCTACTACATCCTGACACGTCCTGAAATGTGCTATGGCCATGTCCTGACACGTCCTGACCTCTTCCATGCCCACGTCCTGCCATGTCCTCCAACGTCCTGACACGCCATGTGGCCAAGTCGAGCGATGTCATGTGACATCCAGACTCATACCATGGCCACGTCTTGCCATGTCCTGCAATGTCCTTACACGTCTTGAAACGTGCCATGGCCATGTCCTTGCACGTCCTGACCCGTGCCCTGCCCATGTCCTTCCATGTCCAGCGATGTCTTGACACATCCTGTGGCCACGTCCTGCGACGTCCTGACCAGTGCCATGGACACAACCTGCTATGTCCTATGACGTCCTGACATGTCTTCAAACATGACATGGCCATGTCCTGACACATCCTGACCTGTGCCGTGCCCACGTCCTTCCATGTCATGACACGTCCAGTGGCCACGACCGATGACGTCCTAACACATCCTGTGGCCTCGTTATTCGATGTCCTGACCCATGCCGTGGCCACACCCTGCCATGTCCTAACATGTCATGAAATGTGCTATGGCCATATCCTGACACGTCCTGACCCGTGCCATGCCCATGTCCTACCTTGTCTTGCGGTCTTAACACATCCTGTGGCCACGTCCTGTGACGTCCTATGACTTCCAGACCCATGCCATGGTCATGCCCTGCTACATCCTTACACGTCCAGAAACGTGCCACGGCCATGTCCTTACACCTCCTGACCCGTGCCATGCCCACGTCCTGCCATGTCCTGCGACATCCTAACACGTCCTATGGCCATGTCCTGCGACGTCCTGACCCGTGCCATGGCCATGACCTGCTATGTCCTGCAATGTCCTGACACGTCCTCAAACGTGCCATGGCCATGTCCTGACACGTCTTGACCTGTGCCATGCCCACGTCCTGCCATGTCCTGACATGTGTTGTGTCCACGTCCGATAACGTCCTAACACATCTTGTTGCCATGGCAATGTCCTGACACGTCCTTACCTGTGCCATGGCCACGCCTACGGTGCATTGGGCCTTCCCCTCTCAAGCAACACCCCGAGAAAAAATTATTTGCACACATCGCCCCTTGGCATAGGCCTCGGCCTCTGAAGCTACACACCGAGAAGCCTCTAGTAGTGTATTGGCACATAGCCTTTCCCTCTACATGACTAAGTGTCAGGTCCCATTGTCCACCTAATACACAAATAGTATACGTCCCATGGTCTTGAGTACTTTTACCATTTTCCATCACTTAGTATATTACTAAGCATCAAGAGGGGAATAAACCTCTTTTCAGAAAAGTTAGAAATTGATGCGATTGGAGGGGGAGGGACGAATCGGAGAAACAAAGGGCTGAATCTCAGTGGATCTTGGCAGTAAGGCCACTCTGCCACTTACAATACCACGTCGCATATTTATGTTGTCTGTGAAGGATTCTACCCGCTGCTTGATGTAAATGGTACTTCAAGGAGGCCACTGATGCTCTTCCGTCGCGATGATTTAGCCAACAACACATGCCCTTTGGGGCCAAAGTCCCCTACTATGGGTGGGCAAGTGGACGACGGGTGCATGCATCGCTTCTAGCCCAGATTTTGACTTAAAGGCATTCACTCATAGTCCAGCGCACAGTAGCTTTTCACCACAGGTTTTTCAACCAAGCACGATGATCAATTATGCGAATAAACGGTTCCTCTTATACTACGTTGAATTACTATTGCAACACTATCATCAAGGGGTAAAACTAACCCGTCACACAATGGTCTAAACCCAACCCACGTTCCCTATTGGTTGGTGAACAATCCAACACTTGGTGAATTTTGCTTCACAATGATAGGAAGAGCCGACATCAAAGGATTAAAAAGCAACACCGCTATGAATGCTTGGCTGCCACAAGCCAGTTATCCCTGTGGTAATTTTTATAACACCTATAGCTTCTAATTACAAAGTTCTAAAGGATCATTAGGCCACGCATTCGTATTCGTACTGGAAATCAGAATCAAATGAGTTTTTACCCTTCTGTTCCACAGGAGATTTCATTTCTCGTTGACCTCATCTTAGGATACCTGCGTTATCTTTTAACAGATGTGCCGCCCCAGCAGAACTCCCAACCTGACAATGTCCTGACCTATGCTATGGCTATATCCTGACACGTCCTGTCCCGTGCCATGCCCATGTCCAGCCATGTCCTTACACGTCCTCTGGCCATGTCCGGAGATGTCCTGACCCATGCCATGGCCATGCCATGCCATGTCCTACGACGTATTGACATGTCCTGAAACATGCCACAACCATGTCCTGACAAGTCGTGACCCGTGCCTTGCCCATGTACTGCAACGTCCTGACACATCCTATGGCCACGTCCAGCAACATCATGCATTGTGTTGACTCGTGCCGTGGGCACGCCCTGTTAAGTCCTGCGACATCCTGACACGTCCTGAAATGTGTTATGGCCATGTCCTAACACCTCCTGACCCCTACCATGCCCACGTTGTGCCATGTCCTGACACATGTTGTGGCCATGGCCATGTCCTATCACGTCATTACCCGTGCCTTGGCCAAGCCTTGCGTCATGCCATTTTGATGACTTGCACCGTGCATGGGACTTGGCATAGGAATTGGCCTCTCAAGCGACGCCATGCCATGCCCTAGGCCTATCAAGCGACACCATGCCATGCCTTTGGCCTATCAAGCGAAGCCTTGCGATGCCCTTGACCTCTCAACCGATGCCATGCCATGCCCTTGGCCTATCATGGGATGCCATGCCACGCCCTTGGCCTATCAAGAAATGCCTTGCCATTATCTTGGCCTCTCAAGCGACACCCTTCCAAGCCCTTGGCCTATCAAGCGACGCCTTGACATGACCTTAGCCTCTCAAGCGTCACCCTGCCATGCCCTTGTCCTATCAAGCGACGCCTTGCCATGCCCTTAGCCTCTCAAGCGGAACCCTACCATGCCTTTGACCTATCAAGCGATGCCATGCCATTCCACTGGCCTCTCAAGCGACACCTTGCCATGACCTTGGCCTATCAAGCGATGCCTTGCCATGCCCTTGGACTCTCAAGCGACACCCTGCCATGCCTTTGGCATAGGACTTGGCCTCTCGAGTGACACCTTTCGCCGTGCCATGGCCACATCCGCGGTGCATTGGGCCTTGGCCTCTCAAGTGACACCCCGAGAAAAATCTATTTGCGTACATTGCCCCTTAACATAGGCCTCAGCCTCAGAAGCGACACACCGAGAAGCCTCTAGTAGTGTATTGGCACATAGCCTTTCCCTCGACACGACTAAGTGTCAGGTCCTATTGTACACCTAATACACAAATAGTATATGTCCTATGGTCTTGAGGGCATGTACGGTTTTGCAACATTTAGTATATTATTTACCATCAATAGGGGACTGCACGTCATTTCAAAAAAGTTAGAAATTGATTGGATTGGAGGGGGAGGGACGAATCGGAGAGATAAAGGGCTGAATCTCAGTGGATCGTGGCAGCAAGGCCACTCTATCACTTACAATACCCCATCATGTATTTAAGTCATTTACAAAGTTTTCTACCCACCGCTCGAATTGTACTTCAAGGCAGCCACCGTGGCTCTTTCGCTGCGATGAATTAGCCAATGACACGTGCCGTTGGGGGCCAAAGGCCCCTACTTCGTGTCGGCAAAGGGACGGTAGGCGCATGCATCGCTTCTAGCCTAGATTCTAATTTAGAGGCGTTCAGTCATAACCCAACACACGGTAGCTTTGAACCACAGGCTTTTCAACCAAGCGCGATGACCAATTGTGCGAATCAACGGTTCCTATCATACTAGGTTGAATTACTATTACGACAATTCAACTATAAGGAAAAACTAACCTGTCTCACAATGGTCTAAACATAGCTCACGTACCCTATTGGTAGGTGAACAAACCAACAATTGGTGAATTGTGCTTCACAATGATAGGAAGAGCCGACATCGAAGGATCAAAAAGCGATGTCGCTATGAACGCTTGGCAGCCACAAGACAGTTATCCATGTGGTAACTTTTCTGACACCTCTAGGTTCGAATTCTGAATGTCTAAAGGATCGTTGGGCCACGCTTTCACGGTTTGTATTCATTTTAGAAATCAGAATCAAACGAGCTTTTATCCTTCTCTTCCACACACGATTTCTTTTCTTGTTGAGCTCATATTAGGACACCTGCATTATAATTTAATAGATGTGCCGCCCCAGCCAAACTCCCCACCTGACAATGTCTTCCCTCCAGATTGGCCTGCAAGCAATTCCAAAAAGAGGGGCACTGCATGGCCTGTGATTCACGGAATTTGTAAAATAACATTAAAAGTAGTGGTATTTCACTTTCGCCTTTCGGCTCCAACTTATACTACACCTCTCAAGTCATTTCACAAAGTCGTACTAGAGTCGAGATCAACAAGGTCTTTTTTCTCTACTTAATCTGCCAATCTCGTTTCCTTGGCTGTCGTTTTGGTAGACAGTAGACAGGGACAGTGGGAATCTCGTTAATCCATTCATGCACGTCACTAATTAGATGACGAGGCTTTTGGCTACCTTAAGAGAGTCATAGTTACTCCTACCGTTTACCCACGCTTTGTTGAATTTCTTCACTTTGACATTCAGAGCATTGGGCAGAAATGACATTGCATAAACATCCGCAAGGACCATCGCGATGCTTTGTTTTAATCAAACAGTAGGATTCCCCTTGTTCGTACCAGTTTTGAGTTGGTTGTTCGATGCCCGGGGAAGGCCCCCGAGGGAACCGTTCCCAGTCCTTCCCCTGGCTGGCACGCACCGACTCGCTCTTGTCGAGGAAGTAGCTCGAGCAGTCCACCGACATCCGACGGGTTAAGTATTGGGACCCCCGTTCCAAGCCCTTAGTGCCAAACATTTTCTCAAAGTTAAGAATCTATTTTACCGACTTCCCTTGCCTACATTATTCCATCGACCAGAGGTTGTTCACCTTGGAGACCTGATGCGGTTATGAGTATGACCGGGCATGGACGGCACTCGGTCCTCTTGATTTTCAAGGGCTACCGGGGGCGCACCGGACACCATGCGACATGCGTTGCTCTTCCAGCCGCTGGACGCTACTTCTGACTAAGTCGTTTCAAGGGTTGGCAGGCTGTTAAAGAGCAAAGATAACACTTCTCGAGGCCCCCGCCGAAGTCTCTGGACTTCCTAACATTAATGTCAACCGACACATCCCGGTTAAGGAATTTTAACCCGACTCCCTTTCGGAGTACGCGCAAAATGCGCTATCTGTCGGGCTTCCCCCGAACCTTAGGATTGACTAACCTATGTGCAAGTTCTGTTCATATGGAACCTTTCCCCTCTTTAGCCTTCAAAGTTCTCATTTGAATATTTGCTACTACCACCAAGATCTGTATTGACGGCCGCTCTTCCCAGGCTCATCGGGGACTGGAACTTGCCCCGACGGCTGGGTATAGGTTACCCGCTTAAATGCCATCCATTTTTGGGGCTATTTGATTTGGCAGGTGAGTTTTTACACACTCCCTAGGGGATTTCGACTTCAATGACCACCGTCCTACTGTCATAATCGACCAACACCCTTTGTGGGATCTAGTTTAGTGTGTAGTTTGGCACTGTAACCCAGCTCCCAGTTCATCCTGCATCGCCGGTTCTGCTTCCAAAAATGACCCACTTGGAGCTCTTGATTTTGTGGCACGTCTTAACAATGCAGCTGCGCAGTCCTACCTATTTAAAGTTTGCGAGTAGGTCAAGGGCGTTGCGCCCCCGATGCCTCTAATAATTGGCTTTACCCAATAGAACTCGCACGCGAGCTCCAGCTATCATGAGGTAAACTTCGGAGGGAACCAAGTACTAGATGGTTCGATTAGTCTTTTGCCCCTATACCTAAGTTAGAAGAATGATTTGCATGTCAGTATTACTGCGGGCCTCCACCAAAGTTACTTCAAGCATCGCCCCACTCAGGAAAAGTTTACCATATTTTGTGTCCCGACAGGTATGCTCACACTCAACCCTTCACAGAAGATGAAGGTCGGTCAACGGTGCACCCCTCAAGGGGATCCCACCAATCAGCTTCCTTACGTATTACGGGTTTACTTTCCTATTGAATCGCACACATGTCAGACTCCTTGGTCAGTCTTTCAAGATAGGTCGAATGGGGAGCCTAAAAGCTAGTGTCCGGAGTGCACAGATGTCGAAGCACACCAGAGGTGCGCGCTGACTAACACAATAAAGGAGACGAATCCACGAGCATATCAAAAGATCGGGCTTTGGGCACCCCCAATACATGCTTGTCCACGTCCCTAGTCGATCGGTAGACCGGCTAATCACCATTCCACATCTGACTGGGGTGCATTGCCGGCCCCCATCCACTTTCCTCCCGACAATTTCAATCACCCTTTGACACTTTTTTCAAAGTCCTTTTCATCTTTCCCTTGCGGTACTAGTTCGCTATAGGTCTCTTGCTCGTATTTAGCCTTGGACGGAATTTACCGCCCGATTTGGACTGCATTCCCAAAAACCCTGACTCGTAGACAGTGCCTCGTGTTATGATAGGGTACGAGCAAAATAGGGCTCTCACCATCTCTAGAGTCCCCTTCCAGGGGACTTGGTCCCTATTTGCCACTGAGGACGCTTCTCCAGACTACAATTCGAATGATGGAGTCGTCCGATTCTAAGGCTGGTTTGTTCCTGGCTCGCTCACTGTTACTAGGGGAATCCTTGTAAGTTTCTTTTCCTCTAATTATTGATATGCTTATACTCAGTGGGTAGTCCCACCTAACCTGGGGTCACGGTCAGAGCGCCTAAGAACGATAAGGGTCGGGGAGCCCAAATGTTCGACGGGTTGGAGCCACGACATTAAGAGAGTTGAGTTTCAACCACCAATTGCCGTTACGCCCCTCACTATGGGCTCGCATTTTGGCCAACCGCATGCTCGAGATGCATGGGAGGCCAGTATCCGCCGCATAACACTGTTGCGACAATGAGAATGGCATGGTGTACGGGGCCGATGTGATACGTGACGCCCAGGTAGACGTGCCCTCGCCCTGATGGCTTCACGCTCAACTTACATTCAAATACTTGATGGTTCACGGGATACTATAATTCAAACAAAGTATCATATTTTGCTACGTTCTTCATCAATGTGAGAGCCGAGATATCTAAAGCCCAGAGTCGTGTATGTTTCAAAAGATGCACAAGTCCCCACGCGCATGTCACGAATATGGCTCAAGGGGCAGGCTTTCAATTTAGTATTCATTGGCGATTTCTGCGCCGGGGTTCAATTATCACTAGGCACGCATGCAAGAGCGCGCACCGGGTATAGGAGGGAGCCTTGCAAATGGAGGCCGAAAAACCTTGGCCGCGCCACTCCCCAGTGTTTAAAAAGTTTCGTGGGTGATTCTGCTTTGCAGGTTATGACAATAATCCTTCCGCATATTCACTTACAAAAACCTTGTTACGATTTCTCCTTCCTCAAAAGAATATGGTTCAATGGACTTCTCGCGATGTTGTGGGCAGTAAACCGCCCACGTTGCCACGATCTTAACATTTCACCAGATCATTCAATCAGTAGGAATGACAGGCAGTGTGTACAAGGGGCAGGGACGTAGTCAACGCGAGCTGATGACTCGCGCATACTAAGAATTCCTCGTTGAAGACCAACAATTGCAATGATCTATCCCCATCATGATGAAATTTCAAAGATTACCCAGGCCTGTCGGCCAAGGCTATAAACTCGTTGAATACATCGGTGCAGCGCGCGTGTGGCCCAAAACATCTAAGGGCATCACAGACCTATTATTGCCTCAAACTTTGGCGGCCTAAAAGGCCATAGCCCCTCTAAGAAGCTTGCCGCAAAGGGATACCTCCACATAGCAAGTTAGTATGTTGAGGTCTCGTTCGTTAATGAAATTAACTAGATAAATCACTCCACCAACTAAGAACGACCATACACCACCACCCATATAATCAAGAAAGAGCTTTCAGTCTGTCAATCCTTACTATGTCTGGACCTGGTAAGTTTCCCGTGTTGAGTCAAATTAAGTTGCAGGCTCCACTCCTGGTGGTGCCCTTCAGTCAATTCCTTTAAGTTTCAGCCTTGCGACCATACTCTACCAGGAACCCAAAAACATTGATTTCTCATAAGGTTCCGGTGGAGTCCTAAAAGCAACATCTGCCGATCCCTGGCCGGCGTCGTTTATGGTTGAGACTAGGACGGTATCTGATCTTCTTTGAGCCCCCAACTTTCATTGTTTATTAATAAAAACATTCCTGGCAAATGCTTTCACAGTTGTTCGTCTTTCATAAATCCAAGAATTTCACCTCTGACGATGAAATATGAATGCCCCCGACTGTCCCTGTTAATCATTACTCCGATCACAAAGGCTAATGTAATAAGACCAAAATCATATAATGTTATCCCATGCTAATGTATACAGAGCTTAGGATTGCTTTGAGCACTCTAATTTCTTCAAATAAACAGCGCCAGAGGCATGGCCCGGCCAATTGATGACAGGAGCGCATCGCCGGCAGAAGGGATGAGACAACTGGTACACACCTAAGGTAGATCGGCCGGCCCATCCCAAAGTCCAACTACGTGCTTTCTAACTACAACAACTTAAATATACACTATTAGAGCTAGAATCACCACAGCTGCAGGCACTAGACTTGCCTTCTAATGGATCCTCGTTAAGGGATTTAGATTGTACTCATTACAATTACCGAGACTCATAGATCCCGGTATTGTTATTTATTGTCCCTACCCCCCCCCTGTCAGGATAGGGTAATTTGCATGCATGCTGCCTTCCTTGAAATAATATCCATTTCTCAGGCTCGCTCTCTGGAATCGAACCCTAATTCCCTATCACCCGTCACCACCATGGTAGGCCACTATCCTACCTTCGAAAGTTCATCGGGCAGAAATTTGAATGATGTGTCGCCGGCACGATGGTTGTGTGATCCGTCGAGAATCATCGCAACAACAGGCAGAGCCCGTGTCAACCTTTTATCTAATTAATGCATCGCTTCTAGAACTTATGGTTTGTTGCACGTATTAGCTCTAGAATTACTATGGTTATCCAAGTAGTAGATACCATCAAACAAACCATAATTGATTTAATGAGCCATTCGCAGTTTCATAGTTTGAATTTGTTCATACTTACACATGCATGGATTAATCTTTGAAACAAGCATATTACTAGTGGCAGGATCAACTTGGTAGCATTCCTCATTGATGCCGGTGTCGCATGAGTATGTCCGACCCAAAAGGTACGGCCAAGTCTATGCCGAGCACGACCGTCATTCGTAAGGAGCGTTCTTTGGGTAGAAAGGAGCCAATGAAGCCCCAGTGCCCATTGTGTTTTTCGAATTCGAGAGTCTGAGCATACTAGTCATGGAAAAAGCCATCACAAGGCAAAGGAAGGACAACTTGGGACACAACTGCAACTTTTGGTTCACCCCGCACATCGAATACGAGTAGCGAAAGGCAACTGATTGTGCTTGATAATGCCTTGGCATTAGGTATGCAACGCAGAAAACTGATGCTGAACAAGCCTAATTTGCGCTTGTTCCATGACTGAGATGGAATGTGGGCTAGGACGTCACTACTTAATCAGGGATCCAACCTAGCCACACGAGCCGAACACCACACATATGCCACACGTATACTTGCCTCACCGATTTAAGCCGATAACAACCCCAACATGCGATGCACAACCATGTATTGTTGTCGATGCCAATATTGAAAATCCAAGACAAGCCCCACAAATCTTGAATAGGGGGTCGAAGCAATGCTAGACACAACCCACCACAATTGATGGCAATCGTCAATTTACTAAGCTTTGCCCCATGCGCACGGCACCTTTTGGCGCTACTTGCACGATGCATTATCGTTCCATTGCAAAAAGCCATTAGTCATCACAAATAGTGTTGCCTCCCGATGTTGCCCATAACAACCGATGGTAATTGATATCTACTGAGCTTTGCCCTATGCGTACGGCACCTTGCGGCGCTACTTGCACGATGCTCCACCATTCGTTGTAAAAAGCCATCTGTCGTCACGGGCGGGTGGGGGAGGGGTGGTTTATAGACATAACCCATAATAACCGATGGCAATAGGCAACTTACTATGCGTCGCCCCATGCGCATGGCACCTTGCGGCGCTTCTTGCACGATGCTTTTCCATTTCATTTCCAAAAGCCATCAACCGTCATGAGTGATGTTGCCCGAAAGTCCCGATGGTAATCAACATCTACTGAGCATCACCCCATGTGCATGGCGCCTTGCAGCGCTACTTGGACGATGCTCCGTCGTTCATTGTCTAAAGCCATCAGCTGCAACGAGCGGTGCCAGACACAACCCGCAACAAACAATGGCAATCATCAACTTACTAAGCTTCGCCCCATGCGCATGGCCACGTGTGGCGCTACTTGCATGTTGCTTTGTCATTCCATTGCTAAAAGCCATTTCCTCCATGAGCATTGTCGCCTCCCAATTTTTCCCGCAACATTCATTGGCAATCGTCACTTACAAAGCTTAGCCCCATGCGCACAGCACCAACCTTCGTCGAGCACCATTTGTCGTTATTTCATTCACGTGTTAAGCCCATGTTAGGTTCCTCAAAGCCACTCAGGTTTCCATATCAATGATAAAGAAAATACAAAGTACAACACCCTTCTACTAGATGTGGGTCTTGGATATCCCGACTGACACTCAATAAATCCAAGAACTTGTGGAGTGTGACAGACCTAGGTGATAGAGGATATTGACTTCGCATGTTTCCATTCAGGCCTTCATACTTGGCCATTTCCTCCAATGTTGGTGTGAGCTCGAAATCAGATAATCTTAAGACATTCCGAGTTGGATCCCAAAATGGTATCAATGCTTTAATAATATCCTTTCTTGTTCTTATGCTCGTAAGGCCCCCTATGATTCTTACCACTTATTCTTTACTTCCATCCTTAGGTCATTCCACCTCATATGAAGTTGGAGGAGTATCTCACTCAGGATTGAGAAGGTTTTGATGTCTTTGAAATTCATCCTGCACATCTATTTAATGATTAAAAGGTAGAAATGGCTATTTTTGTAAAAAAATTTTAATTGACCATAAATTTAAAAACATTTTTCATCTTGGGGCCCATGGGGCATCATTCAGCATTACCACAGGCCAACACAAGGCTGCGAAAGTTTTAACGCTAATTGTGACTATTTTTAAAAAATAGCCATATAATGGCTTTAAAATGGCTATTATTGCAAACATTTCAGTTGAGAAAAACTAGTTTTTGTAAATACGACATTTCAGCACTTCCGAGAGGAAGATTTTAAGGCTATATTTTCAAACCATTTAAAATGACTCGAGGCAGCTGTTCTTGCAATAACGACCTTCTAGCGTTCTTTTGAGGGACATTCGACTTATTTTAAACAAGAAAGGCATCACCCGACTTATTTAATGAAAAATTTAAAAATTTGACATTTTTTGGCTATTTTTGAATAAGGGGAGGTCGGAACCGATGAGGATTGCCTACGTATCTCACATCCGGTGAGAATCAAACCAGTGTAGTTCAGGCCGATTAGCAAAAATCAAAACAATTTTTGAACAACAATTTCCTTTCTATTTTTCAAATAATTTCTCTTTATTTTTGAACATTTCGATACTAATTAGGCATTGGGTTTTTCACACTAAATGGTTTTCCTCCCTTAGTCCTAACACTGCTTTTTTCGCAATTTCTCACTCATGATACCGATCAATATGCGAAGCGGAGCAAATAAATTCAAGTAGCACATAATATGCATCAGGATGGTCATTTCAGTATGGGTCACCTGTCCTAGAGGGACCCAAAACCTGTGTTGAGTCCCTTAAGTCAGAATGTACGTGATGCAAATAAGCATCCTACTAGGGGTCCGGCATGAGTTTATTGTTCATCTAGGTTTAAACCCATGGTTTATTGGTCTAGACCTAGCTTATCCGAGCGGAAAACACGGACCGAGGGTGAGGAAGTGTACCGGGGATACAGAAGCTCGCCCGGCTTTGCAACTTATCCAAACCTCGTTCTAAATTTGGGAAAAAGACTATAACAGAAGAGAAGCTACATGAAGTGCAGCCTTCTCCGTGATGTAGAAGACTCAGAAAGAGGGAGAGATTCGCGACCGTTTATTTATAGTTTCAACAAATATCAAAGGGGTAAACATTTAGCACATATAGCATGGAAGCATGTAGAATAATAAGATAAAAGCCAAATATAATAATTAAACTAAGCTCGAATTCTTTGAACCCTGAAGCGGAATTCTGGGTTCGTATCCCCTACAGAGTCACTAGAGCTGTCACACCTCCTTTTTTTTACACATCCCTACCCCAAAGGGTAAAAATATATAAAAGGGGAGTTTTTCAAATTAAAGTGACATTGTTCGAATTAGGATTATTTATTTATTTTTTAGAGTCACCACTCGGGAATGGATTGGCTTTTGGTGTCCCGAGTCACCTGTTTAAATCCCAAATTGAGAAAAATAATTCAACTTCCCAATTGGAGTCTACAAACAAAAAATTATGTGTAAGGATCTCTGTTGAACCAAGGGAAGGTGTTAGGCATCCCCGGATCCCGTGGTTCTGGCACGGCCGCTTAAATTTTTATATTTGGGTAACAATCTAATTTTTACATGCCCCAACCTATAGTGCAATTTTTATAATTATTTACATCTTTTAATTATTATTTTTTATGAAAGTGAACGTCTTCTAAAAATATGTTTTCAGATCACGTCAAGTGAAATGCACACGAATCTTCGACACATCTTTATTTGACGTTTTTGGATTTGGATTTGTGTTGTATGAAATACACACCCGAATTAGGAAGGTAAGATTACTAAAGATGTGCCTATAGTGTCTACGTGTTATTATCTTTTGGAAAGGCCGTGAAATTCGCTAAACGGCCATCCCGAATCTCTAAGTATTTTATTAAGTAATTAATGAGGGCCCCGCAATTATATATTTTATTTGGCGTTGCTCGTCTCATTTTATTATTAAAGGGCATCTAAAAGCAATCTAGTGTTTTCTATGGATTATTTGTCTCTAAGGGCTAATTAATTTACAAATATTAATTCGAGCCATAAATTCAAGTCCGAATTCAAACAAAAGGGAAATACCCTTTTAGCTTAAACCCGATACCTAATTTGAGACACAAATTTTATATTTGTAAGTTAATTATCCATATTCCTATATAATTAAAAAATAGTTCAGCATATTTTCGGGGCCTTAAACACTTTGGCCCAAATTTACGTTAAATTGATAGAGCAATCATAGTTTATGAGCATTGGTCTTCAAAGGGCCATTCACTTGCCTTAAACAAGGATACCTCAAATTAGCCTGAACTTGGCCCAAGTCCATACTAACCAACCACAGGAGCATAACATGACCCAAATGACCAATATTCACTACTATTTACTAAACAAAAATCTTCTAGAATTTTAATCACATTAACATGCCAAGCAATTATCAAAATCAACGATTTTAATGACTTAAATTAATGTAGGTGGACCTCGCCTTTATATACTGATGCCCAACAATTTGTTAATATGCAACAGCATCACATAAAAATCTAAATAGATTTCATTAGTTCATGTGATTCAGATTAGCAATCCTAGGAAATTATTAACTCACTCAATTTAAAATTAATTGAATATCAAAATTGATTTAATTATACACTTATTCTATGTATTATAACATTAGTGATACCCTTTCAAATCACATACACATCAATTACAACTATCCGAATCCCTAACAAGTAGCTACTCCGAATAAACTACCATATTACAAGAGTTCAGCACTACTTTAAACCCTTATAGGGTTCATACATGAGTAAATAACTAATTAACGTTTCAAGTTCAATTCATTACAAACTAATTAGTCCAATTTATAGTCCCAAAATGTAAAAGGAAATACAGAAACTAATACAGTGTATTAATTACATTTTTGACAAATATGTATCAGAACTAAAAGGAAATATGTAGCAAGCAGCTAAAAATAGCAACATAATGAGATCAATTTTTTAACTAAATTGTTATTTCAGCAACTAGTAAAATAGTAGATGACCACCAGTAATAGAAGAACCTAGATTACACACGTTTGGCTTCAAATTTGTCCAAATACTGGACCAGAATTTCAAACTAAGCAATGTAACAGTATTTTTAGTTTTTTACCAATTTTTCTACTTTTTTGGATTTTTTATTGTTCAAAAGACAATATGGAATGTAAAAGGGACTTTTGGGGAGAAATAAGAGCCCTGAGGGTTTATGAAATTTTCAGAACTTCTGAAACTTATTTTCCAAGGTATTTAGGTTCCTTTTATAGGCTTGAATTAGGGCAGAATGTTCTGGACCCTTCTGTCCTTTTTCTCCCATTTTTAATTTCATAATTTGACAATTAGTCCTCAATTTTATGCCTTGTCCTATATGTTACTTCACCCAAAATGCATAAAACATACACTTAGACCCCTTCTAGAAGGGTCTAGGGGATTCTTCTACCCCCAAAATTCCTACACTACCCTTAACCTTACTTTGAATTTACTATTCCTAGAGAAACTACAATTTTCCCTCTCCAAGGTACCCTTCCAACAGTCTGAAAATTACAGACCAAGATCAGTTATACCAGACCCATTTACCCTTGGTTAAAGCTAACTATAGTTAACTCTAATGAATCTATATCAGCTAGAACCAATCAACAAATTGTCATTTAACCCTAATCAAACTAATTGACGTTATCATTAACAAAATCAGTAATTAAAATTTATCCAAACCAGCTCCAGACGAAAAAGACCAAATCCAAATTAGAAAAAATTAAACTGTGTAAAACCTCATGTTACTCCAATGACTATAAACAAAGTTGAATTCCTAAACCATTCTAGTATGAATAGACCAAAGAGAAAACCTAACTAAATTAAAGATTAATCGTTTAAATTATTAATCTATTGACAAAGATAAATCCGAGAAGAGAATTCCGAATCACATCATGAATCATTATATAGTTACTAACAAATAAAGAAGCATGGATTTACACTTAGCAAATATCAAAATGTAAGAGGATGAACAAAAGACACTGATAAAAACTAGAAGAAAACAAACTTACTCAGAATCCTGCACGAAAACGAAACCCATCAGAATTGAAGAAATAAATTCGTCTTCAACATTATTCAAGCCGGGTCTAACATGATGAACCCTAGACCCACAGTTAAGTATTTTCAGCGAGGTTCGAATGATATTGTCTAAGGAATCGTGGAAAGGAAGGTCAGGGGACCACTTAAACCAATTTTGGAAAATTTTGGTGAACTAGGGTTTTCGACAATTTTTAGATCTGAAATTTGAGTATCTGGGTTGGGATTTGAAAGAAATGGAGCTTGGATATAGGAAGGGGAGAAGAGATGAGTATATGGTGAATTCTTTTGTGAATTTGGAGGTCTGCCGCCAACGGAGGTGATTTATGTCCGGGGCGATAGGTGGAGGATGGCGGAGCAGGGCTGGGATAGGGTGGAGAAGGGCAGAGATGGGAGAGAGGAGACTGCAGTACGAGGAAGGTGAAATGTCATCTCTAGGGTTTTAGACATTTTATAATATTTATATTTAAGATCCAGAGGCTTTGTGGACCGTTGGATTAAACAGATCAATGGCTGAGATTCGGGTGTTAATCAAACGACATCGTTTTGTGTCTAGGGACTGGACCGGGTGGGTGTGTTTAGGTCTGGGCTAGGGCGGAAATAATATTGGGCTTGGGCATGCCATATTTTAGGGGGGATTTTTGCAATTAAAATTGGGATGAGAATTTTGTGGAAATGGCCCAAACGTGGCCAGCCCTCAATTTTGTGTATTTTTATTATATATATTTTCAGCTTTTTTTAGAATTTATTATTTACATTAAAACAAAATATCAAAAATATATAAAAAGAATTATGCTAGTTAATTCCAAGAAATTACTAATTCCTAAAAAAGAGAAACTAAACTAAATTTAAAAAATGTAAAAAGATGTAGAATTAATATGGTAAAAGGACTATTATTTTTGTTATTTTTCTTATTAAATTCCAAATGCAAAAAATACTATTTTTGTACATTTAAATACTAAAAATGCATGCAAATATGTAAACAAGCCACAAAATCATGCAATTAATTCCAAAAAAATCAAATAAACGAAAAATCTAATTCTAATGAATTTGCAGGAGTAAATTAAGCGTGCCAAAAATCACATGCTCATAGTCCTGACACGTCCTGACTGGTGCCATGGAACGCCGTGCCACGTCTTGTGACGCCCTAACACGTCCTGAAATATGCCATGACAATGTCCTGACACATCCTGACTCGTGCCATGCCCACATCCTGCCGTGTCTTGTAACGTCCTGACACATCATGTGGCCATATCCTGCAATGTCCTGATACGTGCCATGACCACATCGTTCCATGTCCTGAGAGGTCCTGACGGTCCTGTAATGTGCCATGGCCATGTCTCGATACATCCATACCCATGCCATGCCCACGTCCTGCCATATCCAAAAACGTCTTATGGCCACATCCTACAACCTCTTGACACGTCTTGACCTGTGCTACGGCCACGACCTGTCAGGTCCTACGATGTTCTGACATGTCTTAATATGTTCAACGACCATATGCTGACACGTACTGACCCGTGCCATGCCCACATCCTGCCATGTCCTGACACATGTGGCCACGTCCTCCGACATCCTGACATGTCCTGACCAGTGCCATAGCCATGTCTTAACACGTCCTGACCCGAAACATTCCCAAGTGATGTCATGTCCTTCGATGTCCTGACATGCCCTGTAGCTACATCCTGTGAAGTCCAGACACGTCTTGACCCGTGCCTTGGCCATGCCTTGTCATTTCCTGTGACATCCTCACACATCCTAACACGTGCCATGGCCATGTCCTGACACGCCCTGATCCATACCAAGCCCTTGTCCTGCCATGTACTGCAACATTCTGACATATCCTATGGCCACGTCTTGCGACGTCATAACCCGTGCCATGGCCATGCCTTGCCATGTCTTGCAACGTCCTGAAACGTACCATGGACATGTATTGACACTTCCAGACCGGTGCCATGCCCACGTTCTTCTAGGTCCTGCGATGTCCCGACACGTCCTATTGCCTTATGCTACAACATCCTGACATGTCCTGACTCATGCCATGGCAATGCCCTGACATGTCTTGCGACATCCTGACATGTCCTGAAAAATGCCATGGCCATATCCTAGCACGTCCTTACTCATGGCATGCCCATGTCCTGCCATGTCCGTAGACGTCTCGACACATCGTCTGGCCATATCCTATGACGTCCTGACACGTCCTGACACATGCCATGTCCATGTCTTGACACGTCCTAACCCGTGACATGCCCACATCCTGCCCTGTCCTGTGATGTCCTAACATGTCCTATAGCGATGTCTTTTGATGTCTTAAAATGTCCTGTAGCCACATCCAACAACGTCCTAACATGTCTTGGCCCATGCCATGGCCATGCCCTGCCCTATCCTACAACGTCCTCACACGTGCCATAGCCATGTCCTAGCACGTCTTGACCTGTGCGATGCTCTTGTCCTATCATGCCCTGTGATGTCCTAAAACATCTTGAGGCCACATCCTACGACGTCCTGACCCGTGCAATGGCCACGCGCTACCATATCCTCCAGCATCGTGACACATCCTGAAATGTGCCATGGCCATGTCCTGACACGTCCTGGCCCGTGCCATGCCCATGTCCTGCCATGTCCTAACACATCTTGTGGCCATATCCTACCACGTCCTGACACATCATGAACCGTGCCATGGCCATGCCCTGCCATGTCCTACGATGTTCTGTCATGTCCTAAAACATGCCATGGCAATATCCTGACACGTCCTGACCCGTGCAATGCCGAGGTCCTACCATGTCCTGCAACGTCCTGACACGTCCTGTGGCCACGTCCTCCAATGTCTTTATGATAATAGGTGAATTTGACTATATTAATGCCCTAAATAATCACGCTTTATTGTTGTTTTGATATTATTTATGATGACAAAATACTTTTATTAGTGTTCTTAGTGTGTTATAGGTACACTTGAGCTAATGAAGACTAAAAGAGCAAGTTTTGGAGTCAAAAGATGGTGAAAAAGGCCAAAATATGGTACAAGTCAAGAACTTATGTTGAAAGTAGCCGAGAAGGTGTGATTCCGAGCTATATGGATGTTATGGAATGAATTTAAGTGATTTGGAGCTTTAAAGTCTGAGTAAAAGCTCAAGGAATTAAGCCGGGATCGAGTTCGGGGGTCAAATTTGATAAGTGTAGAACAAGCGAAGAATGGATGAGGCATATTGTGCACTGTTTAGTACATTGGACATTGGCTCCGTAATATATGGTTGGAAAGATAATTCAAAGGGCTACAACTTTCATGTTTTGAGTTTTTCCAAATTCGCAACGGAACAGGGTTAAAAACCGCGGTTTCTCCGCGACCGCGGATGAACCGCGGAAAAACTGGCTCTCTGAAGTTTTACTGTTCGCGGTCCATCCGCGGCCGCGAACGAACCGCGGAGGTCCTAGCGGCAGTTATCCTAATTGGACTCTAATTTGTTTTCTTAGCCCTAAAACCTCTATATAAACTCCTAGTTTGCCCCATAGAGGCATGTACTTTATTTCTTCAATACTTTTGCAAGGTTTTAGTAGGAGAGATTCCTCTCAAACTCTTTCTTTATTTTTATATCAAGCAATTCTTTATGATTTCAATTATTATTCTTGTTTCTTCAAGCATGAGTAGCTAAATTCTTTTCTAAGGTTTTGATGGAACCTATTGATTGATGAAATTATCGTTTATGTGATTACAAATTGTGACTTAGATTTATATTTGTTCAACTTCATTCTTATTGTAGTTAATTGGTAGGCGTCCCAATTAGCGGTGCCTATTTAGTGTGCATAACTTGGAAAAGAGTGCATATTTAGGTTTATTGTTGAACAACACCACACCTAGGTTATTAGAGGAATCTATAATTTTAGGCGTAAAGACGGGGTTAGGAATAACGAAGTCTTGGGTGCAATCTAAAGTGAACTATTCAAATTAAAGCTAGCTAGGGTAGCTCGGGAGAGTGCACTAGTAAATTATTGTAATTGCTCGGGAGAGGGTTACGATACACATAGCGTTCATGATTGATAGAATATATTAACAATTTGTATGAGCATAACGATAAGGGATTCCGTCAATAGGGGAAATCAATACCTTAGTCTTTCTCTATATTATTTTATTCAACATTAAATTCTTTCGTTTAAAGCATTCTTTAATTCTTGCAAAGTAGTTGTTCGAAAACACACAAATATATATTCAAAGTTTGGGAACTTGATTCGGAAGTACTTTTGGGGTTGTGAAAGTTGCAATTGGTGGGTTAATTCTCTGTGGGATCGATCTTGGACTTATTAAACCAAGTTATATTGACTACGACCGTTGCTTGGACGTGAATCAATTTTGGCGCCGTTGTCGGGGAATTAACGGAATTGTCAATTGCCATTGACAGAACTTCAAGATTCTTGTGTATTCAGGTTCTTTCTACACTCTACATTGAATATTTTGACGTTTGTTGATTTGGGTATTCGGGTGCATGCCTAGAAAATCTGCAAGGACTGGAGAACTAATTGAAGGACTCTCAGACCCCGAGCAAACCTTCCGGGCACGTAACAAAGCCATCAAACAAATTCAACAATCTCAACAACCAATCAAACTAGACTTCGACATGGGTGACATGAATGCTCAAAACCAGCAAGCAGGGCTAAACATGCAAGAGGCACAGGAGGCACAAGAAGGTGCATTGTTCGACTGGGCACAACCCACAGCGGATAATTTGGCAACTGCCATTGTTGTGCCAGCAATTCAAGCTGAGTCTTTCCAGATTACCAACAACATGCTTCACTTGTTGCAAAACAAGGGATTATTCTCTCGGTCTCAGGTTGAAGATCCACAGCAGCACCTCAAAAACTTTCTATCAATATGCAAAACACAAAGGCAACCGAATGTGACTCCGGAAGCTATCAGATTACTACTCTTTCCGTTCTCAGTTACAGGAGCAGCACAAATATGGCTAAACTCACTCCCAATAAACTCCATTGCAACTTGGGATGAGTTAGTCAAACAATTCCACAACAAGTTTCATCCACCCAACAAAACAGCTCAACAAATTGATGAGATTGTGAGCTTCAAACAAAAACCATTGGAAACACTACATGAAACTTGGGGGAGATTCAAAGGCATGCTTGTTATGTGTCCTCACCATGGGATTCCCGAACAGATGTTGGGTCAAAGGTTCTACATGGGACTTTCGGACAGCATGAAGAACATTGTAGATGCTTCAGCAGGTGGGGCTTTTCTGAGCAAGACTTGGAGAGAAGGCCAAAATTTGCTAGACAAGATGGCTCAAAATTCCGGGTGGACGTCCAGGAATGCTCCTATCACACCAGTGGTACACTCTGTACCTCTGGATCCATCCAACACTCTAGAGGAGAACATGGCAACTTTATTGACACAAATGAGCATCCTGACAAAGAAGGTGGAAGAATCGGGGGTTAAGCAGCAAGTTCACATTGTAGATACTACCAATGGTGGTTTATGCACATCTTGCATTAGCCAACCCATAGGTAATCCATGGGCTGCAGACCAAGAACATCATCATCAGCATGAAGATATGAACTATGTGGCTAACTATGGAGGACAACGACAAGGTAATCAAAACTGGGGCCAACAGGCTCCAATGCAATACAGACCTCCCCAGCCACAATTCAATGCAGCAGGTATGAGGCCAACACACAACATGGCTCCATATCCTAGACCTCAGAATTTCGGCAATCAGCAGCAGGGATATCATCCACCCCCACCACCACATGGGGGCAGGCATGACGATGGGTTTGCAAGGTTGGAAGCTATGATGCAGCAGGTAATTGGGTCAAACGCTAAGACCAATGAAAGAATAGATGCACATGATGCAGCGATCAAAAATATGGAAGTGCAGATGGGGCAGATTGCTATGTCTCTCAACAACCGTCCTCAAGGGACATTACCTGCAGATACACAAACGAACCCAAAGGACCAAATCCCAAAGCAAATAATGGCAGTGACTCTGAGAAGCGGTAGAGATCTTGATGCTGAGAATGAAAGTGAAAATATTGACAGACAGGCTGAGACACCCGCGCCATTGCACATTGAACTGGATGAATCCACAGGATTGACAAAAGCCACAGTCCAGCCAATTGCTGATAATAAAGAAGCACAACAGGGAACGGAGAAAGTAGCTGAACAGGTAGAGCAGCAGATTGATGAGAAAGTGATAGAAAAAGAAAAATCCCAAGTCACCGGGAAGAAGAGGCCTCCACCACCATTCCCCCAAAGGTTGGCCAAACACCAGAGAAAGAGGAGCAATACAAAAAGTTCTTCGAGGTGCTAGCTCATCCAGGCAACCAACTTATGATGAATCTCGGTTTGCCGATGAAGGGGCGGAAAATGCATTTAACATCAAAGCGAACAAAAAGTGGCTTCAAGAGGTTGAAGTGGACAGAATAGCCATCCGCTCAGAAAAGCCGGAAATGTATGATGAGATCCGACGGCGAGAGATGGAGTTCCTTTTTGAAACACCCACTACAGTAAACAAGATGCTGGTCAGAGAATTTGATGCCAACGCCCCATACTCCTCGGTGAGACGAGTTTTCATCAGAGATAAGCATGTAAATGCTCATATTCCCACCATTCGGCAGGTACTTCGCCTACCACTACACACGAGTGATATTGATTATTACCATGATAGGCCCGGTGTCACATGGGACATGTTAATTGAGGCCTTATGTGTAGATGGTGTTCCCGTATGGATTCGAAACCAAACTCTGCATTCTAACTGTTTCACTCACATTGCCAAATGTTGGTTTTCTATAATTTGCAACCGCATTCTGCCCTCAAGTAACACTACAGATGTTACCTTTAATAGGGCTCTGTTGACTTGGTGTTTGGTAACACACCGGGATGTTGATATTGCCCGGGTTATTAGTGACGAGATGGTACTGAGGGGATCCCTCACTGCCAAGGGTTTCTATTACCCATCTCTTGTCACTACCTTGTGTCTCCTCAACCACACCCCAGTTACTGAGACTGACGGTGAGCTACTACCAAAAGCTCCATTTAGAGCTGCTACTATTCGGGTTGGACGAGACAACACACCCATTGACTTAGATGATGATGATGATCCTGTACCGGAGGCCCGGGCCAGCCACTCCATGGATTCAGCTGGACCCTCCAGGCCTGCTCCTCGCGGAGCAAGCATGTCTAGATCCGACTCCACACGACCTATGCTGAGGTCAATGGAGGAGGAAGTGGCTGCTCTACGCACTTCAGTTGACGGTCTACACACACGACTAGATGCCATGTCAACTAGGCAAGCCCGGTCGGAGAACAAATTTATGGCATGGTTCAGAGCACTTGGGAGAGCATGCCATGTCGACCCATCCACTGTTTCCGACTCCGAGTGAGTCACAGGTAAGTTTTCTTAAACCCCATTGTGCTTTCATATTGTTTATACCATGAGGACATGGCATATTTTTAAGTGTGGGGTGGGAAACTTATCCTGTACATGATGTATATATTAGTGTAGTAAGTAATATAAAATAATAAAAATACAAAAAAAAAAAAAATCATAAAATTTTAAAAATCCAAAAATATGAGTAGAGGACTCTTCCTGATGACGGACTATTTAGGACAAGTACTCTTGAGGGAAGTAGTCCACGTAGGAATTTTTCTTTCCTTTATCTTTTTTTTTTAGGTAGTGTATCATCTCACCCTTGGTTTTTCTTTTGACCACGGTTCTTTTCCAAGGGTTTTTATTTGAACCGGGTTAGGTAGATTTTTTTTTTAGGATTAGAGGTAAAAGGGCAACATGTAACTCCAAATATGCACATTAGCAAAAACGTAAATTGAACTTGAGAATGTATCATCTAAACTTGATTGTAGAATCTCAATATGCCTTAAATTGCACAATAATGCTTGCTTGAACATTGATAGGATTTTGTAGATAAACCGGATTCCAAATGAGTTGCATGCCATGTGTGTGTGAGGTTTTTACTTACATTATATGTTGTACATGATTCCTAGAACTTGCCCTGTGTGTTTGCAAAGCGAAATAGAAGTTGTTTGGTTGTAGAGAGGATAGAGGCATTTCTTTGTGTAACCCCATATATCAATAGACATAAATTCACCCGTACATTATATCTTAGTTAACCCCTTTGAGCTTTAAGCCTATTTCTTTGATAACCCTTGAATGTTCTTCAAATTATTATATTTGTTCTACTTTACCTCCTAGAAGCACTTGTATTGTAATGAATATGCAAAAGTTTAAGTGTGGGGTGAAGGGAAATTGAAAAGGGAAAATCAAGAATGAATGATAGAAAATAGTAAGCTGGCCAAAATAATATAAATGTGTTGCAAAGCAATGAGAAAAAGAGCTATATCAATGTATATATGAAAATTACAAAGGCCAGTTACACCAACAAAAGAAAAATGGGGATTAAAAGTAAATAAAGGTGAATAAATGTTTACGGGAGACATAAGGAAGAAAACTAAAAGGGAAAGTGGTGAAAGAGAAAAGAAAAGTGCTTAGGGAGGCTAGTCACTATACCCAAAAGTATCCTACCCGTCCCATAGCCTACATTACAACCCTTAAAGACCTCTTGATCTATGATTGGATAACTCGATTAGTGGAGTATTGATTCACGTCCAAGCAACGGTCGTAGTCAATATAACTTGGTTTAATAAGTCCAAGATCGATCCCACAGAGAATTAACCTACCAATTGCAACTTTCACAACCCCAAAAGTACTTCCGAATCAAGTTCCCAAACTTTGAATATATATATGTGTGGATTCGAACAACTACTTTGCAAGAATTAATGAATGCTTTAAAATAAAGAATTGAATGTTGAATGAAATAATATAGAGAAAGACTAAGGTATTGATTTCCCCTATTGACCGAATCCCTTATCGTTATGCTCATACAAATTGTTAATATATTCTATCAATCATGAACGCTATGTGTATCGTAACCCTCTCCCGAGCAATTACAATAATTTACTAGTGCACTCTCCCGAGCTACCCTAGCTAGCTTTAATTTGAATAGTTCACTTTAGATTGCACCCAAGACTTCGTTATTCCTAACCCCGTCTTTACGCCTAAAATTATAGATTCCTCTAATAACCTAGGTGTGGTGTTGTTCAACAATAAACCTAAATATGCACTCTTTTCCAAGTTATGCACACTAAATAGGCACCGTTAATTGGGACGTCTACCAATTAACTACAATAAGAATGAAGTTGAACAAATAGAAATCTAAGTCACAATTTGTAATCACATAAACGATAAGTTCATCTATCAATAGGTTCCATCAAAACCTTAGAAAAGAATTTAGCTACTCATGCTTGAAGAAACAAGAATAATAATTGAAATCATAAAGAATTGCTTGATATAAAAATAAAGAAAGAGTTTGAGAGGAATCTCTCCTACTAAACCTTGCAAAAGTATTGAAGAAATAAAGTACATGCCTCTATGGGGCAAACTAGGAGTTTATATAGAGGTTTTAGGGCTTAAAAACTAAGTTTGAGTCCAATTGGGATTTGCTGCAGCGGTGACTTCCGCGGTTCGTTCGCGGCCGCGGATGGACCGCGAACAGTAAAACTTCAGAGAGCCAGTTTTTCCGCGGTTCATCCGCGGTCGCGGAGAAACCGCGATTTTTCACCCTGTTCCGTTGCGAATTTGGAAAAACTCAAAACATGAAAGTTGTAGCCCTTTGAATTATCTTTCCAACCATATATTATGGAGCCAAATTGGAGATCTGAGCGAAAGGTTATGTCCAATTTACTAAACAGTGCACAATATGCCTCATCCATTCTTCGCTTGTTCTACACTTATCAAATTTGACCCCCGAACTCGATCCCGGCTTAATTCCTTGAACTTTTACTCAGACTTCAAAGCTCCAAATCACTTTAATTCATTCCATAACATCCATATAGCTCGGAATCACACCTTCTCGGCTACTTTCAACATAAGTTCTTGACTTGTACCACATTTTGGCCTTTTTCACCATCTTTTGACTCCAAAACTTGCTCTTTTAGTCTTCATTAGCTCAAGTGTACCTATAACACACTAAGAACACTAATAAAAGCATTTTATCATCATAAACAATATCAAAACAACAATAAAGCATGATTATTTAGGGCATAAATATAGTCAAATTCACCTATTATCAATACCCCACACTTAAACCTTTGCTCGTCCTCGAGCAACCTTAATCATACTTTAGGCCAATTTTATTTATGTCTCCCCCAAATTATATCACAAAAGCTATTATACATGAACAACCTAAGATATGTATAATCTTTACTTAACCGCAAATTCTCATGCCCGCACATTATTACTTACTCTACTTATTACCAAAAACTTGCAAATTCACCTTCTTCCTTTTGAATTACATGCCCTCACACAATTTATTGAGAGAAAATCCCACACATTAACCATTCAAATACATGGAACTTATAAATGTTGAAAAAAATTCACTCACTCTCAATAAAAAACATTCGTATGAATACAGACACACCATATGCTTGCCCCTAGTGTAATACTCCACTAATCGAGTTATTCAATCATAGATCAAGAGGACTTTAAGGGTTGTAATGTAGGCTATGGGACGGGTAGGATACTTTTGGGTATAGTGACTAGCCTCCCTAAGCACTTTTCTTTTCTCCTTCACCACTTGCCCTTTTAGTTTTCTTCCTTATGTCTCCCATAAACATTTATTCACCTTTATTTATTTTTAATCCCCATTTTTCTTTTGTTGGTGTAACTGGCCTTTGTAATTTTCATATATACATTGATATAGCTCTTTTTCTCATTGCTTTGCAACACATTTACATTATTTTGGCCAGCTTACTATTTTCTACCATTCATTCTTGATTTTCCCTTTTTACCTTCCTTTCACCCCACACTTAATATTTTGCATATTCGTTACAATACAAGTGCTTCTAGGAGGTAAAGTAGAACAAAATATAATAATTTGAAGAACATTCAAGGGTTATCAAAGAATAGGCTTTAAGCTCAAATGGGTTAACTAAGATATAATGTACGGGTGAATTCATGTCTATTGATATATGGGCTTACACAAAGAAATGCCTCTATCCTTTCTACAACCGAATAACTTCTATTTCGCTTTGCAAACACACAGGGCAAGTTCTAGGCATCATGTACAACATACAATGTAAGTAAAAACCTCACACACACATGGCATGCAACTCATTTGGAATCCGGTTTATCTACAAAATCCTATCAATGTTCAAGCAAGCATTACTGTGCAATTTAAGGCATATTGAGATTCTACAATCAAGCTTAGAAGATACATTCTCAAGTTCAATTTACGCTTTTGCTAATGTGCATATTCGGGGTTACATGTTGCCCTTTTACCTCTAATCCTAAGAAAAAAAAAAGAAAGAAAAAAAATCTACCTAACCCGGTTCAATAAAAAAAACCTTGGAAAAACCCTTGGAAAAGAACCGTGGTCAAAAGAAAAACCAAGGGGGAGATGATACACTACCTAGAAAAAGAAAATAAAAGAAAGAAAAATTCATACGTGGACTACTTCCCTCAAGAGTACTTGTCCTAAATAGTCCGTCATAAGGAAGAGTCCTCTACTCATATTTTTGTACTTTTTAAAATTTTCTATTTTTTTGTGTTTTTAATCCGACTTAGACCCTTAAGAAACCCGTCGCCAAGTGTCTATCATCGGGCCAAGCCAACTATTTATATTAACAACTAAAACTAATATATACAACATATAATACAAGATAAGTCTCCCACCCCACACTTAAAATCATGCCATGTCCTCATGGCATAATAATACATGTATAACATAGAAGGGTGAGAAAACTTACCTGGTATCTACCCCGTGTCTAGCCAATTTATCACTTTCTTTTTCATCCTATCCTTCATATTCGGTTTTAGCCTTCTTTTGCGTTTCCTGGAAGGTTTGTGCCCCTCTTCCTGGAGAATCTTGTGCACGCAGTATGCAAGGCTGATCCCTTTTATGTTTGCCATGGTCCAACCATTGGCAGCTTTACATTTCTTGAGTACCTGTAATAACTTTTGAGCCTGCACATCTAGCAAACCAGATGAAGTAATAACAGGTAAAGTGGAGTTAGGGCCTAGAAATTCATACCTGAGATGAGATGGTAGTGGTTTAAGCTCAAGCTTTGGTGGCTATTCTATGGATGGTTTTGCAGGGGGGGTCTCTCTTTTCTCTAAGTGTAGAGGCTCGAATTCAAGCTCTCTCTCCCAAAACCCCTTGCCTTCTAGAGATAGTACCCATTCTACTAAACTTTCACCATTTACCTCTTCCAAGTTCATCGGGCATGCTTGAAGTGGATCTTCAATGGTCAACTCTGCATCATCTGTCTCCACTATCACATCAACCGCATCAATGAGAGAGCAATTTGTGAACTCACTAGGGCGCCTCATGGATTTTTGCACATTGAATATGATTTCCTCATCATTCAACCTCATCTTGAGTTCCCCGGTCTCACAATCAATTAGAGCTCTCCCGGTGGCTAGGAATGGTCTTCCTAAGATTATAGGAATTTCTTCGTCGACCTTGCAATCAAGAATAACAAAATCGGCGGGAAACACGAACTTCCCAACCTGGATTAGCACATCATCTATAATACCAAATGGACGCTTAACCGTCCTGTCAGCAAGCTGTAAAAGCATAGAGGTAGGTCTGGCTCTCCCAATACCTAACCTCTTATAGATAACTAAGGGCATGAGATTAATGCTTGCCCCCAAATCACATAAAGCCTTAGTAAAGGCATAATTCCCTATAGTGCATGGGATGGTGAAGCTACCCGGATCAGATAGCTTCTCAGCAATGGGTCTGGAGACTACTGCACTACAAGTCTGGGTGAGTGTAACTGTGGCCAAGTCTTGGAAATCAAATTTCCGCGACATCAAATCCTTCATCATCTTAGCATAACCAGGCATTTCTTTTAAAGCTTCAATTAATGGAATGTTTACCTGGATTTGCTTGAGCATGTCGAAGAACTTTTTGTATTGTTCCTCTTTTTGGTGTTTGGCCAACCTTTGGGGGAATGGTGGTGGAGGCCTCTTCTTCCCGGTGACTTGGGATTTTTCTTTTTCTATCACTTTCTCATCAATCTGCTGCTCTACCTGTTCAGCTACTTTCTCCGTTCCCTGTTTTGCTTCTTTATTTTCAGCAATTGGCTTGACTGTGACTTCTGTCAACCTTGTGGATTCGTCCAGTTCAATGGGTAATGGAGTGGATGTCTCGGCCTGTGTGTTAATTTTCTCACTTTTATTCTCAGCATCAAGATCTCTACCGCTTCTTAGAGTCACTGCCATTATTTGCTTTGGGATTTGGTCCTTTGGGTTCGTTTGAGTATCTGCAGGTAATTTCCCTTGAGGCCGATTGTTTAGTGACATAGCAATCTGCCCCATCTGCACTTCCATATTTTTGATTGCTGCGTCATGTGCATCTATTCTCTCATTGGTTTTGGCATTTGACCCGATTACCTGCTGCATCATAGCTTCCAACCTTGCAAACCCATCTTCATGCCTGCCCCCATGTGGTGGTGGGGGTGGATGATATCCCTGCTGCTGATTGCCGAAATTCTGAGGTCTAGGATATGGAGCCATGTTGTGTGGTGGCCTCATACCTGCTGCATTGAATTGTGGTTGGGGAGGTCTGTATTGCATTGGAGCCTGTTGGCCCCAGTTTTGATTACCTTGTCGCTGTCCTCCATAGTTAGCCACATAGTTCATATCCTCATGCCGATGATGATGTTCTTGGTCTGCAGCCCATGGATTACCTATGGGTTGGCTAATGCAAGATGTGCATAAACCACCATTGGTAGTATCTACAATGTGAACTTGCTGCTTAACCCCTGATTCTTCCACCTTCTTTGTTAGGATGCTCATCCGTGTCAATAAAGTTGCCATGTTCTCCTCTAGAGTGTTGGATGGATGCAGAGGTACAGAGTGTACTACTGGTGTGATAGGAGCATTCCTGGACGTCCACCCGGAATTTTGAGCCATCTTGTCTAGCAAATTTTGGCCTTCTCTCCAAGTCTTGCTCAGAAAAGCCCCACCTGCTGAAGCATCTACAATATTCTTCATACTGTCTGAAAGTCCCATGTAGAACCTTTGACCCAACATCTGTTCGGGAATCCCATGGTGAGGACACATAACAAGCATGCCTTTGAATCTCCCCCAAGTTTCATGTAGTGTTTCCAATGGTTTTTGTTTGAAGCTCACTATCTCATCAATTTGTTGAGCTGTTTTGTTGGGTGGATGAAACTTGTTGTGGAATTGTTTGACTAACTCATCCCAAGTTGCAATGGAGTTTATTGGGAGTGAGTTTAGCCATATCTGTGCTGCTCCTGTAACTGAGAATGGAAAAAGTAGTAATCTGATGGCTTCCGGAGTTACATTCGGTTGCCTTTGTGTTTTGCATATTGATAGAAAGTTTTTGAGGTGCTGCTGTGGATCTTCAACCTGAGACCGAGAGAATAATCCCTTGTTTTGCAACAAGTGAAGCATGTTGTTGGTAATCTGGAAAGACTCAGCTTGAATTGCTGGCACAACAATGGCAGTTGCCAAATTATCCGCTGTGGGTTGTGCCCAGTCGAACAATGCACCTTCTTGTGCCTCCTGTGCCTCTTGCATGTTTAGCCCGGCTTGCTGGTTTTGAGCGTTCATGTCACCCATGTCGAAGTCTAGTTTGATTGGTTGTTGAGATTGTTGAATTTGTTTGATGGCTTTGTTGCGCACCCGGAAAGTTTGCTCGGGGTCTGAGAGTCCTTCAATTAGTTCTCCAGTCCTTGCAGATTTTCTAGGCATGCACCTGAATACCCAAATCAACAAACGTCAAAATATTCAATGTAGAGTGTAGAAAGAACCTGAATACACAAGAATCTTGAAGTTCTGTCAATGGCAATTGATAATTCCGTTAATTCCCCGACAACGGCGCCAAAATTGATTCACGTCCAAGCAACGGTCGTAGTCAATATAACTTGGTTTAATAAGTCCAAGATCGATCCCACAGAGAATTAACCTACCAATTGCAACTTTCACAACCCCAAAAGTACTTCCGAATCAAGTTCCCAAACTTTGAATATATATATGTGTGGATTCGAACAACTACTTTGCAAGAATTAAAGAATGCTTTAAAATAAAGAATTGAATGTTGAATGAAATAATATAGAGAAAGACTAAGGTATTGATTTCCCCTATTGACCGAATCCCTTATCGTTATGCTCATACAAATTGTTAATATATTCTATCAATCATGAACGCTATGTGTATCGTAACCCTCTCCCGAGCAATTACAATAATTTACTAGTGCACTCTCCCGAGCTACCCTAGCTAGCTTTAATTTGAATAGTTCACTTTAGATTGCACCCAAGACTTCGTTATTCCTAACCCCGTCTTTACGCCTAAAATTATAGATTCCTCTAATAACCTAGGTGTGGTGTTGTTCAACAATAAACCTAAATATGCACTCTTTTCCAAGTTATGCACACTAAATAGGCACCGTTAATTGGGACGTCTACCAATTAACTACAATAAGAATGAAGTTGAACAAATAGAAATCTAAGTCACAATTTGTAATCACATAAACGATAAGTTCATCTATCAATAGGTTCCATCAAAACCTTAGAAAAGAATTTAGCTACTCATGCTTGAAGAAACAAGAATAATAATTGAAATCATAAAGAATTGCTTGATATAAAAATAAAGAAAGAGTTTGAGAGGAATCTCTCCTACTAAACCTTGCAAAAGTATTGAAGAAATAAAGTACATGCCTCTATGGGGCAAACTAGGAGTTTATATAGAGGTTTTAGGGCTTAAAAACTAAGTTTGAGTCCAATTGGGATTTGCTGCAGCGGTGACTTCCGCGGTTCGTTCGCGGCCGCGGACGGACCGCGAACAGTAAAACTTCAGAGAGCCAGTTTTTCCGCGGTTCATCCGCGGTCGCCGAGAAACCGCGATTGTTCACCCTGTTCCGTTGCGAATTTGGAAAAACTCAAAACATGAAAGTTGTAGCCCTTTGCATTATCTTTCCAACCATATATTATGGAGACAAATTGGAGATCTGAGTGAAGAGTAATGTCCAATTTACTAAACAGTGCACAATATGCCTCATCCATTCTTCGCTTGTTCTACACTTATCAAATTTGACCTCCGAACTCGATCCCGGCTTAATTCCTTGAACTTTTACTCAGACTTCAAAGCTCCAAATCACTTTAATTCATTCCATAACATCCATATAGCTCGGAATCACACCTTCTCGGCTACTTTCAACATAAGTTCTTGACTTGTACCACATTTTGGCCTTTTTCACCATCTTTTGACTCCAAAACTTGCTCTTTTAGTCTTCATTAGCTCAAGTGTACCTATAACACACTAAGAACACTAATAAAAGCATTTTTGTCATCATAAACAATATCAAAACAACAATAAAGCATGATTATTTAGGGCATAAATATAGTCAAATTCACCTATTATCAAGTATTACACTAGGGGCAAGCTTATGGTGTGTCTGTATTCATATAAATGTTCTTTGTTGAGAGTGAGTGAATTTTTCCGATATTTATAAGTTCTATGTTCTTCATTGTTTATGTGTGGGAACTTCTCTCAATAAATTTGGTCAGAGCATGTAACTCAAGAGGAAGAAGGTAAATTTGCAAGTTTTTGGTAATAATTAGAGTAAGCAATAATGTGTTGGCATGAGAGTTTACGGTTAGGTAAGGATTGTGCATATCTTAGGTTAATCATGAAAAATAGCTTTTTGTGACATAATTGGGGGAGATATAAATAAAATTGGCCTAAAGTGTGATTAAGGTTGCTCGAGGACGAGCAAAGGTTTAAGTGTGGGGTATTGATAATAGGTGAATTTGACTATATTAATGCCCTAAATAATCACGCTTTATTGTTGTTTTGATATTATTTATGATGACAAAATACTTTTATTAGTGTTCTTAGTGTGTTATAGGTACACTTGAGCTAATGAAGACTAAAAGAGCAAGTTTTGGAGTCAAAAGATGGTGAAAAAGGCCAAAATGTGGTACAAGTCAAGAACTTATGTTGAAAGTAGCCGAGAAGGTGTGATTCCGAGCTATATGGATGTTATGGAATGAATTTAAGTGATTTGGAGCTTTAAAGTCTGAGTAAAAGCTCAAGGAATTAAGCCGGGATCGAGTTCGGGGGTCAAATTTGATAAGTGTAGAACAAGCGAAGAATGGATGAGGCATATTGTGCACTGTTTAGTACATTGGACATAACTTTTCTCTCAGAACTCCATTTGGGCTCCATAATATATAGTTGAAAAGATAATTCAAAGGGCTACAACTTTCATGTTTTGAGTTTTTCCAAATTCGCAACGGAACAGGGTTAAAAACCGCGGTTTCTCCGCGACCGCGGATGAACCGCGGAAAAACTGGCTCTCTGAAGTTTTACTGTTCGCGGTCCATCCGCGGCCGCGAACGAACCGCGGAGGTCCTAGCGGCAGTTATCCTAATTGGACTCTAATTTGTTTTCTTAGCCCTAAAACCTCTATATAAACTCCTAGTTTGCCCCATAGAGGCATGTACTTTATTTCTTCAATACTTTTGCAAGGTTTTAGTAGGAGAGATTCCTCTCAAACTCTTTCTTTATTTTTATATCAAGCAATTCTTTATGATTTCAATTATTATTCTTGTTTCTTCAAGCATGAGTAGCTAAATTCTTTTCTAAGGTTTTGATGGAACCTATTGATTGATGAAATTATCTTTTATGTGATTACAAATTGTGACTTAGATTTATATTTGTTCAACTTCATTCTTATTGTAGTTAATTGGTAGACGTCCCAATTAGCGGTGCCTATTTAGTGTGCATAACTTGGAAAAGAGTGCATATTTAGGTTTATTGTTGAACAACACCACACCTAGGTTATTAGAGGAATCTATAATTTTAGGCGTAAAGACGGGGTTAGGAATAACGAAGTCTTGGGTGCAATCTAAAGTGAACTATTCAAATTAAAGCTAGCTAGGGTAGCTCGGGAGAGTGCACTAGTAAATTATTGTAATTGCTCGGGAGAGGGTTACGATACACATAGCGTTCATGATTGATAGAATATATTAACAATTTGTATGAGCATAACGATAAGGGATTCCGTCAATAGGGGAAATCAATACCTTAGTCTTTCTCTATATTATTTTATTCAACATTAAATTCTTTCGTTTAAAGCATTCTTTAATTCTTGCAAAGTAGTTGTTCGAAAACACACAAATATATATTCAAAGTTTGGGAACTTGATTCGGAAGTACTTTTGGGGTTGTGAAAGTTGCAATTGGTGGGTTAATTCTCTGTGGGATCGATCTTGGACTTATTAAACCAAGTTATATTGACTACGACCGTTGCTTGGACGTGAATCACCTTACATATCCTGACCAGTGCCATAGCTAAGCCCTACCATGTCCTGTGACATCTTGACACGTCCTAAAATGTACCATTGCCATGTCCAGACACATCCTGGCCCATGCCATGGACACATCTTGCCATGTCTTAACACATCTTATAGCCACGTCTTGCGACATCCTTACACGTCCTGACTCATGCCGTGGCCAAGTGATGCCTTGTTTTATGAAATTCAGACACATCCTGAAATGTGCCATGGCCATGTCCTTACACGTCCTAACCCATGCCACGCCCACATCCTGCCATGTCCTACGATGTCCTAACACGTCATGTGGCAACACTCTGCAATATCCTGACACATCCTGACCCGTGCCATTGTCACGCACTGCCATGTCCTATGAAGTACTGACACATCCTGTGGCCACGTCCTATAATGTCCTGACCTGTGCCATAGCCATGTCCTGCCATCTCCTGCGACATCCTAACATGTATTATGGCCATGACGTGTAATGTCCTGACACATCCTGACCCGTGCTATGGCCATGCCCTACCATGTCCTGCGACATCGTGACCCGTGCCACGGACATGCCCTGCCATGTCCTACAACATACTAACACATCCTAAAACATACCTTATCCATGTCCTGACACGTCCTTTGACCATGTCTTGTGATGTCCTAGCACGTCCTGGCCAGTGCCATGGCCATACACTTCCATGTCCTGCGACGTCCTGACACATCCTGAAATGTGCCATGGCCATGTCCTGAATGTCCTAAACCATACGATGCCCACATCCTGCCATGTACTTTGACATCCTAACGCGTCTAGTGTCCACGTCCTGCGATGTTTTTACACATCCTGAAATGTGCCATGGCCATCTACTGACCCGTGCAATGCCCACGTCCTGCCATGTCTCTTGACGTCCTAACATGTCTTGTGGCCACATCCTGCAACGTCTTGACATGTTCTGACCTGTGCCATGGCCTTGTCTTTTAAGTCCTTACCCGTGCCATGGCCACACTGTGCCATGTCTTGCGACATCCTGACACATCCCAACACATGCCATAGCCATGTCGAGAAACTTCCCTACCCGTGCCATGCCCTTGTCCTCCCATGTCGCGTGACATCCTAACACATCCTCTCGCCACGTCCAGCGACGTCTTGGCCTATGCCACGACCAGCCTTGCCATGTCCTGAAATACGCCATGGCCATGTCCTGACCCATGCCATGCTCACGTCCTACCATGTCCTAACATGTCCTTTGGCCATGTTCTGTGAAATCCTAACACGTCCTAAAACGTGCCATGGCCGTGACCTTACATGTCCTGACCCGTGCCATGCCCACGTCCTGCCATGTCCTAACAAGTCCTAAGGCCACGTCCTGCGCTTGACCTGTGTCATGGACACTACCATGTCCTGCGACATGCTAACACATTTTAAAATGTGCCATAGCCATGTCCTGATATGTCCTGACCCGTGCTATGCCCACGTCCTGCGACGTCTAGACATATCCCATGGCCACATCCCGTAGTGTCCTGACACGTCCTAACCCATGCCATGGCCACGTCCTACCATGTCAGTCGACGTCCTGACATGTCCTAAAATGTGCCATGGCCATGTCCTAACACGTCTTGACCAGTGCCATGCCCATTTCTTGCCATGTCCTGATACGTCCTATGGCCACGTCCTGCAACGTCCGGACACGTCATGACCCTAGCCATGGCCACACCCTGATGTGTCCTGTGACGTCCTGGCACATGCCATTGCCATGTGCTGACACGTCCTGACCCGTGCCATGTCCTACGACGTCCTAACACATCAAATGGCCACACCTTGAATATCCTGACATGTCCTGACCCGTTCCATTGCCACGCCTTGCCATGTCCTGCGACGTCTTGACACATCCTATGGCCACATCCTGTAATGTCCTGACTTGTGCCATGGCCATGTCCTAGGACGTCCTAACATGTTTTTTGGCGACGACTTGCAATATCCTGACACGTCCTGACATGTGCTATGGCCATGCCCAGCCATGTCCTGCGACATCGTGACCCGTGCCATGGCCATAGCCTTCCATGTCCTGCGACATCCTAACACATCCTGAAACATGTCATGGCCAAGTGCTGAGACGTCATAACCTATGTCATGCCCACATCCTACCATAACCTGACACGTCCTATAGCCACGTCTTGCGACATCCTGACACGTCCTGGCCCGTGCCATGGCCACGCACTTCCATGTCCTGCAATGTCCTAACACATCCTGAAATATGCCATGGCCATGTCCTGAATGTCCTAACCCGTGCCATACCCACATCCTTTCCATGTCCTGCGATGTCCTAACACGTCCTATGGAGATGTTATGCGATGTCCTTACACGTCCTGACCTATGCCATGGCCACGCCCTGCCAGGTCCTGCAACATCCTGACACGTCCTGTGGCCACTTCCTACAATGTCTTGATGGACGTGTCATGGCGACGCCGTGCCATGTCCTGCGATATCCTGACACATCCTGTTATGTGCCAAGGCCATGTCCTATACATCCTGACCCATGCCATGCCCACATCCTGCCATATCCTAACACATCTTGTGGCCACGTCCTGCAACATCCTAACACGTCTTGACTTGTACCATTGCCACGACCACGCACTATTAGGTCATGTGACGTACTAACATGTCTTCATACGTTCTACGGCCATATGCTAACACATTTTGAACCATGCCATGCCTATGTCCTGCCATGTCCTGACACGTCCTGTGGCCACATCCTGTCCTGCGACGTCCTGACATGTCTTGAAATATGTCATGGCCATGTCCTAACACGTCCTGACCCGTGCCATGTCCACATCCTATCGTGTCCTATGACATATTGACACGTCTTATGGCCATATGCTGCAACATCCTAAAATGTTTTGACATGTGCCATGGCCATGTCTTTACACGTCCTGACTCATGCCATGCCCATGTCCTGCCATGTCCTGCGATATCTTGACACGTCCTGACCCGTGCCATGGCCACACCGTGCTATTTCCTACGACGTCCTGACACATGCCATAGCCATGTGCTGGTACTTCATCACCTGTGCCATACCCTTTTTCCTCCCATATCCCGTGATGTCCTAACACATCCTCTAGCCACGTCCTACAACGTCTTGACCTATGCCATGGCCATGCCTTGCCATGTCCTGAAACATGCCATGGCCATGTCCTATTTTGTGCCATGCCCACATCCTTCAAGGTCATAACACATCACATGGCCACATTCTATGAAATCCCAACACATCCTGAAACGTGCCATAGCCATGTCCTTACATGTCCTGACCCGTGCCATGCCCACATCCTGCCATGTCCTGACACGTCCTGTGGCCACATCCTGCGATGTCCTCACACATCTTGACCTGTGCCATGGCCACGCCATGCCATGTCCTGTGACGTCCTAACACATATTGAAATGTTCCATGGCCATGTATTGACACATCCTGACCCGTGCCATGCCCACATCCTGCCATGTCCTTCAACGTCTTGACACATCCTATGGCCACGTCCTACAGTATCCTGACATATCCTGACCCATGACGTGGCCACAACCTACAATTTCTTGCGATGTCCTGACATGAACTGAAACGTGCCATGGCCATGTCTTGACACATACTTCACCCGTGCCATGCCCATGTCTTGCCATGTCTTGACACGTCCTATGGCCACGTCCGGCAACGTCCTGACATGTCCTGACCCTAGTTATGGACACACACTGCCATGTCCTGCAACATCTTGACACGTGCCATGGCCATGTGGTTACATGTCCTGACCCGTGCCTTGCCCACGTCCTGCCATGTCCTGCGATGTCATAACACATCCAGTGGCCACGCCCTGTAATATCCTGACACATCCTAACCCTTGTCATTGCCACACCCTGCTATGACATGCGTTGTCCTAACACATCCTATGGCAACATACTGTAATGTCCTTGCATGTGCCATGGCCATGTCCTGCCATGTCCTGCCATGTCCTAATAGGTTTTGTGGCCACGACGTGCAACGTCCTGCCACGTCTTAACTCGTGCTATGGCCACGCCATGCTATGTCCTACGACATCATGGCCCATTCCATGGGCATGTCTTGAGACATCCTAACACATCCTGAAACATGCTGTGGCTATGTCTTGACACGTCCGGACCTATGCCATGCCCATGTCCTTCCATGTCCTAACACATCCTATGGCCACGTCATGCAAAGTCTTGACACATCCTGACCCGTGCCATGGCCACGCACTTCCATGTCCTAAGACATCCTGACACGTCCTGAAACGTGCCATGTCTATGTCTTGAATGTCCTAAACAGTGCCATACCCCCATCCTACCATATCCTGCGACGTCCCAACATGTCTAATGGCCTTGTCCTGCGATTTCCTTACACGTCCTGACTTGTGCCATGGCCACGCCCTGCCATGTCTTGTGATGTCCTGACATGACATGAAACATGCCATGTCCATGTCCTGACACGTCCTGACTCATTCCATGCCCACGTCCTGCCATGTCTTGTGACATCCTAACACATCTTGTTGCCACATCCTGCAACGTGCTGACATGTTCTGACCCGTGCCATGGCCATGTCTTTACACTTCCTGCCAGTGCCATGCCAATGTCTTGCCATGTCCTGCGACATCTGACATGCCCAGACCCGTGCTATAGCCACACCGTGTGGTGACGTCCAATTCTACTACTAAAAAGTAATAGACACGATCGTACGCAATATATTAACCCAACTTTGAGTCGGGGTCAAATCCCACAGAGAACAATGTGTAGCCGATTAGGAATGCAAGAAAGTTGTTGCTAGTCGCGCTAAGCCAAACACTTATGATTTTAGGTTTTGGAAAATGTTTATATCTAAATGCAAAAATGTAACCTAACTAGAAAGCAAATAAAATGATCAATGGCTACAACTATGAATGCATCGGGAATTATACTCAAGTAACGATCCAATGTATTTCACGATTTTACAAATATGAGCGAGTTTATGTTAATTAGCCACGGATAATAATTCTTAATTAGCTTCTTCCAATGACTAACATGACCTCCTAATTGAATTATCCCTAATCACAATTAGAAGATTAAGCACACCCGATAGGATACAAGTAGTCCAATCCTATCCCTAGGTTGAATCTATAAAATAAGGGTTAACGCCTCAAGTTCTTGTTAATTAATCTTTCCCAGCCCCAAATTATCTTTCCCAAAATTAATTCGGAGTTAATGGTGCGTCCTAGGGTTACCAAATCCCTTTGGAAACAATAAAGTACAAGAATAATTAAAGTAACAATAACTCACTTCATAAATATATAAAAATTATTTAATACATAAGCACAACAAGATATTTAATCGACACTTTAAATATGAATATTCCCATAAATAAGATTCAAGTGTTGGAAATAAATACTACACACTTAGATATATAATACAAAGCAAGGATATGAACAAATAAACAAGCTTTAATCTTCAAGACCCAAGTATGTGTGCAAAACCATAGCCTCCAAACTTGTTCTCTCTAGTCTATGGAGACTCAAAATAAGCCAAAGAACAGGTAAAGAGTAAAAGTATCACTACAATGTCTGTTTGGACGAGTATATAACTGATTTGGGGTAGAAAATGTGAAATTACAAAACTGCCCAGTCTTCACGCCAGATTTATTCATCGCGTCCGCGTGTCTACCTTCTCATTCGCGATGACTAATAGTTTCTGATCAACGCGTTCGTGTACACGCCTTCGCGTTTGTGAAGGTTCTTGTCGTTGATCATCGCGTTCGTGTGAATGCCTTCGCGTTCGCAAAGGTTCCTTTCATCATGCATCACGTTCGCGTCTGGTACATCGCGTTCGCGTCGGTTTGACTACTGAACCATCTCGTTCGCGATTCCTCTACGGCGTTCGTGAAGAGTGTTTCACTAGGCAGATTATTTGTCCATTTTAGCTCATTTTTGTCTTGTTTTCACTTGGTTTCTTCACCATTACTTCTAAATCACATACCACCTGTAAAATAGAAGTAAATGACATCAAATAGACGATTTTATTGCTCAACATAGAAAAAGTATATATTTAAAGACAAGATGAGTCGGTAAAATACCAACTCATCACACCCCCAAAACTTGAACTATTTCTTGTCCTCAAGCAACACAAGTAACAAAATCTCTTCCCAAGTGGTTAACTCAACAATGCATCTACATAATGCCAAGCTAAAAAGAAAGTCTACTTTAAGCACAAATGCATGACTTCGATTGTTACCAACAATTACTCCAAGGCATATGAATTATAAAGCACTTTACATAAACTTCATTATACTTCAAGTGCTCAAACACTAATGCAAATCAAAGTAGCAATCGAGTTATGGCACTAAAGCTTCAAAATTTGCCTCACTATCACAATCAACTTTCTTTGGTCATTCTTTCCAATTGAAAATGGGATTAAATTCACAACCCAAATCTCATGTGCCCTCACATTTAAGAGAGAATCCCACACTCATGAATCTTAATTTCAAACAAAAATGGGATATCAAATGGAAAGAAATTCCTCTCTCTCAAAAAGATGTTCAAATGCATACAAGTAGTACCATAGGCTTGCCCTTCATGTATTCCTCCACTAATATAGGCAACTTGGCTCAAAATCAATTAGGACATAAGGGTTGTAGTTTAGGTTTTTGGTTAAGGTAAGGCAAAATTTCAGTTAAAGTGACTCAAAATCTCCCAAAGCATTACAATATTTACAATTAAACTCCCCTTCCTTCAAAAGTATTTTCCATCTTTTCTTCGCTTTTTCATTTCACACCTAGTCTTCCCTTTTTTCACAATTTCTTATCACTTTATTCTATAATTTTTTTCTTCTTTTCTTTCCTTTTCTTTTCTTTTCTATTCATTTCTTTTTTTCTACCTTTCACCATTTTCAAACACCTTTCATATCACAATTTTTGCAACCTTCACCCCCAAACTTAGGCTTTTAGCCTATGCTTATACGTTCAAAGTACTTAGGGAGGTAGGGTGCCAAAAGCTAGATCAATTAAAAACAAAGGATTTAAGCTTGTAATATGGTTGCCAAAGAATAAGGTTAAAGGCTCAAAATGGGTTGACTAGGAAAAATACTTAAGGGTAGTAATTGTTAAGACATGCTAGCGGTCCAAGGAAATCCTAATATCATATTTCAAACCAAGTTAGTCTATGATTTCGCCTTGATGCACATTCCGGGCAAGTTCTAGATCACAAGTAATACAAAAGAACTCACAAATAAATCTCACCACACATGGCATGAAAACTCAAGTGGAATACAAATCCAAAATCCAATTGAAACAAATGACACAAAGAGGTGACATATAGCATAAAGGAAGCTATTTAGTGAGTTAGAGAGCCAAAAATAGAGTCTAAAAGTCATGACCTTTACTTCAATCATTTTTCTTCTTCAACAACTAAAAATTCATATGCCGAGGTTTAAATATGTTGGTACCAAGCAAGCCACAACTAGGCCAATGGACACAAATCCTAACTCCAAACCATTTATTTTTCTAATTTTAACAAAAGCTACTCCTAATTACAAGAATAATTCCCTTAAGAAAGTTGTCAATCCATCCATCATCGGGAAAAGTCAACAAAAATTCACCCGTTCAAGAAGAAAATTGGCATCCTTGGAAAAAGAACCGTGGTATAAAGAAAAACAAGGATATTGCTACTATCATATAACATACTATATATAAACAAAAATTAAGAAGCTAATAAAACTTAAGTAACTAAACATACTAATATCACATAACACATGAAAATATACTAATAACAACATGAAACAAACACAGCTAAACAAAATAATATAACACATGACATGAAAATATACTAAAAACATCATGAAATAACTATTACACCAATCCGCCAAAACAACAGTTATACAAGAAGCCACCCCCAACCAAAGATATTGCATTGTCCCCAATGCAACAAAAAATGATAAAGCAAGAGGTGGAGAGTGCTCCCTGAATACTGCATCAATCAGAACTGGATGTGGTGGGAAATTTAAGATCCATGTCTACACGATCATTATCATCATCCGAGTCCTGTGAACCACAAAGTGTGCTCCACTTCTGCATCATCTTAGAAAGAAGCTTGCTCTTCTTCTTCTCATGCTCCTTGAATTTTCTTTGCCATTTTTCTATCTTTCCTTGCCTGCAGCTCATGTTTTCCAACCTAGTGTTCATGGCCTCTATCTGGTTTGTCATCTCCTTTTGATTCTTGGCCATATCTTCTAGGGATGGTGGGGCTTTAGCTCCCGCAGATGTGTTGGCCCCAGATGTGTTGGCCCCAGATGTGCTGGCCCCAGATGGGTCAGTGGGAAGGCCAGCTATGAGCTGCCTAACATGTGCATCAACCCCATAAATCTGGCTAGACAGATGTCTCATAGTGTGCGGTCCAGACTGAAGGGGTCTTATAGGGTCAAAGGATCTGGCTGGGTCAGTGGTGGTCTCTGTAAAATGCCCGAATGAGGGGGAGGCTACATCAATGCGCCTTTTTTCTGCTTGTCACTTGGTCCCCTTTTCAGAAAGGGATGGATCATTGGCTTGCCAGGACCTTTCTCAACATCATTGGTGATCAAAGAGGGAAAGAACAGACTCTTAGACCAACCATTAGCAGCTTCCTCAATTTCTCGAACAATATGCTCCCCCACATTAACAGGCAATCCCTCAATGAGAGCGGCAATAATGAGAGCCCTATCCATTGTTACATCAGTGTCATTTGTGGAAGGTGACACTCTGGAACAAATGATGGAAAGCCATGTTTTTGCTTCCGCTGTAAAATCATGAGAGTCCACCCTCTTCTGCAGTGTTAGCCACTTTGGAGTGACTCTGCCATGCAGCCTGTCTATCAACCACTATTTGCCCCCTGCTCTTGCTCTCTCTTTGTAATCCTCGTTGTCAGCATTGGGAGGTCATAAATAGCATTGATAACTTGAGATTTGAAAGGAACCTAAACGCCCCACACAGTAGTCACAAACACACCCGGGAAATCAGTTCGTATGACATTTGGATAGAACTCCAAAACAACTGTGTGGTTGGCGTTGATTGGTGACTCAACAAAACACATCCATCCGCTATCCAAGAAGCGTGCATAGAACTCGGGCATTTTCTCCTCAACCTTTTCTAAATTTATTCCTATTTCCCACATAATTCTTTTAGATAGTAGTTCATTATATTTTCGCTCGCATGCCGTAGATTCAAACCGCTCATGGTCGTAAGCTTCCTCCTGTCCAGGTCCGAAAACATGTTCCTATGCCACATCTTGATGTTCTAATTCAATTTTAAATCCAAAATACCTACAAAATCGACCAACAATGTTAAAAGCCCATACAAACACTTAAAACAATGTATTAGGAAGAATTTAAGCTAGAGAAATGGGCGGCAAAGGTCCCAGACAGAGCTGTGCAAATAAACTATTTTATGCCAGTTTTGGGACTGCCAGTTATTGCTCTTCACGTTCGCGAGCTCCCAGCCGCGTTCGCGAAGAGAAATTTTTTTCAGAACCTCCAGATCATCGCGTTCGCAAAGGTACGACCGCGTTCACGATAGGTTAATTTCTCCCGCTCATGCGTTCGCGTTGGAAGCTTCGCGCTCGCGAAGGTTTCTTCATCGCCCAGAAATCTTCAGTTTCGTTGAGGCATATTTTCAAGCATACTGTGTGCCTTAGTTGTTTTTGCACATTCAACAGATTTGGGCGCTCATTATTACCCAGAATATTTACACAATTAAGCACTCACACTCAACCAATCTCACCCAGCAAGCAACATAAATTTTCAAGCATAAATTTGATACCTAATGCTAGAAAAAATTGAACCCAAAAAACAACACTACAATGGTGGCTATTCTCACATTTTATACCTAGAAAACAGTGGGAAAGAAACAAAATTAAGTTTAAAGGGGAGTGAAGATTACATACATTAAATGGAGATAATTGCAAGAAGAATTGAGCTAATTTTTGTGCACTTCGAAATAATTTGAGAAGAAAGGGTTAGGGTTAAGAGTTTGTTATTTTTGAGCAAAAATTGGGGAACTTTCAATTCCATAGGTGTTGGTTTCTGTTTACATACCTGACCCTACGCGTTCGCGAAGCAGCTACGCGTACGCGAAGGGTATTTTTCTCCAGGGGACGCGAACGCGTGACATCTCTAAGCGAAGGCGATGTGTAATTTTCTCCAGGTCACGCGAATGCGACAGAGAATCTCGTGAACGCGATGAGTTGAACATTCTGAAGCATCGCGGATGCGTTGGTGTCACGCGAACGAGTTGAAGAAATTTTTTTCTACACTTGAACAGTGCTGGTAGCTACCGGTTTTTGCACTCCGGAACAACCTGACCTACTCAAATCAACTCCAAATAATATGAAACTTGGCAGATTAGTAACAAATAATATTCTAAGCTATTCTAAAAAAGAAAATTTCAAAAATGACAAAGATTTAAAAAACGATGGGTTGCCTCCCACCAAGTGCCGCATTTAATGTCCTAGCACGACACAAACAACATTACCACTTTTCTCGCTATTTGGGTGATATGAATTGGGCCCCTAGCTTAGAATCAATCTTGTGACCACGAGCGATAGGGAGTGGTAAGTTTATGGTAGAGCCAATGCTTAAAGTCTTCATTTTGGACTTCTTGGCTCTCAAATGAGGAATGTCATTTTGTTTTCTTGCTTTCTCATATTGTAAAATGAATGGTTGTTGTCTTTCTTCCTCGTAATCCACCATTGACTAGTGTAGTTCAACTCCCGTATCACTAAACAATTCCAACATTGAAAAATGCTTGGAATATGACTTCAATCGTTCACTTTGAAATTTTTCTTTCTTGACATCCTCTTTTTCCCCCGGATTAGAGTCAACATCAACCATATTAGCATTAACAACGGTTGACTCCAATTCCATATTTTTGTCGGCATCAACAACACTCATTGAGTTGGTTGGCAGTTATTCAATTCTTGATTCATCAAGGTAAATCTCACTTTCTTCCTCGGAGTTGGACTCTTCTTGGCTTTCATCCGCACACGAAATTTGTTAGGCATAGTGAGCCTCAACCAAAATTTGCATTTCATCTTCCAAAGTACGGATGTGTTCAACATTGTGATTTATGCATTGTTTCAAGTCCTCGAGTGCAAAGTTGCGCTTCTCCTCATTTTCAAGAATGGTCTCCAACATGAGCATTATTCTCTCATTTTGAGCATTTGAGAGTTCTTCTTGGTTTTGATCAAATGCCAAGGAAGGAGTTTCATTTTCAATGTCCAAGAAGGATTCTTGGTTTTCATTCTCTTCCGAGGTTTTTTGAGCCCTTTAAGCTTTGATCATTTCATCCATTTGTGAGTGTAACCTTTCAAGTGCTAAACCATTTTGGAGACTTGTCTCCAGAAGATGTTCCATGGAATTTTCTTCCTTGTTTCCTTCTTCAAGTAAACACTCCAACACGATCTTGAACTCTCCATTTTGGCCATGCTCAAATTTATCCACCTCCATAGCCGTATAATTCTCATCAAAACAAGTAGAACCATCATAGTAAACGCTTGGGGAAGGGAATAACAAATAAGCACAATTGTCCCAATGACCATTTTGGGAACCACACTTATCAAAAATACTCCACTCATGGGTTTGGAATTGTGCGCACAATCCACCCCCGGGAGAATTTAAATAATTTTGCCATGAGTGTGGTCCTCCACAATAAGGACAAGGATCATCAAAGTATGAACAACTACCATCCGACCAATTTTCATTATATGATGCCATTTTTTCTAAGATATGAAAATATACAAGAAACAAACAATAAAAATAGACCCAAGGTAAGAAAAAGTAATTACACAAATATTCACATGTTTGGACCAAAGCACTTTCGCTTACTTTTCAAACAACTTAAATTACACCAAATTGTTCCCCTGCAACGGCGTCATTTTTGGTGACGTCCAATTCTAATACTAAAAAGTAATAGACACGGTCGTACACAACATATTAACCCAACTATGAGTTGGGGTCGAATCCCATAGAGAATAATGTGTAGGCGATTAGGAATGCAACAAAATTATCGCTAGTCGCGCTAAGCCAAACACTTAAGATTTTTGGTTTTGGAAAATGTTTATATCTAAATGCGAAAATGTAACCTAACCTAGAAAACAAATAAAATTATCAATGGCTACAAGTAGGAATGCATCGGGAATTACACTCAAGTAACGATCCAATGTATTTCACGATTTTACAAATATGAACGAGTTTATGTTAATTAGCCACGGATAATAATTCTTAATTAGCTTCTTCCGAAGACTAACAAGACTTCCTAATTGAATTATCACTAATCAAAATTAGAAGATTAAGCACACCCGATAGGCTACAAGTAGTTCAATCCTATCCCTAGGTTGAATCTATAAAATGAGGGTTAACGCCTCAAGTTCTCATTAATTAATCTTTCCCAACCCCAAATTATCTTTCCCAAAATTAATTCGGAGTTAATGGGTGAGTCCTAGGGTTAGCGAATCCCTTTGGAAACATTAAAGAACAAGAATAATTAAAGTAACAATAACGCACTTCATAAATATATAAAAGTCATTCAATACATAAGCACAACAAGATATTTAATCCACACTTTAAATATGAATATTCCCATAAACAAGATTCAAGTGTTGGAAATAAATACTCCACACTTAGATGGAATACAAAGCAAGGAAATGAAGAAATAAACATAGATGGGTAAGAAATCCTTAAACACAAGCTTTAATCTTCAAGACCCAAGTGTGTGAGCAAAACCCTAGCCTCATAACTTGTTCTCTCTAGTCTATGGAGACTCAAAATAAGCCAAAGAACTTGTAAAGAGTAAAAGCATCACTACAATGTATGTTTGGACGAGTATATAACTGATTTGGGGTAGAAAATGTTAAATTACAGAACTGCCCAGTCTTCACGCTAGATTTATTCATCGCGTCTGCATGTCCACCTTCGTGTTCGCGATGACTAACATTTTTTTATCAACGCGTTCGCGTACACGCCTTCGCATTCGAGAAGGTTCTTGTTGTTGATCATCGCGTTCACGTGAATGCCTTCGCGTTTGCGAAGGTTCCTTTCATCCTGCATCGCGTTCGCGTCAGGTACATCGCTTTCGCGTAGCTTTGGCTACTCAACCATCGCGTTCGCGATTCCTCTATCGCGTTCGCGAAGGGTGTTTCACTGGGCAGATTATTTGTCCATTTTAGCTTTTTTTTTGTCTTGTTTTCACTTGGTTTCTTCACCATTATTTCTAAATCACATACCACCTATAAAATAGATGTAAATGGCATCAAATACACGATTTTATTGCTCAAACATAGCAAAAGAATAGATTTAAATACAAGATCAGTCGGTAAAATACCAACTCATCACCGTGCCATGTCCTGCAACGTCCTGACATGTCCTAACATATGCCATAGCCAAATCCTGACACTTCTTGACTCGTGCCATAACCTTGTCCTCCCATGTCCTGTGACATCCTAACACATCCTCTATCCACGTCTTGTGACGTCCTGACCTGTGCCATGGCCACGCCTTGCCATGTCCTGAAACATGCCATGGCCATGTCCTACAATGTCCTAACACGTCCTGCGGCTACATTTTGTGACATCTTGACATGTCTTGAAATATGCCATGGCCATGTCCTGACATGTCCTAACCTGTGCCATGCCCACGTCCTTCCATGTCCTGACACGTCTTGTTTCCATGTCTTGCGACATCTAGACACGTCCTGGCTCATGCCATGGCCACGCACTACCATGTCCGGCAATGTCCTAACACATCCTGAAATGTGCCATGGCCATGTCCTGAATGTCCTAACCCGTACCATGCCCACGTCCTGCCATGTCCTGTGACATCCTAACACGTCCTGTGGCCACGTCTTGCGATGTCCTTACATTTCCTGACCAGTGCCATGGCCACGCCTTGCCATGTCCTACAACGTCCTAACACATCCTAAAACGTGCCATGGCCATGTCCTGACATATCCTGACTCGTGCCATACCCTTGTCCTGCCATGTCCTATGACGTCCTAGCACATTCTGTGGCCACGTATTGCGACGTCCTGACCCGCGCCATTGCCACGCCCTTCAATGTCCTGTGACATCCTAACACATCCTGAAACATACCATGACCATGTCATGACACATCCTGACCCGTGCCATGCCCACGTCCTACCATGTCCTACGACGTCCTAACACATCCTGAAATGTTCCATGGCCAAGTCCTGACACATCTTGACACATCTTGACTTGTGACATGCCCACGTCCTGCCATGTCCTGACACGTCCTGTGACCACACTCTGCAACATCCTGACACGTCCAAAAACATGCCATGTCCATGTCCTCACACGTCATGACCTGTGACATGCCCACGTCCTACTATATCCTGCGACGTCCTGACACATTTGTCGGCCACATCCTGCGACATCTTGACATGTCCTAACTTATACCATGGACATGTCTTGACACGTCCTGACTCGTTCCATGCCCACATTCTACCATGTCTTGTGACATCCTGACATATCTTGTAGCCACATCCTACAATGTCCTGACACATCCTGACCCATGCTATGGGTACACCCTTACATGTCTTGTGATGTCCTGACACGTTCAGAATGTCACATGGCCATATCCTGACACATCATGAATTGTTCCATTGCCACATCCTGCCTTGTCATGTGACATCCTGACACATCATGTGTCCATATCCTGCAAAGTCCTGACACGTCCTGAAATGTGCCATGGCCATGTCTTGACTTGTCCTGATCCGTGCCATGCCTACATCCTTCCATGTCATGCGACGTCCTGGTACGTCCTGTGGACACATCCTGCAATGTCCTAACACGTCCTATCACATGTCGTAGACATGCTCTGCAATGTCGTACAACATCCTGACATGTCCTGAAACGTGCCATGGTCATGTCCTGACATGTCCTGACTCGTGCCATGCACTTGTCCTTCCATGTCCTATGATGTCCTAACATATCCTGTGGCCACGTCCTGTGATGTCCTGACCTGTGCCATGGCCACGCCCTTGAATGTCCTGCGACATCCTGACACGTCCTGAAACGTGCCATGGCCATGTCCTAACACGTCCTGTCCCGTACCATGCCCATGTCCTGCCATGTCATGCGACGTCCTGACATGTCCTAAATATGCCATGGCCAAGTCCTGACATGTCCTTACTTGTGCCATGCCCTGCAACGTCTTGACACATCCTATGGCCACATTCTGCAACATCCTGATACATCCTAAAACATGCCATGGCCATGTCCTAACACGTCCTGACCCGTGACATGCCCACGTCCTACCATGTCCTACGACGTCCTGACACGTCCTTTGGCCACATCCTGACATGTCCTAACCTATGCCATGGACATGTCTTGACATGTCCTGACTTGTTCCATGCCCACGTTCTGCCATGTTCTGTGACATCCTAACAGATCTTGTAGCATCATCCTGCAATGTCCTGACACGTCCTGACCCGTGCCATGGGTACGCCCTTACATGTCTTGCAATGTCCTGACTCGTCCTGAATGTCACATGGCCATATCCTGACATATCAAGACTCGTTCCATTGCCACGTCATGCCATGTCATATGACATCGTGACACATTCTGTGGCCACATCCTACAAATTCCTGACACATCCTGACCCGTGCCATCACCATATCTTGACACGTCCTGAAACGTGCCATGGCCATGTCCTAACATGTCTTGACCCGTGCCATTCCCACGTCCTTCCATGTCCTGCGACGTCTTGACACGTCCTGTGGCCACATCCTGCAATGTCCTAACACGTCCTAACCCGTGCCATGGCCATGCCTTGCCATGTCGTACAACATCTTAACACGTCCTGAAACGTGCCATGGGCATGTCCTGACATATCCTGACCCGTGCCATGCCTACGTCTTACCATGTCCTGATGCATCTTGTGTCCATGTCTTGCAACATCCTAACATGTCCTAACCCGTGCCATGGCCACTTCCTGCCATGTCTTATGATATCCTGACACGTCCTAAATTGTTCCATGGCCATGTCCCGAAACATCATGACCCGTGCCATGTCTACGTCTTGCCTTGTCCTGCAATGTCCTGACACGTCATGTGGCCATGTCCTGCAATGTCCGGACACGTCTTGACCCATACCATGGCCACGCCCTGCCATGTCCTACAACATCCTAAAATGTGCCATGGCCATGTTCTAACATATTCTGACCTGTATCGTGCCCACGTCCTGCCATGTCATGCGACATTTTAACACGTCCTATGGCCACATCCTGACCCATGCCATGGCTCTACCCGGCCATGTCTTACGATGTCCTAACACATCCTGAAATGTGCCATGGCGATGCCTTGACATATATTCACCCGTGCCATGCCCGCGTCCTGCCATGTCCTGCGTCGTCCTGACACGTCTTGTGGCCGCGTCCTCTAATGTCCTGAGACGTCATGACTCGTGCCATGGCCACGCCCTGCCATGTCCTACGACATCCTGACACATCCTAAAATGTGCCATGGCCATTTTTTGACACATCCTGACATGTGCTACGCCCACGTCCTGCACTGTCCTGACACGTCCTAACGTGTGCCGTGGCCACGCACTGCTATGTCCTGACACGTCCTAACGTGTGCCGTGGCCACGCCCTGCTATGTCCTGACACATGCCATGGCCATGTGCTGACACATCCTGCCCCGTGCCATGACCACGTCCTGCCATGTCCTAATATGTCATGTGGCCACGTACACGTCCCGACCCATGCCATGGCCATGTCTTGACATGTCCCGAACCATGCCATGCCCATGTCCTGCCATGTCCTTCGATATGCTAACACGTCCTGTTGCCACATCCAACGACGTCCTCAACCATGCCTTGGCTACGCCCTGCCACGTCCTGCGATGTGCTAACACGTGCGACGGCCATGTCCTGACACATCCTAACCCATGCCATGCTCATGTCCTGCCATGTCCTGCCATGTCCTAACATATCTTGTTGCCATGTTCTGCGACGTCCTAACCTAAGCAATGGCCACACCCTTCCATGCCCTGTCACATCCTCACACGTCCTGACCCGTGTCATGCCTACGTCTTGCCATATCCTGACACGTCCTATGGCTATGTCCTACTGTAAGGCCCCATAAAAATTTTGTGCATAAAACCTAGTAGCTGTGGTGGCATGGTCCGAATAATGTGTTAGGAATGCGTAGAATTTGCTTACAATAACAGCTATCATGCTAGCATTCAAATGGCCCCGTTTGAGGCATTGTACGGGAGAAGATGTAGATCGCCAATCGGGTGGTTTGAGGTAGGTGAAGCGGAATTGCTAGGGCCGGATATGGTGTACGAAGCTATGGAAAAGGTCAAGGTTATTCAGGAGAGAATGAAAACAGCACAGAGTCGTCAAAAGTCCTATGCAGACGTTCGTCGAAGGGATTTGGAGTTTCAAGTCGATGATTGGGTTTTCTTGAGGGTATCTCCTATGAAGGGAGTCATGCGATTCGGAAAGAAAGGGAAATTGAGTCCTAGGTATGTCGGGCCATATCGGATCGTTCAAAGGATTGGTCAACTTGCTTATAGGCTAGAGTTGCCTCCTGAGATGTCATCAGTGCATCCGGTATTCCATGTGTCCATGTTGAAGAAAGTGATTGGAGATCCATCCACCATCATGCCAATCGAAGCTATAGAGGTTAATGAAAATTTGTCATATGAAGAAGTTCCAGTTGCCATTCTTGATAGGCAAGTCCGTAAGTTGAGAAATAAGGAAGTTGCCTATGTTAAAGTATTGTGGCGAAGTCAACAAGTTGAGGAGGCCACATGGGAAGCGGAAAAAGAGATGAAGGAAAAGTACCCCCATTTGTAAGATCAAGCCTAGAAGAAATTAGGTGACCCTCCTACTCCTAGTAACTGTCATCTTGCCTATGTTGTTTCCCTCTTAGTATTAGTAAAGTCTCCTTCATTTTGTAATGAGTTAAATGTGTTGTTACCTTGGGTCACTTGAACCGTTCTTGACAAATGAAAGCCTTATAAAGATTTACGTGTTTAATAAACAACTAATAGTAAGTGTAGATTGGTAATGGTTTGTTAAGTGTACATGGTGTGTTAAAATGGTTAAATAAGGTAAGGATTCATTGAAGTGACTAGTTTATGTGCAATTGTAACAATGTGATAGAATATGTGCATTCGTTGAGGTAAGAAAGTGTATACCAGTTGTGAAAAGTGTTGTAGTTGTATATTGTTGTTTGGTAATGTGTTTCGGGGGCCCTCTGACAGGTGGATATGTCCATAATACAAAGGAAACTCCGGCGAAATTTTTCTAAAATATAAGAGTTAGTCAAAATTTTGATGGTTGCATATCATGTCTTTCAAAACCAACTCATTTATTTCAAAATCCTCATTCGAGGACGAATGATCTTAAGGGGGGAGGATGTAAGGCCCCGTAAAAATTTTGTGCATAAAACCTAGTAGTTGTGGTGTCATGGTCCGAATAACATGTTAGGAATGCGTAGAAGTATGTTTGGGCCAATGAGCCTACTGTTAGGAAGGCTCTGAGACTGCCCGCTTTTTCTAGTGATGTGGACTTCTACCACAAAACGTTCCAGAGAGTTTCCCAAAATTCGTGTCAAAAGTGCGGTCGATATGCGATCGCATGTCAAATCTGCGGTGCACTTTGCGACCGCGGATCAAGCATGCGGACCGCATTCTGGCCGCATTCCTTAACAGAACCTGTGTAAAATTTGGGGCAATTCTGCGGTCACTATGCGGACCGCATGTTGATTCTGCGGTCGCATAGTGCACCGCATAATTGACCCCGACCCGGATTTTTGTAACATTTTGACCCGATCTCTTCTTTAATATAACACACTTCTTCTTCATTTTATCATATCATCTTACCAAAATTAGAGAGAGAAGAGAGGGTTTTTAGAGAGAGAAATCTTTCATCTTCAAAGATTGTTCCAACCATCTTAATTCCAAGGGATCTTAGGGCAAGGATTCAACTTCCCCAATCTTTTCAAGGTAAAAACCCTAACTATTTTCTTTGATTTTCAGTTTTAATTGGGTAAAGAGAGGTTTGCATATAATAGCTTTTAAAAATAGAATTTTTACACTCATGCATGATTATTGAACTTGATCTTTAGTAAAAAGAAGTGAGTAGAAGTAAGAGTCTTCAAGAACAAGGTTGGCAAGAGTAAAATAGCGTGGGTAAGCATAAAGTAGGAAGTTAACGGAAGAAAACTCATCACCGGTATGTATGGCTAATTTTGATTCTTGTAAAATCGCCCAAATGTGTGCGAATTGTTGTGGCATGTGTCAAATTGAGAAATTTTACGTAATTCTTTGATTTCCTTGTTGAGCATTTGATTGATGTTGAACTACGTGTGGTGTGGTATGAAATATGAATTGAAAGATAAAAAGGTAATCGAGATTGGTAAAGAATTGGGAACAACCATTGTGATGGCATATTTGGCTTATTGTGGAAGGAATTTGAAACACCTTAATTGTGGTAAATTGTGGAACATGATTATGTGGGCATTTTCGATTTTGGAATACTTGTAACTTGGTTTTGATATTGGCCTGAGAAGAAATTGAGAACATGAACCAATGTGTAAGTTGCTTATTTGAACTTGTTGAAATTGTGTGTAGTACCTTATTTGCTGTTTGAAATTGTTGTGTTTTCAAATGTAAGGTGGGGTCGTGTTGCGCGCCGCAACGTGGGGAAATAAGGTGTGGGTTGGGGTGATAAGGGTGGCCGAGGTAATAAGGGTGGTCGGGGGCAATAAGGATGGAAAGCGATCGAAATCGCTATTGAAAATTGATACAAAAATCAATAATGTGAAATTGTGAAAGGAGACAGCAGGAGAGTTTGCAACCTGTGGGGCACTGATTGCCCCTTTGTTTGACTACTTGTGCTTTACGTGATTGATTGGTTATTGTTAAATTGGTTGATCGTAGAAAGTGCTTTGTTTGAGAATTATTTGAAATGAGGAAAATGTGGAAACATGGTTGGCTGGCTTAATTAATTGTTGATGTAATTTAATGGCTTGAGTTTACTTGGGACAAAGTTTGTCCATACATACCAGTACAATTCAAGTGTACTGACGTCCCTTTTGCCGGGGCGCTACATTCGTGTCATGATTGTAGGTGGATCAGTAGCAGGCACTTCAGCTCATCGGCGGTAGTATCCTTCTCCTTCCACTGCCCGTTTTGGTGAGCCCCTTTCTTCCTCGGGGCCTTGTGTGGTTCATGCCACTCGGTTTAGATTTCATTTTGGTTTTGTAAGGTATAGCCGGAGCCTTGTTACCGGCAAGTATTGTATTTCCCTTTTTGTATCCTAGAGGCTCCATAGACATGTAAACTGTGGGATTATGGCCTATGTATATGTATGGGGCGTTGTAAATATAAATTATGAACTTGTTAGTGAATCAATCACATGGTTATGTTTATGCATTATGAAATCAGTCATTATTGGTAAAATATTTGGTTAATGAGAAACAATCAACACGGGGTTAACGCGTGGGAATGAAAGGCACCCAGGTCCGCTTGACTGGGGCAACCCGGTCAGGCGCCGGTCATGTCCCTCGATTTGGGGCGTGACACCTACAACGTCCTAACAAGTCCTAACCCATGCCATGGAAATGCCATGACATATCCTTTGACGTCCTCACACGTGATGAATTATGTCATGGTTATGTCCTGGTATGTCCTAACCTGTGCCATGTCCACGACCTGCCATGTCTTGCTACGTCCTAACACATCTTGTGGCCACGTCCTGCAATATCCTTACACAACCTGACCTGTGCTATGGACACGCCCTGCCATGTCCTATGACGTCCTAACACGTCCCGTGGTCACATCCTGCAATGTCCTGACACGTCCCAACCTGTGCCATGGAAATTTCTAGACACATCCTGACACATGCCATGCCCACGTCCTACCATGTCCTAGGATGTCCTGACCGACCTAACTTGTGCCATGGCCATGCCGCCAAGTCATACGACGTCCTGACACGTGCTATGGCCATATCATTACACGTCCTGACCCGTGCCATACCCTTGTGCTGCCATGTCGTGGAACATCATGATACATCCTGTGGCCACGTCCTATGATGTCCTGACCCGTGCCATGGCCACGCCCTACCATGTCATAAAATAATCCATGGCCATGTCTTGACACGTCCTGACCTGTGCTATGCCCACGTCCTACCATGTCTTGTGACGTCCTAGCACGTCCGATGGCCACGTCCTGAAATATCCTAACACGTCCTGACCAGTGTTATGGCCATCTCATGCCATGTCATACGACGTCCTAACACATCCTGAATTGCCCCATAGCCATGTCCTGACCCGTTCCATGCCCATGTTCTGTCATGTCCTAACATGTCTTACGACATCGTCACATGTTTCAGTCCCGTGCCACGGCCATGCCCTACTATGTCCTGTGACGTCCTAACACATCTTGACACATGACTTGGCCATGTGTTGACACGTCCTGACCTGTGCCATGCCAATGTCTTGCCATGTCCTGACACATCCTATGGCAACGTCCTACGACGTCCTGACCCGTTCCAAGCCCACGTCTTGCCATGTCCTGCGACGTCCTGACATATCCTGTAACCATATCCTATGAAGTCCTGATACGTTCTATCCCACGTCCCCCCATGTTATGCAACGTCCTAAGAAGTCCTGTAGCCACGTCCTTCGAAGTCCTGACCCGTAGCTTAGCCCTACCTTGCCATGTTTTGCAATTTCCTGACATATCCTGACAAGTGCCATTGCCATGTACCGACATGTTCTGATCTGTGCCATGCCCTTCACATGCCATGTCCTGCAACATCCTTAAACATCATATAGCTATGTCCTGCAATGTCCTGACCCATGCTATAGCCATGCCCTTCTATGTCATGTGACATCTGACACATTCTAAAGTATGCCATGGCCATGTCCTAACACGTCGTGACCCGTGCAATGGCCACATCTTGCCATGTCTTGACACGTCCTGTGGCCACATCCTATGACGTCCAGACACATCCTGACCCGTGCCATGGCCATGCCCTTCCATGTCCTACGATGTCCTGACGCCTCCTAAAATGTGCCATGGACATGTCCTGACACGTCCATGACCCTTGGAAGACCCAGATCCTTCCATGTCATGCGACGTCTTGACACATACAATAACATCTTGACACGTCCTGACCCGTGGCATGGCCACACCCTGACATGTCCTGCAACATACTGACACGTCCTGAAATGTGCCATGGCAATGTCCTGACCCGTGACATGCCCACGTCCTACCATGTCCCGCAACATCCTGACATGTTCCGTGGCCACGTACTGCAATATCCTGACACGTCCTGACCTATGACGTAACCAGCCCTGCCATGTCATGCGATGTCCTGACACATCCTAAAACATGCCATGGCTATGTCCTGACACATCCTGACCCATTCCATGCCCATATCCTTCCATGTCATGTCATGTCCTATAGCCACATCCTGCAATGTGCTGGCACGTACTAACCAATGCCATGGCCACATCTTGTCATGTCTTGCGATGACCTGACACATCCTAACATATGCAATGGCCATGTGCTAACACGTCCTGACCCGTGCCATGTCTATGTCCTACCATGTCCTGACACGTCTTGCGGCCAGGTCCTACAACGTCCTGACCCGTGCCATGGCTATGTTTAGACACGTCTTGACTCATTCCATGCCTAAGTTCAGCCATGTCCTATGATGTCCTGACACATCCTGTAGCCACGTCCTAACCCGTGCCTTGGCCATGCCCTATCGTGTCTTGCAACGTCCTGCCATGCTTTGACACGTGCAATGGCTATGTCCTGACACATCCTGACCCGTGCCATGCCCACATTGCCATGTCCTGATACATCTCGTGGCCATGTCCTATGACATCCTGATACATCCTAACCCATGCTATGGCCATGTCTTGACACGTCCTGACCCATGCCATTCCCACGTACTGTCATGTCCTGCGACGTCCTGACACGTCCTGTAGCCACATCCTTCGACATCCTGACACGTCCATACCTGTGCATTAGCCACGTGATACCATGTCCTGCAATGTCCTGACACTTCCTGACATGTGCCATGGCTATGCCCTTGTCTTTCCATGCCCTGTGACGCCCTAACACGTCATATAGCCACATCCTGCGACATCTTGACCCGTGCGATGGCCACTCACTGCCATGTCCAGCGACATCTTGACACATACTAAAACATGCCATGGCCATTTCCTAACATGTCTTGACCCTTGCCATGCCCACCTCTTGCCATGTCCTGACACGACCTGTGGCCACATCTTGTGGCCAAGTCCTATAATGTCCTAACCCATGCCATGGCCACGCCCTTTCATGTCATGCGACGTCCTGACATGTCCTAAAATATTCCATAGCCATGTCCTGAATTTCCTAACCCGTGCCGTGGACACGTCCTGCCATGTCCTTCGACGTCCTAATACCTCTTATGGCCATGTCCTGCAATGTTCTGACACGTCATGTTCTGTGCCACGGTCGCACCCTGCCATGTCTTTCGATGCCTTGACACCTCTTGAAACGTGTCATGGCCAAGCCCTGACATGTCCTGACATATGCCATGCCCACGTTCAGCTATGTGCTGAAGCATCCTATGGTCACGTGTTGCGATGCTGTGACACGTCCTGACATGTGCCATGGCCAGGTGCTAACACATCTTGACCAGTGCCTTGCCCACATCTTTCCATGCACTAACACATCCTGTGGCCACATCCTGTGACATCCTAATACGTATTGACCTGTGCTATGGCCATGTATTTATATGTCCTGACTAAGGCCATGCCCTTGTAATGCCATGTCCTACGATGTCGTAACATGTCCTGTATCCACATCCTGCGACATCCTAACACGTTCTTACTCGTGCCTTGACCACGCCCTACCATGTCTTGCGATGTCTTCACATGTCCTGACATATGCCATGGCCATGTCCTGACACGTCACGACCCATGCCATGTCCTGTGATGTCTTCACACATCTTGTGGCCACGTCCTGCGTCATCCTAACACATGCCATGGCCACGCCTTACCATGTCTTACGACATCCTAACACGTCCTAAAAATGCCTTCGCCATGTTCTAATACATCCAGACTCGTGCCATGCCCATGTACTACCATGTCCTAACACATGTTGTGGCTACATCCTGCGACGTCCTGACACGTCGTGACCCTTGACATGGCCACGCCTTTCCATTTCTTACAACGTCCGGACCTATTCCTCTGCCATGCCCTGCCATGTCCTGTAATGTCCTAGCATGCCCTGACACGTGACATGGCCATGTCTTGACACATCCTGAACCGTTCCATGCCCACGTCCTGCCATGTCCTGACATCCTAACACGTCATATGGCCACGTCGTGCTACATCCTGGCACATCCTGGCCTATGATATAGCCACACCCTGGCATGTCATGTGACATCCTGACACGTCCTGAAATGTGCCATGGTTATGTGTTGACATGTCTTGACCCGTTACATGCCCACATCCTACCATCTGATACGATATCCTAACACGTGTTGTGGACACATCTTGCAATATCCTAACACGTCCTGACCCGTGCCATCACCATATCTTGACACGTTCTGAACCGTGCCATGCCCACGTCCTGCCATGTCCATACACGTCTTGTAGCCATGTCCTATGACGTCTTGACACACCATGAACCGTTCCATGGCCACGCCCTGCCATATCATGCGACATCCTGACACGTCTTGAAATGTGCCGTGGCAGTGACCTAACATGTCCTGACCCGTGCCATGCCCTCATCCTGCCTTGTCTTGCAATGTTCTAACACATCCTGTGGTCACATCCTACAACATCCATACATGTCCTAACCCGTGCCATGGCCATGCCCTGCCATGTCCTGCAACATCCTGACACGTCCTGTGGCCACTTCCTACAATGTCTTGATAGACGTGTCATGGCGACACCATGCCATGTCCTGCGATATCCTGACACGTCCTGTAATGTGCCATGGCCATGTCCTATATGTCCTGACCCATGCCATGCCCACGTCCTGCCATGACCTAACACATCTTGTGGCCACGTCCTGCAACATCCTGACACGTCTTGACTCGTGCCACGGCTACGACCACGCCCTATTAGGTCATGCGATGTCCGAAAATGTCTTCATATGTTCTACGGCCATATGCTAACACATTCTGAACCATGCCATGCCTATGTCCTGCCATGTCCTGACACGTCCTGTGGCCATATCCTGTCATGCGACGTCCTGACATGTCTTGAAACGTGTCATGTCCATGTCCTAACACGTCCTGACCCGTGCCATGCCCATGTCCTACCGTGTCCTATGACATATTGACACGTCTTATGGCCTTATCCTGCAACGTCATAACATGTTCTGACCTGTGCTATGGCCATGTCTTTACACGTCCTGACCCGTGCCATGCCCATGTCCTGCCATGTCCTGCGATTTCTTGTGACGTCCTAACACATGCCATAGCCATGTCCTGATACTTTTTGACCGTGCCATAACCTTGTCCTTCCATGTCCCGTGATGTCCTAACACATCCTCTAGCCACGTTCTACGACGTCTTGACCTATGCCATGACCATGCCTTGCCATGTCCTGAAATATGCCATGGCCATGTCCTGATCTGTGCTATGCCCACGTCCTTCAAGGTCATAATACATCATGTGGCCACATTCTATAAAATCCTTACACATCCTTAAACGTGCCATGGCCATGTCCTTACATGTCCTGACACATCCTGTGGCCACGTTCTACGATGTCCTCACACATCTTGACCTATGCCACGGCCAAACCCTGCCATTTCCTACGACGTCCCAGCACATATTGAAATGTTCCATGGCCATGTGTTGTCACATCTTGACCCATGCCATGCCCATGTCATGCCATGTCCTGCCAATGTCTTGACACATCCTATGGCCACGTCCTGCAGTATTCTGAACGTCCTAACCCATGCCATGGCCACAACCTACAATTTCATGCGATGTCCTGACATGAACTGAAATGTGCCATGGCCATGTCCTGACACATACTTCACCCATGCCATGCCCATGTCTTGCCATGGCTTGACATGTCTTATGGCCACGTCCTGCAATGTCCTGACACGTCCTAAACCTAGCCATGCCCACACCCTGCCATGTCCTGCAACGTCCTGACATGTGCCATAGCCATGTGGTGACATGTCCTGACCTGTACCATGCCCACATCCTACCATATCCTGCCACGTCATAACACGTCCAGTGGCCACGCCCTGTAATATCTGAAACGCCCTAACCTGTGCCATTACCACGCCCTGCTATGTCCTGCATCGTCCTAACACATCCCATGGCCTCATCTTGTAATGTCCTTACATATGGCATGGCCATGTCTTGCAATGTCCTATTATGTCCAAATAGGTTTTGTGGCCATGACGTGCAATGTCCTGACACGTCCTAACTCGTGCTAGGGCCACGCCCTGTTATGTCCTACAACATCATGACCCATTCCATGGCCATGTCTTGAGATATCCTAACATGTCCTGAAATGTGTTGTGTCCATGTCATGACACATCCGGACTTGTGCCATGACCATGTCCTGAAATGTCCTCACACGTCCTATGGCCACGTCTTACGAAGTCTTGACACGTCCTGGCATGTGCCGTGGCCACGCACTTCCATGTCCTAAGACATCCTAACATGTCGTGAAATGTGCCATGGGTATGTCCTGAATGTCCTAAATCGTTCCATGCCCACATCCTACCATGTCCTGCGACGTCCTAACATGTTCTATGGCCATGTCCTGCGATGTCCTTACACGTCTTGACCTGTGCCATGGCCACGCCCTGCCACGTCCTGTGATGTCCTGACATGGCCTGAAACATGCTATGGCCATGTCTTGACACGTCCTAACCCATGCCATGCCCACATCCTGCCATGGCATGTGACATCCTAACATATCTTGTGGCCACATTCTGCAACGTCTTGACATGTTCTCACCCGTGCCATGGCCATGTCTTTACACGTCCTACCAGTGCCACGCAAATGTCCTGCCATGTCTTGCGACATCTGACATGCCCAAATCCGTGATATGGCCACACTGTGCCATGTCCTGCAACGTCCTGACATGTCCTGAGACATGCCTTAGCCATGTCCTGACACTTCCTGACTCGTGCCATGCCCTTGTCCTCCCATGTCCTGTGACGTCCTAACACATCCTCTAGCCACGTCTTGCAACGTCCTGACTTGTGCCATGGCCACGCCTTGCCATGTCCTGAAACATGCCATGGCCAGGTCCTACTATGTCCTAACACGTCCTATGGATACATTTTGTGACATCTTGACATGTCCTGAAATATACCATGGCCATGTCCTGACATGCCCTGACCTGTGCCATGCCCAAGTCCTGCCATGTTTTGACACGTCCTGTTACAATGTCTTGCGACATCCTGACACGTCCTGACACGTCCTGTTGCCATGTCTTGCGACATCCTGCCATGTCCTGACACGTCTTGTTGCCATGTCTTGCGACATCCTGCCATGTCCTGACACGTCCTGTTGCCATGTCTTGCGACATCCTGACATATCTTCAAGTGTGCCATATCCATGTCGTGAATGTCCTAACCCGTGCCATGCCCACGTCCTGCCATGTCCTGCAACGTCCTAACACGTCCTATGGCCACATCATGCGATGTCCTTACATGTCCTAGCCCGTGCCATGGCCACGCCTTGCTATGTCCTACAGCATCCTAACACGTCCCAAAACGTGCCATGGCCATGTCCTAACATATCCTAACTCGTGCCACACCCTTATCCTGCCATGTCCTATGACGTCCTAACACATCCTGTAGCCAAGTCTTGCGACGTCCTTACCCGTGCCATAGCCATGCCCTTCAATGTCCTGTAACATCCTAACATAATCTGAAACATGCCATGGCCATGTCCTGACACGTCCTGACCTGTGCCATGCCCACGTCCTGCCATGTCCTATGACGTCCTGACACATCCTGAAATGTGCCATGGCCAAGTCCTGACACATCCTGACACATCCTGACTTGTACCATGCCCACGTCCTGCCATGTCCTGCAACGTCCTAACACGTTCTGTGACCACACTCTACAACATCCTGACACGTCCTAAAACATGCCATGGCCATGTCCTGACACGTCCTGACCCGTGACATGCCCACGTCCTACTATATCATGCGACGCCCTGACACATCCTTCGGCCACATCCTCCGACATCGTGACACGTCCTAACCTATGCCACAGACTTGTCTTGACACATTCTGACTCGTTCCATGCCCACGTTCTGCAATGTCTTGTGACATCCTAAAACATCTTGTTGCCACATCCGGCAATGTTCTGACACATCTTGACCCATACCATGGGTACGCCCTTACATGTCTTGCGATATCTTGACACGTGCTGAATGTCACATGGCCATATCCTAACAGATCATGACTTGTGCCATTGCTACATCCTGCCATGTCATGTGACATCCTGACACGTCCTGTGGCCACGTCCTGCAATGTCCTGACACATCCCGACTCGTGCCATCACAATATCCTAACACGTCCTGAAACATGCCACGGCCATGTCCTGACTTGTCCTGACCCGTTCCATGCCCACGTCCTTCCATGTCCTGCGACGTCCTGACACGTCCTATGGCCAGTTCCTATAATTTCCTAACACGTCCTATCCCGTGCCATAGCCATGCCCTGCCATGTCGTACAACATCCTGACATGTCCCGAAACGTGCCATGGCCATGTCCTGACATGCCCTAACTCGTGCCATGCCCTTGTCCTGCAATGTCCTATGACATCCTAACACATCCTCTAGCCACGTCCTGCGATGTCGTGACCCGTGCCATGGCCACGCCCTTGAATGTCCTGCGACATCCTGACATATCCTGAAACGTGCCATGACCATGTCCTGACACGTCCTGACCCATTCTATGCCCATGTCCTACCATGTCTTGCGACGTCTTGACACGTCCTGGATATGCCACGGCCAAGTCCTGACACGTCCTGACTTGTGCCATGCCCACGTCCTGCAATGTCCTCCAATGTCCTGACACGTCCTGTGGCCACATTCTGCAACATCCTGACATGTCCTAAAACATGCCATTGCCATGACCTAACACGTCCTGACCCGTGACATGCCCACGTCCTACCATGTATGCGACGTCCTGACATGTCCTTTGGCCACATCCTATGATATCCCGACACGTCCTAACCTATGCAATGGACATGTCTTGACACGTCCTGACTTGTTCCATGCCCATGTGCTGCCATGTTCTGTGACATCCTGACACATCTTGTAGCTGCATCATGCAATCTAGTGACATGTCCTGACCCGTGCCATGGGTACGCTTTTACATGTCTTGCAATGTCCTGACTCGTCTTGAATGTCTCTTGGCCATATCCTGACACATCATGACTCGTGCCATTGCCATGTCCTGCCATGACATATGACATTGTGACACGTCCTGTGGCCACGTCCTACAAAGTCCTGACACATCTTAACCCGTGCCATCGCCATATCTTGACAGGTCCTGAAACGTGCCATGGCCATGTCATGACATGTTCTGACATGTGCCATTCCCATGTCTTTCCATGTCTTGCGACATCCTGACACGTCCTGTGGCCACATCCTGCAATGTCCTAATACGTCATAACCCGTGCTATGGCCATGCCCTACCATGTCGTACAAAATCCTACCATGTCCTGAAACGTGCCATGGGCATGTCCTGACATATCCTGACCCGTGCCATGCCTATGTCCTGCCATGTCCTGACGCGTCTTGTGTCCATGTCTTGCGACATCCTAACATGTCCTAACTCGTGCCATGGCCACTTCCTACCATGTCCTATGATATATTCTGACACGTCCTAAATTGTTCCATTGCCATGTCCTGAAACATACTTACCCGTGCCATGTCTACATCTTGCCTTGTCCTGCAATGTCCTGACACATCATGTGGCCACGTCCTACAATGTCCAGACATGTCTCGACCCATGCCTTGGCTATTGATGTGCCGGAGAGATTCGGCACATTTATATACTAAGTGCTCTTATATTAGCTTATTTCATTGCAAAATGTAGTCCATACTTATGTGATTTTGTGGTTTTACAGATAATGAGGAAGAAAAGGCCAAGGACACAAAAATGGACCAATATGCGGTCGCATACTGCATATACGGACCGCAGACGAGCAACCACATTGCAGAGCTAAACAGTGAATGGAGCTGAAATGCACGACAAGAATGTGACATCTTCTGTGATTGCACAATGAATATGCGGTCCGCACTTCTGCCGCATAATGAACACAAAGGAAACATAAGAGTCAAGTATGCGGTGCTTTCTGCGGTCACACAATCAACATGCGGACCACATAATGGTGATGCAATCAGCACATGAACAGCTAGGGTTCCTATCCGTGATGCTGCCTCTCAAGATTGCGTACCGAAGACCTGTTATGCGACAGATCTGCGGTCGCATACATTACCTGGAAGGGCAGACTTGTCCGCTTTTTGTCAGATCTTAGTCCCTCTATAAATAGCTTTTTAGAATTTTGTGTAAGGGTATCTTGTGCAGACTTTATACTACACTGCAAGACTTTATAACTTGATCTTTTTGGAAGCTTTTGGTTAAAGAATCTTTTACTTTGTAAGCATTTATGACAATTATTACACCTTGTATTTTATATTTTAGCATGTGTGGCTAAACTTAAATACTAAGGTTGTGAACCCTAAATGGGTGTTATGTAAATGGGTGTTTAACATTGAATATATGCATAATGGTTGGTTGATATTTCTTTACTTCTCATTCTTCATTTATTGTTGGTGGTTGCAAACACTAATTAAAGCCATTAAAGTCCTACCTTACTTGGGAAAGTGAGTTAGACTTTGGAAGAAGTAAAGAACAAAAACTCGAAGCCTTACACCTCATTTAATAGAATCGCTTAGGGATAAGTGGGTTTTATTTGGCATTTATTGATTGTTATACATTGTGACTCCTAGACTTTTGGGAAAAAGCAAGAGAGGAAATACTACTCAAGTATTGGGAAATATTGGGTAGTTGCATAGAAATCAATTGTATATCAATAATCAACCATTAGAAATATATCATATTAACACCGATGGCATTACACTACATTAATAGGAACACAACCTTGGTTAAATCAATTAAATAGATTACTACATCAAGCATCTTCACTAGTTAAATATTCTAAATCAACCTTCACTCATACTACCACTCTTACACCATTTCTATGTTACTTCTAATGGAATAGATTCAAGATTCTAGTCGGGTAACACAGTAATTCAAGTGATCATTTCACACCTATTCCCTGTGGGATTCGACCCAAACCTAGTTGGGTTACTATATTTGACATCGACCGCCTTACACTAATTGTAAAAGTGTAATTTGAGCGTATCATATTTTGGCGCCGTTGCCGGGGAATGCGGTCTTGAAATTACTCATTAGTGTGTACTTTACTTGATATCTAATTCTATTCCATTACACTTTGATTGTTTTGCTTGGTGTGATAGGTTACAATGTCCGATTACAAGGATGATGGGGAAAAGAATCCTTTTGTGGATATCGATGAAAATATCGATGACACAAATGCAATTGTACCCCCTGCTATTGGTGCCTCAACGTTTAAGGTGGATCATGGTCTAATCCTCATGCTCAAAGCGGAAGGGTTTTTCAGGAATTCCACCGATGACGACCCAACTCAACACTTGAGGAATTTTCTAGGAATGTGTGCTATGCACAAACAAACCAATGTGTCAGAAGATGCCTTAATGTTGAGAGTTTTGAAGTACTCCTTGGCCGGTGATGCTAGAAAGTGGCTTCAAAACTTGCCACCAAATTCAATCCGATCATCGCCTGAACTTGTCCAGGCATTCCTAGCAAAATGGTTCCCACAAAGCAAGAAATCTGAGCTTAGAGATAAAATTTTTTTCTTTAAGCAACAACAAGGGGAGCACTTACATGAGGCATGGGATCGCTTTAAACTATATTTGGTGAGGTCACCAAATCACGGATTCTGTGACTCAACTTTGCTTGAGAAGTTTTACATGGGTCTTGATCCCATGAACCAAGCCATTGCAAAGAATGCGGCGGATGGATCTTTTATGGATAAGTCTTTTGCTAGAGTAACTCAAATCCTTGACAAGATGGCCAAACATAATCAATCATGGCATTCTGAGGATACATCCGGTGGAATAGGTTACGAGTCTCCTTCTTTGACAAATTTGATCAAGGAAAACCAAGAGAGTGACCAAATCATTGCGGGGTTGGCCACTAATGTCAATGTGTCGACCAAGATGTTTACAGAAAATCAAACAAAGAAAGTCAATGTTGTCGAGGACATGCCGTCCAATCCGATTGAAGATTTTGAAGAGGCTAATTACATCAACAACACCCAAGGAGGGTACCAAAGGCAATACTATCAAGGTCAAAGAGCACAAAACCAATGGAGACCAAACCCGCAAGGGCAAGGAAACCAACATTGGAGGTATGACCAAGGTAGTTCACAACAAAGAAATTGGGGCAACAACAACAACAATTTTTCTAATCGGAGTGAAAATCCTTATGTTCCTCCAAAAGGACAACATTCGAACCAAGGGTCCTCAAATGATTCAAAATTGGAAGCTATGCTAGAGAGAGTACTACAAAATAAAGAAAAGTCTGATGCTTCATTGAGGAACATGACCTAGTCGTTGGCTTTCATACTGCTTCTATCCAAAAGTTGGAAATGCAAATGAGAGATCTCTCCAAGGAACAAAACCCCAAGCAAAAGGGAACACTACCTAGTGATACGATTGCAAACCCAAGAGGTAGTGGAAGTGGTCCAACCTCTCATGTCATGGCAATCACCACTAGGAGTGGAAAAGTGCTCTTTGGAGAGAATGAAAACATAGTTGAAGATGTGGAGACAACGAAAACGGTTGAGGGTGAAGAACAAGAGGTTAGTGAAGTTGAAAAGCAAAAAGTTGTTGTGGTTGATGAACCAAAAGTTGTTGAAATTGAAAGAATTCCGGAAAAGGCTAGAGCATAACAAGAAGATCGAGAAGAGAAAAAGGAAAAGGGGAATTAGTCATCAAAACCTCTTCCACCTATTCCTAGGCCTCCTCCTCCATTCCCTCAAAGGCTAGCAAGGAGGATTGATGATAGCAAGCTTGAAAAGTTCTACGATATTCTCAAACAATTGACGGTGGACATACCTTTTGTAGAAGCTTTTCAAGAAATGCCAGGACTCGCTAAGTACTTGAAAGATTTGATCACTAAAAGGAAGACTTCAAAGCATGAGGTGGTAAGCATGACTTACAGGGTAAGCTCTATCATTGCTACAACCCCGGTTCAAAATAAGGAGGATCCGGGGGCCTTTACTTTACCTTGTACTATTGGGACATGTGAATTTGCAAGGGCCTTATGTGACAATGGAGCTAGCATCAACTTAATGCCACTAGCCATCTATAAGCAAGCGGGATTGGGTATGCCTCGACCTACGAGTATGAGATTGCAAATGGCCGATCGTTCTATCAAGCGACCTGTGGGAATTGTTGATGATATACTAGTGAAAGTGGGAAAATTCCATTTACCAGCGGACTTTGTGATTCTTGATTGTGTTGTGGATAAAGAGATCCCTATCATTATGGGAAGACCATTCCTGGCTACGGGCCGAGCACTCATGGACTCTGAGAGAAATGAGATAATGTTCCGGGTGAATGATGAAGAAGTCACTTTTCAAGCTAGCAAGGGCATGAAGCTACCCCACGAATGATGAAGAAGTCACTTGGCGGCAATCCTAGTAAATTTTGATGGGGAAAACATGAATGGGTACATATAATCGGTGAATGGATTGGAGGGTCTTGGATCCTATACTTACACGCCGGCAAAAATCTCTCTTGACTTAGAGAATAGAGCTACTCCCCCCACCAAGCCATCAATCATTGAGCCACCACAATTAGAGCTCAAACCATTCTCTTCGTATTTGAGGTATACATTTCTTGGCTCTAATGATACTCTGCCCATAATTGTGTCTTCTTTGTTGAATGATGTGCACATAGAGCAATTATTCGAAGTCCTAAGGGAGCACATGCAAGCAATTGGGTGGAAAATCGCCGACATCCGTGGCATTCCCGCGGGTATTTGCGAACACAAAATCCAATTGGAGAATGACACCAAGCCAAGTGTGGAGCATCAAAGGCGACTAAATCCTTCAATGCAAGAGGTGGTGAAAAAGGAAATTATCAAGTGGTTAGACGCTGGAGTTGTCTACCCAATCGCCGATAGTTTTTGGGTGAGCCCAGTACAATGTGTGCCAAAGAAGGGGCGCATAACCGTGATTGAGAATGAAAAAAATGAGCCCATCCCTACTAGACGGTGACCGGGTGGAGAGTGTGCATGTATTATCGGAAACTCAACAGTGCAACTTGCAAGGATCATTTCCCTATGCCTTTTATTGATCAAATGGTTGATCGGCTAGCGGGAAGAGCCTTCTATTGCTTTCTTGACGGATACTCCGGCTACAACCAAATCAACATTGCTTTGGAAGATCAAGAGAAAACAACCTTCACTTATCTTTATGGGACATTTGCTTTTAGCCGGATGCCATTTGGGTTGTGTAATGCTCTGGCGACCTTTCAAAGATGCATGATGTCGATATTTTCCGATATGGTGGAAGATTTCTAGAGGTCTTCATGGAGGACTTCTCTGTTGTTGGTGATTCCTTTGAGTATTGTCTTGCAAATCTTAGACAAGTGCTAAAGATATGCAAAGAAACGAATCTTGTGCTCAATTGGGAAAAATGCCACTTCATGGTGGATGAAGGTATTGTGTTGGGGCACAAGATTTCTAAACATGGAATTTAAGTTGATCGGGCAAATATTGAAATCATTTCTAAACTTCCTCCACCAAATTCAGTGAAAGGTGTTCGAAGCTTTCTAGGGCACGCCGGATTCTATCGGAGATTCATCAAGGATTTCTCCAAAATTGCACACCCAATGAGCAAGCTTCTTGAAAAGGATGCAAAATTCATGTTTGAAGACAAGTGCCTCAAAGCATTTGAGGAATTAAAGTTGAGGCTCACCACGGCACCCATTATTGTCACTCCCGATTGGACTCTTCCTTTTGAACTCATGTGTGAAGCCAGTGGTGTAGCCATTGGAGAAATGCTAGGTTAGCGCCACAACAAGATACTTCATCCGGTCTTTTATGCAGGCAAAACTCTCAATGGGGTGCAAATGAATTACACTGTCAACGAGTAAGAGGTTCTTGCCATTGTTTATGCTTTTGAAAAATTCCGGGCCTATTTGTTGGGGTCCAAAGTGGTGGTCTACACAGATCATGTGGCTCTTCGATACCTTATGGCAAATAAAGATGCAAAGCCTCGACTAATTCGGTGGGTTCTCTTGTTGCAGGAATTTGACTTTGAAGTAAAATATCGCAAAGGTACTCAAAACCAAGTTGCAGACCACTTGTCAAGGCTTGAGGAAGCAGGGAGGCCTAAAGAAGAGCTTGACATAAATGATGCTTTCCCCGATGAACATATATTGGCACTTTCCAACACCTTTGCTCCTTGGTACGCCGACATTGCAAATTACTTGGTGAGCAAGGTCATTCCGGAAGGGTTAGAACCTCATCAAAAGAAAAAATTCTTGAGCGATTGTCGGCAATACTACTGGGAGGAGCCTTATTTGTTTCGAGTGTGTGCTGACAACATCATCCGGAGGTGCGTACCAGAGGAAGAAATCATGCCAATCCTCAAGGCATGTCATGACTCACCGGTTGGAGGCCATCACGGAGGCAATAGGTCTGCGCCAAAGATTCTTGAATGTGGCTACTATTGGCCTTCCATCTATCATGATGCAAACCAATTTGCAAAAGCTTGCAAGCAGTGTCAATGGCAAGGTTCAATCTCCGAAAGGCATGAAATGCCAATGCAATATGTGTTGGTGATATAAATCTTTGATGTGTGGGGAATTGATTTCATGGGCCCCTTTGTGAGTTCCTATGGGATGAAGTACATTCTGGTGGCTCTGGACTACGTCTCAAAATGGGTTGAAGCCGTTGCCTTACCAAACAATGAGGCGAGTAGTGTGATCGCCTTTTTGAAGAAGAATATATTCACTCGGTTTGGCACTCCTAGAGCCATTCTTAGTGATGGGGGATCACACTTCTGCAACAAAGCATTTACAGGGTTACTTGAGAAATATGGGGTGAAACACAAGGTGGCTACACCATACCATCCACAGTCGAGTGGTCAAGTTGAGGTCTCAAACCGAGAGATCAAGAGAATCCTAGCCAAGACTGTGAACGCCAACAGGACTGACTGGTCCAGAAGATTAGATGATGCATTGTGGGCCTACCGCACGACCTTCAAAACTCCTATTGGTACTTCTCCCTACCGGCTCATTTTTGGGAAGGCATGTCATTTACCGGTTGAGCTGGAGCACAAGGCCATGTGTGCACTCAAGAAGCTCAATTTAGAATGGACGGAAGCTGCAAACTTGAGATTGATGCAACTAAATGAACTAGAGGAATTTCGATTCCATACATATGAGAGCGCAGCGGTATATAAGGAGCAGATGAAATTTGTTCACGACAAAAAGATCTTGAAAAGAGAGTTCAGGATGGGTGACCTGGTCTTACTCTTCAACTCATGATTGAAATTGTTTCTGGGCAAATTGAAATCGAAATGGTCCGGCCCCTTTAAAGTGGTTAGTGTATCTCCATACGGAGCTGTAGAATTAGAATCTACTGACGGGTCTCGCACATTTAAAGTAAATGGTCAACGCATCAAACACTACTTGGGTGTTGATGGTGAGAAGAAAGTGATAGAGCAGCTGGCTCTACAAGGTGGACCTTGCTCGTCAAAAGGATGAAATTGGAGCAACCAGTCCCATCGTGCCGCGACATTAAATCAAGCGCTGCATGGGAGGCAACCCATGGGTGGTAACACCGTCTTTAATGTTTTTGAGTTTTCTTTGTTAATTTATTTCCTTAACATCTGTGAAGTATAGGGAGCTCAAATAGTGGTGATATTTTGTGGATGTACCCTTGGAAAGAAATGCGGGAGAAAGAGGGAAGAAATGCGGTAGAAAATGCGACCGCACAATTGATTTGCTGACCACCAATCTACCACAGATCTAATAAGAGAGCCATCCAAATTCGATGTTGCAATGCGTCCATTCTGCGGTCCGCATGTCAGTTATGCGACCGCAGAATGGATCGCAAAATCGACTCTGAGAAACCTACAAGTCGCAACTATATGCGACCATTATACGGTCCGCAAGTTTGCTCTGCGATCGCATAATGGTCCGCAGAATTGGCCTCGCAAAAGCGTGTAAATCCCCCAGGTACGTTCCTAAATACCCTATACTACAGAACAAAAAAAAGAGAAAAAAGAGGGAAAAACAAAAAGAAAAAGAATGAAAAGAGGCAAGTTCGAACAGACACAACAGGCACACCATCCTGTTCATCACTATCATTCTCAACATCTGGTATGTGTACTGTTCCCTCCCCAACTCCATTATTTAAATCTTTTAAGGAAAAGTTGTCGGAACTGGTTTTGGGCTTAATAGCATAGCTAGGGTAGAGATGAATTAGACGTTGGGGTCCCATGGCTGAACAGTTGAACTGCTGCATTAATTTGCTCAATTCTGCGGTCCACATGTCTAAAATGTGAACCGCATTGTTGTCGCGGACCAAGCCCTAGGTCAGATGGAGAAGACAATCTATGCGGTCACTATGTGATCGCATTATCACTTTGCGGTCCGCAAAGTGACCGCATAGCTATCACCTTGGTAACTCTCTCAAGCAATGAAATGTGCGATCGAGTATGGGGGCGCTGAATTGATCTGCGGTCTGTAAACTCAACGCAATGTATAACAGAGAACTGGGGAACTTGGACTTTGCAAGGAGCCATTCTGCGATGAGTATGCGGTCCGCATAACTGTTATGCGACCGCATATATCATCGCAGATTGGGATGAAACTTCAACAGAAAATTTTGCGATGACTTTGCGGTCAGAAACCTGTTTTGCGATCGCAGAGTGCATCGCATCTTTGCTCTGAGTTAAATGTTTCCTATTCTCTACCCTACTGTCTATACTAACAATGCTCCCCTTTGCAGAAATGGCTCAGAAACGACTTGCAAACAGACTCAGTCCTGCTAAAAGACAACGAGTGGACTCGCTCTGAGAAACAAGTGACCAGCCTGAGGAAGCAGATACCCGGCCTGCAGTTGACATACATGCTGAGGCAAGGAGAAAGTAGGCTGCTGAAGGACCTTTATATCATCTCCGCTGGGGCATTGAAGGCTCAAGGGAGAAATAAAAAGCTGGGCTTGAACGGAGAAAGCTCCTCCCGGAGAAGCAATTGAGCCTAAATGGGCTTAAACACAAGTACCCACACATCCTTGCCAATATCAAGCAGAGAAAATGGATGAGATTCACTGACCCTCCAGCCAAATACAATGAATCCATCATTCGGGAGTTCTATGCCAACTATGGAGCTTCCCGGACCAAGCAGCATAAGAGGCAAAAGATGTACCTCAACAAGGTGGAAGTTTGGGGTATCCCAGTCAAATGCAGTGCAAACGCCATAAATAGGTTATTGGTCCTAGACTGGGACAAGGACACCTCCATAGCAGAGTACACAGCCAAATTTGCTAACAAGGAGAATGAAAGGAGCTGGATTGCCTCCGTCATCGCAACTGGAACCCCTGTATGGATACAACCGAGGATAAATATTTATAAGGAGAGCTTCTCAAGGGAAGGGAGATACTGGCTTGCATTTCTTGCATCCATATTGATCCCAACGAATCATGAGACAGGCGTTGCCATTGAGAAGGCCCTGCTCATTGCTTGTATCATCCAGGGCATTAAAGTGAACGTGGGAGAGATAATTTTCCAAGAGATGGGGAGAAGAGCAATGCAAGATGCCACTTCTCTCCCGTTTCCGTCTTTGATCACTGCTTTGGGCCATGAGGCCCAAGTTCCTGTTGACAAGGGATTATAGACATCAACCGCCTTGCTGATGCGGTGATACCTCCTCCAGCAGTTGTTCAGGAAGACCTACTCTCTTCCCAGCCCCCTATGGCTCAAGATGATGCCGCACAGTCTTCCACTCCCTCCACCACTACTCAGACTACTACTGCTACTGTTCAGCCTCAACCAGCCACTCCGGCAGTCTCACAGCTTGGTCTTTTAGCCAAACATGCAAACGCCAAAGTCGACCATCTTGTTAAGACGTTGCCTAACTTAATCAAGCAGGCTCTCACTCCTATGCAGTCAGCCATAGCAGAGATTCAGCAAAAACAGATGGCATATGCTAAGCGACTGCAAGGGCTTAAATTGAGGGTGGAGAAGTGTCCGGTTTGCACGATCTCAAGACAGAGGTGGCCTCTATGAAGGTCAAATTTCAAAAGATGCAAAATTTGGACTTTGACATTTCATCCCTCTTTCCGGGGGCAGGTGACAAGAGTGCTGATGCGGTGCCTGATTTAGGCCTCGACTTCACCAACCTCATGGCCGACCCTGTCATTTCCACTCCTGGAGACTCTCGGACTCACAGGTCCTAGCCGTATTGACATTGCCTCTGATGAGGAAACTGAGGGAGGGAGTGAAAGTGATGAAGAAGAGGATAGCTCGGGATTCTCCAGTGATGATGCTCCTCAGCCTGTTGACAAAGGGAAGGCAGCTGCTCCAGCTTCACCTCAGGAGGATGATGCTGTGGATGAGGATGATTGCGCTCAGCTTGAGGTGGCCTTGCAGAGATAATTGATTGACATAGGAGGCCCCATAGCTGATATAGCAGCTGATGCATCTAGCAGCTCTCAGATGCCAGCTGAGGTCAAAACATCCCCACCATCAGCCCCAGTGCCAGCATTGCTTCCTACATCAGAGCTTCCACCAGCAGCAGAGGTCACACCCTCGACTGTGCCCATGCCAGCTACATAGGAGGGTGATCACCCAGGTATACAGCCAGTTGCCGACTCCTATAGCACTTTGTGTGCCTCAGGTAGTCTTTCCTCACACTTTGCACTTTTATTAACTGCATTGGGGACAATGCATCGTTTTAAGTTGAGGGTGGGGTACCTTGGTGTTTGATTTGATATTGCCATTTTTGTGCTTTTGTGTATCAAACTTGTACAACTTTGATCTATAAAGCAGTGTATATACAATGTTTTGATCTATAAACTTGTTTATGATTAGTTAGCTAATCAATTCCTCTTGGTTTTTCTTTGTCTGATTCTTTTCCAGGAGTGTAATAGTAGAATCAGAACCTTGTGTGTAAATCAATGTGACCAGTTTAGTGAAATTGTTCAGTGCCAAGCATGCATACATGTACATAGCACATATCCTCCTATAGTCATCTTTCTCGACTCGTCCCAATGATAGATAGATTGACGACTGTCTTAAGGGAACTTGTCTCTATGACCAATCCTGTGAATTTAAGGCTCACTTTGTGACTCTATGGCGACCCATAAAAGCTTGAAATTGCAAAGTAGTTGCTCGAAAGTTCTAAACAATGTGAATGAAGCAGTTCAAGTACGATGTGTGTACGTGAGTTTTTCTACTTGTATATAGTTCTTGTGTCCACTTCTGTCATCTAGAACTTGCCTGGTTGGTCTTTCAATAATAATGATAGTATGTCCGGTTGGAGGAATGATCTTAGGCATTTGTTGTGTTAATTTGAAACATCTCTCTGGCCTTGCAAGCCTACCATTGTGTAAATAATATCACTAGTACCACTTTTTGAGCCTTCAAAACTTTCTTTGGCCAACTCAGTAAAACCGTTACCATTTTGCAAAATGATCCGCTCTTTTGAACCCGTCCCTCCTTGAACATTGAAAATGAGGCTAAAAGCCTAAGTTGGGGTGGTGTCAAGGTGAGATAGGCATGGTTATATATATATATATATATATATATATATATAATGCGTTGATACATTGTGAAGCCTTGAATAAAATTGGGAGATGCATGCAATGTGGTTCTATATTCGGGGACTAGATGCCAATAAGGCTATGTGAGTTAAATAAAATCAAAATGCAACAGAATGAGACTTGTGAGTAGTGTTCCAGGAGGATGAAGTCATATGTACCCAAATGCTTACCTAACCTTCCCTAAACCTACAGTACAAGCCTAAAACGTCCTTATGGGACCTCCAACCGATCATTCTTGAAGAAGTGGCGAATTAAAATAAGGGCAAGCCTATGGTATGACATGTTGTGGCACTTGAAGTTCCTTCTGAGAGTGAGTGTTCTTTTTGACTTGTCCTTGTGAATATTGTAAATATTGTGAGTATAGGACATCATTTCTGGTGAGAGTCCATGAACTGCAGAATTTACTTAAGTTGAGCCTTTAGAGTCTAATGAAAATGCATTCAGCTGAGGGTAACATTTCGTCACAATGTGAGGCTCAAAGCTTGTATGATTGGTCTGTCTCTACATGCATTCTCTTATTCAAGGACGAGTGGAGCGATTGTTCCAATACATGCTTGAAGAACTGAACATTAGCACAATCTTGTGTCATTATTGTGATAAGTGTTGTGAATAAGTGTGGCATAGGTATGTTCTGCTTGCTTGAGGACAAGCAAGAGTTTAAGTTGGGGGTGTTGATGTGCCGGAGAGATTCGGCACATTTACATACTAATTGCTCTTATATTAGCTTGTTTCATTGCAAAATGTAGTCCATACTTATGTGATTTTGTGGTTTTACAGATAAAGAGGAAGAAAAGACCAAGGACACAAAAATGGAAGCAAAAAGATAAAAAAGAGGGCAAGTTGTGCAAAACAGCCATTCCGCAGACCAATATGCAGTCGCATACTGCATATGCGGACCGCAGATGAGCAACCAAATCACAGAGCTAAACAGTGAATGGAGCTGAAATGCACGGCAAGAATGCGACGTCTTCTGCGATCGCACAACGAATATGCGGTCCGCACTTCTGCCGCATAATGAACACAAAGGAAAACTAATAGTCAAGTATGCGGTGCTTTCTACGGTCGCACAATCAACATGCGGACCGTAGAACGGTGATGCAATCAGCACATGAACAACTAGGGTTCCTATCCGTAATGCCTCCTCTCAAGATGCAGACCATAGACCTATTATGCGACAGATCTACGGTCGCATACGTGACCTAGAAGGGCAAACTTGTCTGCTTTTTGTTAGATCTTGGCCCCTCTATAAATAGCTTTTTAGAATTTTGTGTAAGGGTATCTTGTGCAGACTTTATACTACACTCCAAGACTTTATTACTTGATCTTTTTGGAAGCTTTTGGTTGAAGAATCTTTTACTTTATAAGCATTTATGACATTTATTACACCTTGTATTTTATATTTTAGCATGTGTGGCTAAACTTAAATACTAAGGTTGTGAACCCTAAATGGGTGTTATGTAAATGGGTGTTTAACATTGAATATATGCATAATGGTTGGTTGATATTTATTTTGCTTCTCATTCTTCATTTATTGTTGGTGGTTGCAAACACTAATTAAAGCCATTAATGTCCTACCTTACTTGGGAAAGTGGGTTAGACTTTGGAAGAAGTAAAGAACAAAAACTCGAGGCCTTACACCTCGTTTAATAGAATCGCTTAGGGATAAGTGGGTTTTATTTGGCATTTATAGATTGTTATACATTGTGACTCTTAGACCTTTGGGAAAGAGCAAGAGAGGAAATACTACTCAAGTATTGGGAAATATTGGGTAGTTGCATAGAAATCAATTGTATATCAATAATCAACCATTAGAAATATATCATATTAACACCGATGGCATTACACTACATTTATGGGAACACAACCTAGGTTTAATCAATTCTATATATTACTACATCAAGCATCTTCACTAGTTAAATATTCTAAATCAACCTTCACTCATACTACCACTCTTACACCATTTCTATGTTACTTCTATCGGAATAGATTCAACATTCTAGTCGGGTAACACACTAATTCAAGTGATCATTTCACACCTATTCCCTGTGGTATTCGACCCCAACCTAGTTGGGTTACTACATTTGACATCGACCGCCTTACACTAATTGTAAAAGAGTAATTTGAGCGTATCAGCTATGCCCTGCCATGTCCTGTTATGTCCTGACACGTGCGACGGCCATGTCCTGACATATCCTAACCCGTGTCATGCCCATGTCCTACCATGTCCTGCCGTGTCCTAACATATCTGGTCGGTATGTTCTGCGATGTCCTAACCTATGCAATGGCCACACCCTTCCATGCCTAGTGACATCCTCACACGTCCTGACCCGTGTCATGCCCACATCATGCCATATCCTGACACGTCCTATGGCTACATCCTACAACGTCCTAACATCTTCGACGTCCAGACATGTGTTGAAATGTGTCATGGTCATGTGCTGGTATGTCCTAACCCGTGCCATGCCATTGTCCTGCCATGTCCTGCGATGTCCTAATGCATCTTGTGGCCACATCCTGCAATATCCTTACACTTCCTGACCTGTGCCATGGACACACCCTACCATGTCCTATGACGTCCTAACACGTCTTGGGGCCACATCCTCCAATGTCCTGACCCGTGCAATGGCAATGTCTAGACACATCCTGACCCATGCCATGCCCACGTCTTGCCATGTCCTGGGATGTCCTGACCGACCTGACCCGTGCCATGGCCATGCCGCTGACACGTGCTATGGCCATGTCATTACACGTCTTGACCCGTGCCATACCCTTGTCATGCCTGTCCTGCAACATCATGTTACATCCTGTGGCCACATCCTATGATGTCCTAACCCGTGCCATGGCCACGCCCTACCATGTCGTGAAACATGCCATGACCATGTCTTGACACGTCCTGACCTGTGATATGCCCACGTCCTACCATGTCTTGTGACGTCCTACTATGCCCACGTCCTACAATGTCCTAACACGCCATGACCCGTGCTATGGCCACGCCATGGCATGTCCTGCGATGTCCTAACACGTCCTGAATTGCGCCATGGCCATGTCTTGACCCGTTCTATGCCCATGTTCTGTCATGTCCTAACATGTCCAACGACATCGTCACATGTTTCGGTCCTGTGCCATGGCCATGCCCTACTATGTCCTGTGATGTCCTGACACATCTTGACGCATGACTTGGCCATGTGTTGACACGTCCTGACCTGTGCTATGCCAACGTTTTGCCATGTCCTGACATGTCCTATGGCGACATCCTACGATGTCCGGACCCGTTCCAAGCCCACGTCCTGCCATGTCCTGCGACATCCTGACATGTCCTGTAGCCATATCCTATGAAGTCCTGATACATTCCATCCCCACGTCCCCCCATGTCATGCAACATCCTAACAAGTCCTGTAGCCACGTTCTGCAAAGTCCTTACATGTCCTGACCTGTAGCTTAGCCCTACCATGCCATGTCCTGCAACGTCATGACGCATCCTGACACTTGCCATTGCCATGTACCGACATGTTCTGATAATGCCATGCCTTTCACCTGCCATGTCCTGTGACGTCCTGACACATCCTGTAGCCACGTCCTGCAACGTCCTGACCCATGCCCTTCCATGTCCTGCGACATCTTTACACATCCTGAAGCATGCCATGGCCATGTCCTAACACGTCCTGAACTGTGCAATGCCCACATCTTGCCATGTCTTGACACGTCCTGTGGACACATCCTATGACGTCCAGACACATCCTGACCCGTGCCATGGCCACGCCCTGACATGTCCTACAACATCCTGACACGTCCTGTAATGTGCCATGGAAATGTCCTGACCCATGACATGCCCACTTCCTACCATGTCCTGCGACATCTTGACACATCCTCTGGCCGTGTCCTGTAATATCCTGACATATCCTGACCTAAGCCATAACCAGCCCTGCCATGTCCTGCGATATCCTGACACATCTTGAAACATGCCATGGCCATGTCCTAACACGTCCTGACTCGTTCCATGCCCATATCCTTCCATGTCATGTCATGTCCTATAGGCACGTCCCGCAATGTCCTGGCGCGTACTAACCTATGCCATGGCCACATCTTGCCATGTCCTGCGATGACCTGACACATCCTGTGACAACCTGACACGTCCTGACATGTGCAATGGCCATGTGCTAACACGTCGTGACCCGTGCCATGCCTACGTCCTGACACGTCTTGCAGCCAGGACCTACAACGTCCTGACCCGTGCCATGGCCATGTCTTGACATGTCCTGACTAGTTCCATGCCTACGTTTAGCCATGTCCTACGATGTCCTTACACGTCCTGTAGCCACATCCTGACCCGTGCCTTGGCCATGCCCTACTGTGTCCTGCAATGTCCTGCCATGCCTTGACACATGCAATGGCTATGTCCTGACACATCCTGACATGTGCCATGCCCACATCTTGCCATGTCCTGATACATCCTATGGCCACGTCCTATGACATCTTGATACGTCATGACCCATGCTATGGCCATGTCTTGACACGTCCTAAACCATGTCATGTCAATGTACTGTCATGTCCTGTGATGTCCTGACATGTCCTGTAGCCACATCCTCCGCATCCTGACACGACCTCAACTGTGTATTAGCCATGCGCCACCATGTCCTGCAACGTCCTGACACTTTCTGACATGTGCCATGGCTATGCCCTTGTCTTTCCATGCCATCTGATGCCCTAACACATCATGTAGCCAAATCCTGCGACATCCTGACCCGTGCTATGGCCACTCACTGCCATATCCAGTGACATCGTGACACATACTAAAACGCGCCATGGCCATTTCCTAACACATCTTGAACCTTGCCTTGCCCACGTATTGCCATGTCCTGACACGTCCTGTGGCCACATCCTGTGGCCAAGTCCTATCACGTCTTGACCCATGCCATGGCCACGCCCTTTCATATCATGAGACGTCCTGATATATCCTAAAATGTTCCATTGCCATGTCCTGAATGTCCCAACCTGTGCCATGGACACATAATGCCATGTCCTTCGATGTCCTAATACCTCCTAAGGCCACGTCTTGCAATGTTGTGACACGTCCTAATCCATGCCACGGCCACACCCGGCCATGTCTTTCGATGCCCTGACACCTCTTGAAATATGTCATGGCCTTGCCCTGACACGTCATGATATATGCCATGCCCACATCTAGCCATGTCCTGACGCATCCTATGGCCACGTGTTGCGATGCCATGACACGTCCTGTCACGTGCCATGGCCAGGTGCTGACACATCCTAACCCGTGCCATGCCCACATCTTGCCATGCACTGACACGTCCTGTGGCCACGTCCTATGACATCCTGATATATACTGACCTATGCTATGGCCATGTATTTATATGCCTTGACTAAGGCCATTCCCCTATAATGCCATGTCCTACAACGTCCTAACACGTCCTGTAGCCACATCCTGCGACATCCTGACACGTTCTTACCCATGCCTTGACCACGCCCTACCATGTCTTGCAATATTTTCACACATCTTGACACGTCATGTCCCATGCCATGTCCTTGTCTTGCCATATCCTATGACGTCTTGACATATCTTGTGGCCACATCCTGCGTTGTCCTAACCCATGCCATGTCCACACCTTACTATGTCTTACGACATCCTAACACATCCTAATACATGCCATCGCCATGTCCTGACACATCCTGACCCGTGCCATGCCAATGTCCTGCAATGTCCTGACACATCTTGTGGCCACATCCTATGACGTCCCGATATGTCGTGACCCTTGCTAGGGCCACGCCTTTCCTTGTCTTGCGACGTCCTTACCTATGCCTCTGCCATGCCCTGCCATGCCCTGCACCGTCCTGGCATGCTCTGACACGTGCCATGGCCATGTTTTGACACATCCTGAACCGTTCCATGCCCACTTCCTACCATGTCCTGTGACATCCTAACACGTCCTGTGGCCACGTCGTGCTACATCTTGACACGTCCTGACCTATGCCATGGCCACGCCCTGGTATGTTATGTGACATCATGACATGTCCTGAATTGCGCAAAGATTATGTCCTGACATGTCTTGACCAGTTACAAGCCCACGTCCTGCCTTCTCATATAATATCCTAACACATTTTGTGGCCACGTCTTGCAATATCCTAACACGTCCTGACCTGGGCCATGGCCATGTCTTAGCACGATCTGAATCGTGCCATGCCCACGTCCTGCCATGTCCTTACATATCTTGTAGACATGTCCTGATACGTCATGACCCATTCCATGGCCATGCCCTGCCATATCATGCGACATCCTAACACGTCCTGAAATGTGCCATGGCCATGACCTAACACGTCCTGACCCGTGCCATGCCCACATCCTGCCTTGTCTTGCAATGTTCTAACACATCCTGTGGTCATATCCTGTAACATTCTTACATGTCCTAACCCGTGCCATGGCCATACGTTGGCATGTCGTGTGACGTCCGGACACGTCCTAAAAGGTGCCAGGGCCATGTCATAACACGCCCTGACCTGTAACATGCCCACGTCCTTCTATGTCCTGTGATGTCCTAATACATCCTAATATGTGCCATGGACATATCCTGACACGTCCTAATATGTTCCATGCCCACGTCTTGCCATGTCCTGCGACGTCCTGTGGCCACATCCTATCATGTCCTGACACATCCTGACAAGTGCCATGGCCATGTCTTGAGACGTCCTGATCTGTGCTATGCTCATGTCCTGTAATGTCCTACGACATCTTGACATGTCCTACGGCCACATCCTGTAACATCCTTGTGTGTCCTGACCTATGCCTTGCCTTTGTCCTGCCATGTCCTACGACGACCTGAGACATCCTATAGCCACATTCTGCAATGTCCTAACATGTTCTGACCCGTGCCATGTCCATGCCTTGCCATGCCCTGCGACGTCCTAACAAGTCCTAACACATGCCATGGCTATGTGCTGACACGTCCTGACCTGTGGCATGCCCACGTCCTTCCATGTCCCGTGTCTACGACTTACAATATCCTACGATGTCCTTATCCATGCCATAGCCATGCCCTATCATGTCCTGCGATGCCCTAACACGTCCTAACATATGCCACGACTATGTCTTAACACGTCCTGACCCGTGGCATGCCCACATCCTGCCATGTCCTCACACGTCTTTTGGTCATGTCTTACAATGTCCTATGATGGCCAAACACATCCTGACCCGTGCCATTGCCATGTACTGCCATGTCCTGCGCCATCCTGAAACTTCTTGAAATATGGCACATCCATGTCCTAACACATCCTGACCCATGCCATGCCCATGTCCTGCAATGTCCTAACACGTCTTGACATGTTCTGACATGTGCCATGGCGATGCCCTACCATGTCCTGCGATGTCTTGTGACGTGTTGACATGTCCTAACCCGTGCCATGACCACGCCCTGCTATGTCTTGTGACGTCTTGCCATTTCCTGAAATGTGACAGTACCATGTCCTTACATGTCATGACCTATGCCATACACACATCCTGCCTTGAATTATTATATCGTGACACGTCCTGAAATGTGCCACGGGCATGTCCTAACACGTCCTAACCTGTGCCATGACCACGTCCTGCCATGTCCTGACTTGTCTTGTGGCATTGTCCTAAACGTCCTAACACGTCCTGACCCGTGCCATCGCCACGCTCTCTATTGACATCCTGACACATCCTAAAATGTGCCATGGCCATGTCCTGACATGTCCTTACCTGTGCCATGCCCATGGCTTGCCATGTCTTGCGACATCTTGACACGTCCTGTGGCCACGTCTTTTAACATCCTGTCACATCCTGACCCATGGTATGGCCATGCCATGGCATATCCTGCAATATCCTGACACATCCTGAAACATGCCACGGCCATGCCCTAACACGTCCTGACCTGTTACATTCGCATGTCATTCCATGTCCTGTGACATCTTAACCCATCCAATGGCCATGTCCTACAGTGTCCTGACACGTCTTGACCTATGCCATGGCCATGTCTTGACACGTCCTGACCGGTCCCATGCCTATGTCATATAATGTCCTGACATGTCCTGAACCATGCCATGTCCATGCCATACAATGTTCTGCGACGTCCTGACACGTCCTGAAATGTTCCATAGCTATTTACTGAAACTTCCTGACCCGTGCCATGCCCATGTCCTGCCATGTCCTAACATGTCTTGTGGCCATATCTTATGATGTCCTAACACGTCTTGACATGTCCTGACCCATGCCATGGCTATGGCCATGCCCTTCCATGTCCTACGACACCCTGACACATCTTGAAATGTGCCATGCCATGTTCTGATGCATCCTGACCCGTTCCATGTCCACGCCATATCATGTCTTGACATATCTTGTAGCCACGTCCTGCGACGTCCTGACATGTCCTAACCCATGCCATGGTCATGCCCTGCCATGTCTTGCGACATCCTGACACATCCTGAAATGTGCCATGGCCATGTCTTGACATGTCCTCACCCTTCCATGCCCATATCCTACCATGTCCTGCAACGTCCTGACACGTCCTCTAGACACGTCATGCAACATCCTGACACATCCTTACCCATGCCACGACCACGCCCTGCCATATCTTGCGATGTCCTGACACAACCTTGACACGTGCAATTACCATGTCTTAATACGTCTTGACCCGTGCCATGCCCACATCTTGCAATGTCCTGACACATACTGTGGCCATATCCTACAATGTCCTTATATGTGCCATAGCCACACCCTGCCTTGTCCTGCGATCTCCTAACACATCTTGACGCTTGACTTGGCCATGTCTTGACACGTCATGACCTGTGCCTAGGCCACATCCTGCCATGTCCTGACACGTCTTATGGTTACGTGTCACGATGTCCTGCGACGTCCTGACACGTCCTGACCCTTTCCATAGCCAAGCCCTACCATGTCATGCGATGTCCAAACACGTCCTAAATATGCCATAGCCATGTCCTGACACATCTTGACTCGTGCCATGCTCATGTCCTGCCATGTCCTGTCACATTTTGTGGCCATGTCCTGCGATGTCTTGACACGTCCTGACCCATGCCATGGCCATTTCTTTCCATGTCTAGGGACATCCTGAACGTCCTGAAATGTGCCATGGCCATTTCCTGACACATCCTAACCCATTCTATTCCCACATCCTACCATGTCCTGACATTTCTTGTGGCCACGTCTTGACATGTCCTAACCCGTGAAATGGCCATGCCATGTTCATATCCTGACACGTCCTGACCCGTGCAATGCCCACGTCCTTCCACATCCTGCTACATCCAGACACGTCATGTTGCTATGTCCTGCAACGTCCTGACATGTCCTGACCCGTGCTATGGCCACGCCCTACTATGTATTGCAACGTCCTAACATGTTCCATGGCCATGTGCTGACACGTCCTAACCCATGTCATGCCCACGTCCTGCCATGTCCTGAAACATCTTGTGGCCACGTCCTGCGACTTCCTGACACATCCTTAATCGTGATATAGACATGTCCTGCCATGTCCTGTGATGTCCTGACACATCCTAACCCGTTGTATGCCCATATTTGCCATGTCTTGAAATGCCCTGTACCATGCCCTACGACATACAATGATGTCCTGACACATACATAGACACACCCTACCATTTCTTATGATATCCTGACACTTAATGAAATGTGCCATGGCCATATCTTAAAAGGACTTGACCCGTGCCATGCCCAAGTTCAGCCATGTCCTGACATGTCTTGTGGCCACATCCTACGATGTCCTGATACATCTAGACCCGTGCCATTGCCATGCCCTACTATGTCGTGCGATGTCCTGACATGTCTTGAAATGTTCCATGGACATGTCTTGACACGTCCTGACCCGTTCAATGTCCACGTCCTCCCATGTCCTGTGACGTCTTGACATGCCTTGTTGCCATGTCCTGCAGCAGCCTGACACGTCCTGACTTGTGCCATGGCCCCACCTAGCCATGTCCTGTGACATCCTGACACGTCCTGAAATATGCAATGGCCATGTCCTGATACATCCTAAGACATGCCCTTGCCATGTCCGGACTTATCCTGACCCATGCTATGCCCACGTACGACCATGTCCTGTGACGTCCTGACACGTGCCATGGCCATGTCCTATGATGTCCTGACATGTCCTGACCCGTGCCATACCCACGACCTGCAACGAGTTGACACGTCCTGTGGCTACATCCTGCCACGTGCTAGCCGGTTCCTTGGCCACGCCCTGCCATATCCTGACACATCATGTGCTGTCCTAAAGAGTGCATGGCCATGTCCACACACGTCCTAACCTGTGCCATGCCCATGTCCTGCCATGCCTTGTGACGTCCTCACATGTCCTATGGCAACGTCCAATGACGTCCTGACATATTTTGACCCGTTCTATGGCCACACCCTGCCATGTCCTTCTATATCTCGACACGTGCCATGACCATGTCCTAACACGTCCTGAACCATGCCATGCCCATGTCATGCAACGTCCTAACAAGTCATGAGACATGCAATGGCAATCTCTTGACACATCCTAACACGTGCCAGGCCCATGTCTTGCCATGTCATAACACATCCTGTGGCCACGTCCTGTAACGTCCTTACACGTCCTAACCCGTGGCATGGTCTCGCCCTTGTATTTCTTCCTACATCCTGACACGTCCTAAATTGTGCCATGTCTTGACACGTCCTGACTGGTGACATTCCTACATCTTTCCATGTCATGTGACATCCCGACATGTCTTATGGGCATATCATGTGCCGCCCTGATATATCCTGACATGTGCCATGGCAATGTCTTGACTCGTCCTACCCCGTGTCATGCCTTTGTTCTTCCATGTCTTACGACGTCCGAACATATCTTGTAGCCACGTCCTGTGACATCTTGACATGTCCTGGATCGTGCCATGGCTATGCCTTGCTAAGTCCTACAACATCCTGACATGTCCTGACACATGCCATGGCCATGACCTGACACGTCCTAACCCATGCCATGCCCTTGTCCTTCCATGTCCTACGACGTCCTGACACATCATGTTGCCACATCCTCTAACATCTGAACCCGTGCCATGGCCATGTCGTGTTACATCCTGACATGTCCTCCAACGTGCCATCGCCATGTCCTAACACGTCCTGACCCGTTCCATGCCTACGTCCTGCCAAGTCCCGTGACATCCTTACAAGTGCCATGTCCATGTCCTATGACCTCCAGACACATCCTGATACATGCCATACCTACAACCTGCGACGACTTGACACATCCCGTGGCCATGTCCTACCACATCCTAACCGGTTCGATGGCCATGCGCTGCCATGTCCTAACACATCATGTGGTGTCCTGAAGAAGGCATGGCCATGTCATCACATGTAGTGAATCATGCCATTCCCACATCGTACCTTGTTCTGCAATGTCCTGATACATCCGGTGGCCATATCCATTGATGTGTTGACACGTCCTGACCCATGCCATGCCATATCCTGCAGCGTCCAAACATGTAATGAGACATGCAATGGCCATGTCCTAACACGTCGTGATCCGTACTATTCCCACGTTCTGCCATGTTGATGTGCCGGAGAGATTCGGCACATTTACATACTAATTGCTCTTATATTAGATTGTTTCATTGCAAAATGTAGTCCATACTTATGAGATTTTGTGGTTTTACAGATAAAGAGGAAGAAAATACCAAGGACACAAAAATGGAAGCAAAAAGATAAGAAAGAGGGAAAGTTGTGCAAAACAGCCATTCTGCGGACCAATATGCGGTCGCATACTGCATATGCGGACCGCAGACGAGCAACAAAATCGCAGAGCTAAACAGTGAATGGAGTTGAAATGCACGGCAAGAATGCGACATCTTCTGCGATCACACAATGAATATGCGATCCGCACTTCTGCCACATAATGAACACAAAGGAAACCTAAGAGTCAAGTATCTGGTGCTTTCTGCGGTCGCACAATCAACATGCGGACCGTAGAACGGTGATGCGATCAGCACATGAATAGCTAGGGTTCCTATCCGCGACGCCGCCTCTCAAGATTGCAGACCGCAAACCTGTTATGCGACAGATCTGCGGTCACATACGTGACCTGGAAGGGCAAAGTTGTCCGCTTTTTGTCAGATCTTGGTTCCTCTATAAATAGCTTTTTATAATTTTGTGTAAGGGTATCTTGTGCAGACTTTATACTACACTCCAAGACTTTATTACTTGATCTTTTTGGAAGCTTTTGGTTGAAGAATCTTTTACTTTGTAAGCATTTATGACATCTATTATACCTTGTATTTTATATTTTAGCATGTGTGGCTAAACTTAGATACTAAGGTTGTGAACCCTAAATGGGTGTTATGGAAATGGGTGTTTAACATTGAATATATGCATAATGGTTGGTTGATATTTCTTCACTTCTCATTCTTCATTTATTGTTGGTGGTTGCAAACATTAATTAAAGCCATTAAAGTCCCACCTTACTTGCGAAAGTGGGTTAGACTTTGGAAGAAGTAAAGAACAAAAACTCGAGGCCTTACACCTCGTTTAATAGAATCGCTTAGGGATAAGTGGGTTTTATTTGGCATTTATTGATTGTTATACATTGTGACTCTTAGACTTTTGGGAAAAATCAAGAGAGGAAATACTACTCAAGTATTGGGAAATATTGGGTAGTTGCATAGAAATAAATTGTATATCAATAATCAACCATTAGTAATATATCATATTAACACTGATGGCATTACACTACATTTATGGGAACACAACCTTGGTTTAATCAATTCAATAGATTACTACATCAAGCATCTTCACTAGTTAAATATTCTAAATCAACCTTCACTCATACTACCACTCTTACACCATTTTTATGTTACTTCTAACGGAATAGATTCAAGATTCTAGTCGGGTAACACACTAATTCAAGTGATCATTTCACACCTATTCCCTGTGGGATTCGACCCCAACCTAGTTGGGTTACTATATTTGACATCGACCGCCTTACACTAATTGTAAAAGTGTAATTTGAGCTTATTAAATTTTGGCGCCATTGCCGGGGAATACGGTTTTGAAATTACTCATTAGTGTGTACTTTACTTGATATCTAATTCTATTCCATTACACTTTGCTTGTTTTGTTTGGTGTGATAGGTTACAATGTTCGATTACGAGGACGAAGGGGAAGAGAATCCTTTTGCGGATATCGATGAATATATAGATGACACAAATGCAATTGTACCCCCTGCTATTGGTGCCTCAACGTTTAAGGTGGATCATGGTCTAATCCTCATGCTCAAAGCGGAAGGGTTTTTCAGGAATTCCACCGATGACGACCCAACTCAACACTTGAGGACTTTTCTAGGAGTGTGTGCTATGCACAAACAAACCAATGTCTCAGAAGATGCCTTAAGGTTGAGAGTTTTCAAGTACTCCTTGGTTGGTGATGCTAGAAAGTGGCTTCAAAACTTGCCACCAAATTCAATCCGATCATGGCCTGAACTTGTCCGGACATTCCTAGCAAAATGGTTCCCACAAAGCAAGATATCTCAGCTTAGAGATAAAATCTTTTTCTTTAAGCAACAACAAGGGGAGCACTTACATGAGGTGTGGGATCGCTTTAAACTATATTTGGTGAGGTCGCCAAATCAAGGATTCCCTGACTCAATTTTGCTTGAGAAGTTTTACATGGGTCTTGATCCCATGAACCAAGCAATTGCAAAGAATGCGGTGGATGGATCTTTTATGGATAAGTCTTTTTCTAGAGTAACTCAAATCCTCGATAAGATGGCTAAACATAATCAAGCATGGCATTCTGAGGATACATCCGGTGGAATAGCTTACGGGTCTCCTTCTTTGACAAATTTGATCAAGGAAAACCAAGAGAGAGACCAAATCATTGCGAGGTTGGCCACTAATGTCAATGTGTTGACCAAGATGTTTACAGAAAATCAAACAAAGAAAGTCAACGTTGTCGAGGACATGCCATCCAATCCAAATGAAGATTTTGAAGAGGCTAATTACATCAACAACCCCCAAGGAGGGTACCAAAGGCAATACTATCAAGGTCAAGGAGCACAAAACCAATGGAGACCAAACCCGCAAGGGCAAGGAAACCAACATTGGAGGTATGACCAAGGTAGTTCACAACAAAGAAATTGGGGCAACAACAACAACAATTTTTCTAACCGGAGTGAAAATCCTTATGTTCCTCTAAAAGGACAACATTCGATCCAAGGGTCCTCAAATGATTCAAAATTGGAAGCTATGCTAGAGAGAGTGCTACAAAATCAAGAAAAGTTTGATGCTTCATTGAGGAACATGACCGAGGTCGTTGGCTCTCATACCGCTTCCATCCAAAAGTTAGAAATGCAAATGAGAGATCTCTCCAAGGAACAAAACCCCAAGCAAAAGGGAACACTACCTAGTGACACGATTGCAAACCCAAGAGGTAGTGGAAGTGGTCCAACCTCTCATGTCATGGCAATCACCACTAGGAGTGGAAAAGTGCTACTTGGAGAGAATGAACACATAGTTGAAGATGTGGAGACCAAGAAAACGGTTGAGGGTGGAGAACAAGAGGTTAGTAAAGTTGAAAAGCAAAAAGTTGTTGTGGTTGATGAACCAAAAGTTGTTGAAATTGAAAGAATTCCGGAAAAGGCTAGAGCACAACAAGAAGATCGAGAAGAGAAAAAGGAAAAGGGGAACGAGTCATCAAAACCTCCTCCACCTATTCCTAGACCTCCTCCTCCATTCCCTCAAAGGCTAGCAAGGAGGATTGATGATAGCAACCTTGAAAAGTTCAACGATATTCTCAAACAATTGACGGTGAACATACCTTTTGTAGAAGCTTTTCATGAAATGCCAGGGTTCGCTAAGTACTTGAAAGATTTGATCACTAAAAAGAAGACCTCAAAGAATGAGGTGGTAAGCATGACTCACAGGGTAAGCTCTATCATTGCTACAACCCCAGTTCAAAAGAAGGAGGATCCGGAGGCCTTTACTATACCTTGTGCTATTGGTACACGTGAATTTGCAAGGGACTTATGTGACAATGGAGCTAGCATCAACTTAATGCCACTAGCCATCTATAAGCAAGCTGGATTTGGTATGCCTAGACCTACGAGTATGAGATTGCAAATGGCCGATCGTTCCATCAAGCGACCGGTGGGAATTGTGGATGATGTACTAGTGAAAGTGGGGAAATTCCATTTACTCGCAGACTTTGTGATTCTTAATTGTGCTGTAGATAAAGAGATCCCTATCATTTTAGGAAGACCATTCTTGGCTACGGGCCGAGCACTCATGGATTCTGAGAGAAATGAGATAAAGTTCCGGGTGAATGATGAAGAAGTCACTTTTTAAGAAGCAAGGCCATGAAGCTACCTCACAAACATGAGAGAATATCAATGATAGAAGCGGTTGATGAGGTAGAGGATGCCGTGGAACTGAAAATGGAAGAACAATGCCTTAGTGAGGCATTGGCGCCAATCCTAGTTTTGATGGGGAAAACATGGATGGGTACATAGAATCGGTGAATGCATTGGAGGGTCTTGGATCCTATACTTACACGGCAGCAAAGCTCTCTATTGACTTAGAGAATAGAGCTACTCCCCCCGCCAAGCCATTAATCATTGAGCCACCACAATTAGAGCTCAAACCACTCCCTTTGCATTTGAGGCATAAATTTCTTGGCTCTAATGATATTTTGCCCATAATTGTGTCTTCTTTGTTGAATGATGTGCATGTAGAGCAATTATTGGAAGTCCTAAGGTAGCACCAGCAAGCAATTGGGTGGACAATCGCCGACATCCGTGGCATTCCCGCGGGTATTTGCGAACGCAAAATCCAATTGGAGAATGACACCAAGCAAAGTGTGGAGCATCAAAGGCAACTAAATTCTGCAATGCAAGAGGTGGTGAAAAAGGAAATTATCAAGTGGTTAGACGCCGGAGTTGTCTACCCAATCGCCGATAGTTCTTAGGTGAGCCCAGTACAATGTGTGCCAAAGAAGGGGGGCATAACCATGATTGAAAATGAAAAAAATGAGCTCATCCCTACTAGAACGGTGATCGGGTGGAGAGTGTGCATGGATTATCTGAAACTCAATAGTGCAACTTGCAAGGATCATTTGCCTATGCCTTTTATTGATCAAATGCTTGATCGGCTAGTGGGAAGAGCGTTCTATTGCTTTCTTGATGGATACTCCGGCTATAACCAAATCAACATTGCTTTGGAAGATCAAGAGAAAACAACCTTCACTTTTCCTTATGGGACATTTACTTTTAGCCGGAAGTCATTTGGGTTGTGTAATGCTCCGGTGACCTTTCAAAGATGCATGATGTCGATATTTTCCGATATGGTGGAAGATTTTCTAGAGGTCTTCATGGATGAATTCTCTGTTGTTGGTGATTCCTTTGAGCATTGTCTTGCAAATCTTACACAAGTGCTCAAGAGATGCGAAGAAATGAATCTTATGCTCAATTGGGAAAAGTGCCACTTCATGGTGGATGAAGGTATTGTGTTGGGGCACAAGATTTCTAAACATGGCGTTGAACTTGATCGGGCAAAGATCGAAATCATTTCTAAAATTTCTCCACCAAATTCATTGAAAGGTGTTCGAAGCTTTCTGGGCCACACCGGATTCTATCGGAGATTCATCAAGGATTTCTCCAAAATTGCACACCCAATGTGCAAGCTTCTTGAAAAGGATGCAAAATTCATGTTTGATGACAATTGCCACAAAGCGTTTGAGGAATTAAAGTTGAGGCTCACCACGGCACCCATTATTGTCACTCCCGATTGGACTCTTCCTTTTGAACTCATATGTGACGCCAGTGGTGTAGCTATTGGAGAAATGCTAGGTCAACGCCACAACAAGATACTTCATTCGGTCTATTATGCAAGCAAAACTCTCAATGGGGCGCAAATGAATTACACTGTCACCGAGCAAGAGCTTCTTTCCATTGTGTATGCTTTTGAAAAATTCCGGGCCTATTTATTGGGGTCAAAGGTGGTGGTCTACACAGATCATGCGGCTCTTCGATACCTCATGGCAAAGAAAGATGCAAAGCCTCGACTAATTCGGTGGGTTCTCTTGTTGTAGGAATTTGACTTTGAAGTAAAAGATCGCAAAGGTACTCAAAACCAAGTTGCAGACCACTTGTCAAGGCTTGAGGAAGCAGGTAGGCCTAAAGAAGAGCTTGACATAAATGATGCTTTCCCCGATGAACATATATTGGGACTTTCCAACACCTTTGCTCCTTGGTACGCCAACATTGCAAATTACTTGGTGAGCGAGGTCATTCCGGAAGGGTTAGAACCTCATCAAAAGAAAACATTCTAGAGGGATTGTCGGCAATACTACTGGGAGGAGCCTTATTTGTTTTGAGTGTGTGTTGACAACATCATCCGGAGGTGCGTACCAGAGGAAGAAATCATGCCAATCCTCAAGGCATGTCATGACTCACAGGTTAGAGGCCATCGTGGAGGCAATAGGTCTGCGGCAAAGATTCTTGAATGTGGCTACTATTGGCCTTCCATCTATCATGAGGCAAACCAATTTCCAAAAGAATGCAAGCAGTGTCAACGGCAAGGTTCAATCTCCAAAAGGCATGAAATTCCAATGCAATATGTGTTGAAGATAGAAATCTTTGATGTGTGGGGAATTGATTTCATGGGCCCCTTTGTGAGTTCCTATGGGATGGAGTACATTCTGGTGGCTGTGGACTACGTCTCAAAATGGGTTGAAGCTGTTGCCTTACCAAACAATGAGGCGAGGAGTGTGACCGCCTTTTTGAAGAAGAATATATTCACTCGGTTTGGCACTCCTAGAGCCATTCTTAGTGATGGGGGATCACACTTCTGCAACAAAGCATTTACAGGGTTACTTGAGAAATATCAGGTGAAACACAAGGTGGCTACACCATACCATCCGCAGTCGAGTGGTCAAGTTGAGGTCTCAAACCGAGAGATCAAGAGTATCCTAGCCAAGCCTATGAACGCCAACATGACTGACTGGTCCAGAAGAATAGATGATGCATTGTGGGCCTACCGCACGGCCTTCAAAACTCCTATTGGTACTTCTCCCTACCGGCTCATTTTTGGGAAGGCATGTCATTTACCGATTGAGATGGAACACAAGGCCATGTGGGCACTCAAGAAGCTCAATTTAGAATGGGCAAAAGCCGCAAACTTGAGATTGATGCAACTAAATGAACTAGAGGAATTTTGATTCCATGCATATGAGAGCGCATCGGTATATAAGGAGCGGATGAAATTTGTTCACGACAAAAAGATCTTGAAAAGAGAGTTTAGGACGGGTGACCTGGTCTTACTCTTCAACTAAAGATTGAAATTGTTTCCGGGTAAATTAAAATCGAAATGGTCCGGCCCCTTTAAAGTGGTGAGTGTAACCCCATACAAAGCGGTAGAATTAGAATCTACTGACGGGTCTCGCACATTTAAAGTAAATGGCCAACACATCAAACACTACTTGGGTGATGATGGTGAGAAGAAAGTGATAGAGCAGCTGGCTCTACAAGATGGACCTTGCTCGTCAAAAGGATGAAATTGGAGCAACCTGTCCCATCGTGCCGCCACGTAAAATCAAGCGCTGCATGGAAGGCAACCCATGGGTGGTAACACCGTCTTTAATGTTTTTGAATTTTCTTTGTTAATTTATTTCCTTAACATTTGTGAAGTATATGGAGATCAAACAGTGGTGATATTTGGTGGATGTACCCTTGGAAAGAAATGCGGGAGAAAGAGGGTAGAAATGCGGTTGAAATGCGACCGCAAAATTGATTTGCGGACCGAAAATCTATCGCAGATCTAATCAGAGAGCCATCTAAATTGGAAGTTGCAATGCGTCCATTCTGCGGTCCGCATGTCATTTATGCGACCGCAGAATGGATCACAAAATAGACTCTGAGAAACCTACAAGTCGCAACTATATGCAACCATTATGCGGTCCGCAAGATAGCTCTGCGATCGCATAATGGTCCTCAGAATTGGCCTCGCAAAAACGTGTAAATCCCCCAGGTAAGTTCCTAAATACCCTACACTACAGAACAAAAAAAGAGAGAAAAAGGAGAGAATAACAAAAAGAAAAAGAACTAAAAGAGGCAAGTTCAAACCGGCACAACAGGAACATCATCCTGTTCATCACTATCATTCTCAACATATGGTATGTGTATTGTACCCTCCCCAACTCCATTGTTTAAATCTTTTAAGGAAAAGTTGTGGGAACTTGTTGTGGGCTTTATAGCATAGCTAGGGTAGAGATGAATTAGACGTTGGGGTAGGAATTGGTTGAAGAGTGGGCACCCACGGCTGAACAGTTGAACTACTGCATTAATTTGTTCAGTTCTGTGGTCCGCATGTCTAAAATGCGAACCGCATTATTGTTGCGGACCTAGCCATAGGTCAGATGGAGAAGACAATCTATGCAGTCACTATGCGATCGCATTATCACTTTGCGGTCCGCAAAGTGACCGCATAGCTGTCACCTTGGTAACCCTCTCAATCAATGAAATTTGCGATCGAGTATGCGGCCGCAAAATTGATCTGTGGTGCGCAAACTCAACACAAAGTATAACAGAGAACTGGGGAACTTGGACTTTGCAAGGAGCCATTCTGCGATGAGTATGCAGTCTGCATAACTGTTATGCGACCGCATATATCATCGCAGATTGGGATGAAACTTCAACAGAAAATATTGCGATGACTTTGCGGTCCACAAACCTGTTTTGCGATAGTGCATCACATCTTTTCTCTCAGTTAAATGTTTCCTATTATCTACCCTACTATCTATAATAACAATGCTCCCCTTTGCAGAAATGGCTCATAAACGACTTGCAAACAGACCTCGTCCTGCTAAAAGACAACGAGTGGACTCGCCACGAGAAGCAAGTGACCAGCCTGAGGAAGCAGATACCCGGCCTGCAGTTGACATACATGCTGAGGCAAGGAGAAAGCAGGTTGCTGAAGGACCTTCATATCATCTCCGCTGGGGCATTGAGGGCTCAAGGAAGAAATATAAAGCTGGTCTTGAATGGAGAAAGCTCCTCCCGGAGAAGCAATTGAGCCTAAATGGGTTTAAAGTCAAGTACCCACACATCCTTGCCAACATCAAGCGGAGAAAATGGATGAGATTCACTGACCCTCCATCCAAATTCAATGAATCCATCGTTCGGGAGTTCTATGCCAACTATGGAGCTTCCCGGACCAAGCAGCATAAGAGGCAAAAGATGTACCTCGACAAGGTGGAAGTTCGGGTTATCCCAGTCAAATGTAGTGCAAACGCCATAAACAGGTTGTTGGTCCTAGACTGGGACAAGGACACCTCCACAGTAGAGTATACAGCCAAATTTGCTAACAGGTAGAATGAAAGGAGCTGGATTGACTCCGTTATCGCAACTGGAACACCTGCATAGATATAACCGGGAAAAAGATTTATAAGGAGAGCTTCTCAAGGGAAGGGAGATACTAGCTTGCATTTCTTGCATCCAAATTGATCCCAACGAATCATGAGACAGTCGTTGCCATTGAGAAGTCCCTGCTCATTGCTTGTATCATCCAGAGCATTAAAGTGAATGTGGGAGAGATAATTTTCCAAGAGATGGGGAGAAGAGCAATGCAAGATGCCACTTCTCTCCCGTTTCCGTCTTTGATCACTGCTCTCTGTGCCATGAGGCCCAAGTTCCTGTTGACCTCCGGGATGCGATAGGTCAGGAACAAGGGATTATAGACATCAACCGCCTTGCTGATGCAGTGATACCTCCTCCAGCTGTTGTTCAAGAAGACCTACTCTCTTCCCAGCCCCCTATGGCTCATGATGATGCGGCACAGTCTTCCACTCCATCCACCACTGCTTAGACTACTACTGCTACTGCTCAACCTCAACTAGCCACTCCGGCAGTCTCACAGCTTGGTCTTTTAGCCAAACATGCAAACGCCCAAAGTCGACCAGCTTGTTAAGACGTTGCCTCACTTAATCAAGTAGGCTCTTACTCCCATGCAGTCAGCCATAGCAGAGATTCAGCAAACACATATGGCATATGCTGAGCGACTGCAAGGGCTTGAATTGAGGGTGGAGAAGCTAGAAAGGGGAGAAATGTCCGTTTTGCACGATCTCAAGACAGAGGTGGCCTCTATGAAGGTCGAATTTCAAAAGATGCAAAATTTGGACTTCGACATTTCATCCCTCTTTCCGGAGGAAGGTGACAAGAGTGCTGATGCGGTTCCTGATTTAGGCCTTGACTTCACCAACCTCATGGTCGGCCCTATCATTCCCACTACCGGAGACTCTCAGGCTCCAGCTCCTCCTAGCCGTATTGACATTGCCTCTGATGAGGAAACTGAGGGAGGGAGTGAAAGTGATGAAGAAGAGGATAGCTCGGGATTCTCCAGCGATGATGCCCCTTAGCCTGTTGACAAAGAGAAGGCAGCTGCTCCAGCTTCACCTCAGGAGGATAATGTTGTGGATGAGGATGAGCGCGCACAGCTTGAGGTGGCCTTGCAGAGATCATTGATTGATAGAGGAGGCCCCACAACTCATACAGTAGCTGATGCATCTAGCAACTCTCAGATGCCAGCTGAGGTCATAGCCTCCCCACCATCAGCCCCAGTGACAGCCTTGCTTCCTACACCAGAGCTTCTACCAGCAGCAGAGGTCGCACCCTCGACTGTGCCCATGCCAGTTACATAGGAGGGTGATCACCCCGGCACACAACCAGCTGCCGACTCCCATAGAACTTAGTGTGCCTCAGGGAGTATTTCCTCATACTTTGCACTTTTATTATCTGCATTGAGGACAATTCATCGTTCTAAGTTGGAGGTACCTTGGTGTTTGATTTGATATTGCCATTTTTGTGCTTTTGTGTATCAAACTTGTACAACTTTGATCTATAAAGCAGTGTATATACAATGTTTTGATCTATAAACTTGTTTATGACTAGTTAGCCAATCAATTCCTCTTGGTTTTTCATTGTCTGATTCTTTTCCAAAAGTGTAATAGTAGAATTAGAACCTCGTGTGTAAATCAATATGACCAGTATAGTGAAATTGTTCAGTGCCAAGAATGCATACCTGTACATAGCACATATCCTCCTATAGTCATCTTTCTTGACTCGTCCCAATGATCGATAAATTGACGACTGTCTTAAGGGAACTTGTCCCTATGACCAATCTTGTGAATTTAAGGCTCACTTTGTGACTCTATGGCGACCCATAAAAGCTTGAAATTGCAAAGTAGTTGCTCGAAAGTGCTAAACAATGTGAATGAAGCAATTCAAGTACAATGTGTGTACATGAGTTTTTCTACTTGTATATAGTTCTTGTGTCCACTTCTAACATCTAGAACTTGCCTGGTTGGTTTTTCATTACTAATGATAGTATGTCCGGTTGGAGGAATAATCTTAGGCATTCGTTGTGTTAATTTGAAACATCTCCCTAGCCTTTCAAGCCTACCATTGTGTAAATAATATCACTAGTACCCATATTTGAGCCTTCAAACCTTTCTTTGGCCAACTCAGTACAAACCGTTCCCTTTTTGCAAAATGATCCCCTCTTTTGAACCCGTCCCTCCTTGAACATTGAAAATGAGGCTAAAAGCCTAAGTTTGGGGTGGTGTCAAGGTGAGATAGGCATAGTGATATATTGAGTATAAGACCACATACCTCATAGTGCGTATTAAAGTATTAGAGCCTTGAATATAATATATATATATATATATATATATATATATATAATGCATTGATACATTGTGGAGCATTGAATAAAATTGGGAGAGGCATGCAAGGTGGTTTTATAATCGGGGACTAGATGCCAATGAGGCTATGTGAGTTAAAGAAAATCAAAATGCAACAGAATGAGACTTGTGAGTAGTGTTCAAGGAGGATGAAGTCATATGTACCCAAATGCTTACCTAACCTTCCCTAAACCTATAGTACAAGCCTAAAAAGTCCTTATGGGACCTCCAACTGATCATTCTTGAAGAAGTGGCGAATTAAAATAAGGGCAAGCCTATGGTATGACATGTTGTGGCACTTGAAGTTCTTTCTGAGAGTGAGTGTTCTTTTTGACTTGTCCTTGTGAATATTGTAAATATTGTGAGTATAGGATATAATTTCTGGTGAGAGTGTATGAACTGCAGAATTTACTTAAGTTGAGCCTTTAGAGTCTAATGAAAATGCATTCAGCTGAGGGTAACATTTAGTCACAATGTGAGGCTCAAAGCTTGCATGATTGGTCCGTCTCTACGTGCATGCTCTTAGTCAAGGAGGAGTGGAGCGATTGTTTCAATACATGCTTGAAGAACTGAACATTAGCACAATCTTGTGTCATTATTGTGTTAAGTGTTGTGAATAAGTGTGGCGTAGGTATGTTCTGCTTGCTTGAGGACAAGCAAGAGTTTAAGTTGGGGGTGTTGATGTGCCGGAGAGATTCGGCACATTTACATACTAATTGCTATTATATTAGTTTGTTTCATTGCAATATGTACTCTTCGGCACATTTACATACTAATTGCTCTTATATTAGCTTGTTTCATTGCAAAATGTAGTCCATACTTATGTGATTTTGTGGTTTTACAGATAAAGAGGAAGAAAAGACCAAGGACACAAAAATGGAAGCAAAAAGATAAGAAAGAGGGCAAGTTGTGCAAAACAACCATTCTGCGGACCAATATGCGGTCGCATACTGCATATGCGGACCGCAGACGAGCAACCAAATCGCAGAGCTAAACAGTGAATGGACCTAAAACGCACGGCAAGAATGCGACGTCTTCTGTGATCGCACAATGAATATGTGGTCCGCAGTTCTGCCGCATAATGAACACAAAGGAAACCTAAGAGCCGAGTATGCGATCAGCACATGAACAGCTATGGTTCCTATCCGCGACGCCGCCTCTCAAGATTGCGGACCGCAGACATGTTATGCAATAGATCTGCGGTCGAATACGTGACCTGGAAGGTCAAACTTGTCCGCTTTTTGTCAGATCTTGGTCCCTCTATAAATAGCTTTTTAGAATTTTGTGTAAGGGTATCTTGTGCACACTTTATACTACACTTCAAGACTTTATTACTTGATCTTTTTGGAAGCTTTTGGTTGAAGAATCTTTTACTTTGTAAGCATTTATGACATTTATTACACCTTGTATTTTATATTTTAGCATGTGTGGTTAAACTTAAATACTAAGGTTGTGAACCCTAAATGGGTGCTATGTAAATGGGTGTTTAACATTGAATATATGCATAATGGTTGGTTGATATTTCTTTACTTCTCATTCTTCATTTATTGTTGGTGGTTGCAAACACTAATTAAAGCCATTAAAGTCCTACCTTACTTGGGAAAGTGGGTTAGACTTTGGAAGAAGTAAAGAACAAAAACTCGAGGGCTTACACCTCATTTAATAGAATCGCTTAGGGATAAGTGGGTTTTATTTGGCATTTATTGATTGTTATACATTGTGACTCTTAGACTTTTGGGAAAAAGCAAGAGAGGAAATACTACTCAAGTATTGGGAAATATTGGGTAGTTGCATAGAAATCAATTGTATATCAATAATCAACCATTAGAAATATATCATATTAACACCGATGGCATTATACTACATTTATGGGAACACAACCTTGGTTTAATCAATTCTATAGATTACTACATCAAGCATCTTCACTAGTTAAATATTCTAAATCAACCTTCACTCATACTACCACTCTTACACCATTTCTATGTTACTTCTAACGGAATAGATTCTAGATTCTAGTCGGGTAACACACTAATTCAAGTGATCATTTCACACCTATTCCCTGTGGGATTCGACCCCAACCTAGTTGGGTTACTATATTTGACATCGACCGCCTTACACTAATTTTAAAAGTGTAATTGGGCGTATTACATGTCCTGACACATCCTGTGGCCACGTCGTGTGACGTCTTTACACGTCCTGAACCGTGGCATGGCCACGCTCTGGCATGTCTTGCGACGTCCTGGTACGTCTTGAAATGTGCCATGGCCATGTCTTGACATGTCCTGACCCGTGACATGCCCATGTCTTGCCATATCATATGACATCCTGACACATCTTGTGGCCATGTCATGTGGCATCCTGCATATCCTGACACGTGGCATGGCCATGTCTTGACTCGTCTTGAATCGTACCATGCCCTCATCCTGCCATGTCCTGTGACATCCTGACATGTCTTGTAGACATGTCATACAACGTCCTGACATGTCCTGGACTGTGATATGGCTATGCCTTGCCATGTCCTCTGACATCCTGACACATCCTGACAAGTGCCATGGCGATGTCCTGACATGTCCTGACCCATGCCATTCCCTTGTCCAGCCATGTCCTATGACTTCCTATCACATCCTATGGCCACATCCTGTGACGTCCTGACACGTGCCATGGCCACACCCTACCATGTCTTGCGATATCCTAAAATATCCTAAAATGTTCCATCGCCTTTTCCTGACACGTCATGTCCCGTGCCATGCCCACGTCTTACCATGTCCTGACACGTCCTATTTCCACGTCCTGACCCGTGCCATGGCCGTGCCATGCCATGTCCTATGACGTCCTGACAAGTACGAAAATGTTCCATGGCTATGCCATGACACGCCCTGACCCATGCCACGCCCACGTCCTGCGATCTCATGCAACGTCCTATAGCCACGTCCTGTGATGTCCTAACACGTCATGACTCCTGCCATGTCCACATCCTATGACATCCTATCACATTGTGACCCATGCTATGGCTGAGCCCTTCTGTGTCATGTGATGTACTAAAACATGCCATGGCCATGTGCTGACACGTCTTAACACATGCCATGCATAAGTCCTGCCATATCTTGACACATCTTGTGGCCACGTCCTGTGACATCCTGACACATCCTGAACCGTGCAATGGCCATGCCCTGCGATGTCCTAACATGTCCTAAAACATGCCATGGCCATGTCCTGAAACGTCCTGACCCGTTCCATGCCAATGTCATGCCATGTCCTGTGATGTCCTAATACGTCCTGTGGCCATGTCCAGTGAAGACCTTACACATCTTGACCCGTGCCATGGCCATGCCCTGCCATGTCCTGTGACATCCTGACATGTCCTAAAATGTGCCATGGCCATGTCCTTACACGTCCTGACCAGTACCATGCCCACATCCTACCATGTCTAGACACGTTATATGGCAATGTCGTGCGACGTCCTGACACATCCTGACATGTACCATGGCTATGCCCTACCATGTCCTGTAATGTCCTAACACGTTCTGACACGTACCATTACCATGTGCTGACACGTCCTGACTCGTGCCATGCCCACGTCGTGCAATGTCTTGACACGTCCTGTGACCACGTCTTGTAATGTCCTGATACGTCTTGCAACAAGCCATGGCTATGTCCTGATACCTACTGATGTGAGCCATGCCCATGTCATTCCATGTCCAGACACATCCTGTGGCCACATCCATGGACACGCCATTCCTTATCTTGCAACATCCTGACATGTCCTGAGATGTGCCATGGCCATGTCCTGACCCATGCGATCCTCTCATCCTGCCATGTCCTACGATGTACTAACACGTCATGACATGTGAAATGCCCATAGCTTGACATGTCCTTACAAGTCCTAACCCGTGCCTTGCCCACGTCCTATAATGTTCAGACCCGTGACATGGCCACGCCCTACCATATCCTGCTACATCCTAATACGTCCTGAAATGCGCCATGGCCATGTCCTGACCCATGCCATGCCCACGTCCTGCCATGTCCTGACACGTCCTATGGCCACGTCTTGCAACGTCCTGGCACATACTGACTCGTGCTATGGCCACGCCCTGCCATGTCCTATGACGTCCTGTCACCTATTGAAACGTGCCATAGCCATATCCTAACACATCCTGACCCATTCCATGCCCATGTCCTGCCATGTCCTGTGATGTCCTGACACGTCCGGTGGCCATGTCCTGCGACGTTCTTACACATCTTGACATGTCCTGCCCCGTGCCATGGCCATGCCCTACGACGTCCTAACACGTCCTTTAATGTGCGACGGCCATATCCTATCACATCCTGACACGTGCCATTTCCACATCCTTCCATGTCCTAAAACATTTTGTGGCCACATCCTGCAACGTCCTGACACATCCTGACCCGTGCGATGGCCACGCCTTGCCATTTCCTGTGATGTCCTGACACGTCTTGACATATGCGATGTCTATGTAAGGACATGTCCTACGATGTCCTGAAATGTCCTGTGGCCACGTGCTGCAATGTCCTAACACAACCTGACCCATTTTATAGGCACGCCATTCCATGTCCTGTGATGTCCTGAAACATGCCAGGGCCATGTCCTAACATGTCATGACTCGTGCCATGCCAATGTACTTCTATGTCCTGATACGTCTTGTGGCCATATCTTGCGATGTCCTGAAACGTCGTGACCCGTGCCACAGCTATGCCCTGCCATGTCTTGTGACATCCAAACACGTCTTGACACGTGCCATGTCTATGTGCTCACACGTCCTGACGCGTGCCACGTCTTGCCATGTCCTAACACGTCCTGTGGCCATGCCAGCAATGTCCTGACCCATGGCATGGACATGTCTTGACACATCCTGACCCGTGCCATGCCCACGTCCAGCCATTTCATGCAACGTCTAACATGTCCTGACCCGTGCCTTGGACACACCCTTCCATGTCTTGTGACGTCCTGAAACCTTCCATCACCATGTATTGAAACAATCTGAGTCATGCAATGCCCTTGTCCTGCCATGTCCTATGACGTTCTGACATATTTTGTGGCCACGTCCTGTGACGTCCTAACCCATGCCATGGTCATGCCCTTCCATGTCTTATGATATCCTAACACGTCCTAAAACATGCCATGGCCATGTCCGGACATGTCCTGACCCGTGCCATGGCCACGTCCTACCATGTCTTGTCACGTCCTGTAGCCATGTCCTATAATCATGACACATCCTAACCTGTGCCAAGTCCATGCCCTGCCATGTCCTGCGATATCATTTAACATCCTGAAACGTGCCATGGCCATGTCCTAACATGTCCTAACCTATGACATGCCCATTTCCTACTATGTCCTACGATATCCAGACACATCCTATGGCCATGTCCTGTGACGTCCTGACCCGTGCCATGCCCGCATCCTGCCATGTCCTGCGACATCCTGACACATCATTTAGCCTCGTCCTGCGACGTCCTGACACATCCTCACTTGTGTCATGGCCACGTCTTGCAATGTCCTGTGATGTCCTAACACGTACTAAAATGTACCATGGCCATGTCCTGATATGTTCTAACTCGTGCAATGCCCACGCCCTGCCATGTCTTGACAGGTCTTGTGGCCACATCTTGCGATGTCCTAACAAGTTCTGACCCGTGCCCTGGCCACACCTTCCCATGTCTTGCAATGTCCAGACACGTATTGACATGTGCCATGGCCATGGGCTGACACATCCTGGCCCATGCCATGCCCACATCCTGCCAGGTCCTAACATGTCCTGTGACCATGTCCTACAATGTCTTAACCCATTCCATGGACATGTTTTTACATGTCCTCGCCCTTACCATGCCCATATCTTGCCATGTCCTGCGATGTCCTGACACGTCCTGAATCGTGCCTTGGCAATGCCCTGTCATGCCCTGCCATGTCTTGCAATGTCCTGACACGGCCTGACACATGCCATGGCCATGTCCGGAAACATCCTGAGCCGTGCCATACCCTTGTCCTTCCATGTCTTGCGATGTCCTAACACATTATGTGGCCATGTCCTACGATATATTGACTCGTGTCATGGACACGCCTTTACATGTCCTACAAAGTCTGGCCATGTCTTGAAACGTGCCATGGCCATATCTTGGCACATCCTAACTCGTGACATGCCCATGTCCTACCATGTCCTACGACATCTTGACACGTCATGTGGCCACGTTCTGCTACATCCTGCCATGTCCTGCAACATCCAGACACGTCTTGACACTTGCCATGGCCATGTGCTGAAACGTCTTGATGTATGCCATGCGCACATCCTTCCATGTCCTAACACGTCCTATGGCTACGTCCTGCGACATCCTGACCCATGCCATGGCCATGTCTGGACACGTCCTGACCCGTGCCATGCCCACGCCTCGTATGTCCTATGACATCCTGACACATCCATTAGCCACGTCCTGTGATGTCTTGACACATCCTAACGCGTGCCATGGCCACGCCCTGCCATGTCCTGCAACGTCTTGACATGTGCCATGGCCATGTACTGACATGTCCTGACCCGTGCCATGCCCTTGTCCTACTATGTCCTGCAACATCCTGACACATCAAGTGGCCACGTCCTATGATGTCTTGACCCTTGCCATGGCCACGCGCTGCCATGTTCCGCGACATCCTGACACGTCCTGAAATGTGCCATGGCCATGTCCTGACACATCCGGACATGTGCTATGCCCACGTCCTTTCATGTCCTGACACGTCTTGCGATGTCTTTGACACGTCCTGACCCATTCCATGGCCACACCCTGCCATGTTCTGAGTGATAACAACACGATATGGATTCAAGAATTACTAAAGAAAAACAAGAAACATGCAAAAGCTAAAAGAAAATAAATAAATGAACAAAATGGAAAAAATTAAAGAGCGATTGAATTCAAGAAAGAGTTTCTTGAATTCAAGAAATCTGTTCTTGAAGTTGAATCCTAACAAAAATAATTAGCTAACAAAGAACTAATCGCCTTTGGTTGAGAATTATAAAACATGAGATAGATTGTGAAACCCGACCCTTTGGAATAATAAGAAAAACATAAGCCTAAACTTATCACCTTTCTTGAATACCTAAACGTGAGCTAAGATTTCTAAAGAGTTTAATCTTTCCACCTTAAGTTGAGTCTTGAAGGTTGAAGAATAAATCCAAGAGTAGCCACACAAGAATGCAAGAAAAATCACACAAATTTTATTGATAATAATCTCAATAATCTACCTAAAAATAAAGAAGATACTCATTTATATAGTTAGGGGTCACGAATTGTACCTAAAAAGTAAGGAAATAAAGTCTCAAACTACTTTGGACAACAAGTCCAACTAACTTAGGAAAAGGAAAATACTATGAATCAAAAACTAAGTCAATCTAGGAAAGTAATTCCACTAATCTTAGGAAAAGGAAAATGTAACCTTAACTAAATAGGAAATCAATAAAAACATAGTCCCATAATATATGGAAATAAGTCCCAAACCAATCTTGAATAGAATCATGAAAATCTTGAAAATCTTGGAAATCTTGAAGGAAATTTGCAAGAAACTTGGAACCAAATTGCACTCAACATGTAGCGCGACTATTGTACAATTATTGGACATCAAGTCCTTTTTATACTATAGAAACATCGTTTTTTATAGGACTTCATGTACTGCAAGTTTAGGCACATTTTAGGTTCTAAATTGGTCCAACAAAGCCTAATTTGGACCGTCTTCATAGGACATTATATAGGATCTAATCGACCTCTTAGTGGACATGAATTTGGACAATAAAATAATTATAACACTGAGATAAATCATATCCTTTATCCTTAAGCTCTTCCTCCAGACTAACAACTTCTTTGATTGCTCCTAGAGTCCAGTGACCTTGTTTTGCAACTTTTTAGCTTGAGATCTTGTTAAAGGCCCTCTTTGAGTTTCCAAATCTTCATACTTGTCCTTGAATAGATTTGAGCTACTAGGATGCTATTAGTGCGATGTCCTAACACGTCCTAACACGAGCCATGGCCATGTGCTGATACGTCCTGACACGTGTCATGCCTACGTCCTACCATGTCCTGTGACATCCAGACACGTCCTGCAATGTCCTGACACGTCCTGGCCCGTGCTATAGCCACACCCTTCCATATCCTGTGATGTCTTGACACATCCTAAAACATGCCATGGCCATGTCCTGACACGTACTGACTAGTGCCATGCCCACGCCTGCCATGTTCTGACACATTTTGTGGCCACATTTTGTGATGTCCTGACACGTTCTGACCGATGCCATGGCCATGCCCTGTCATGTCCAACAACGTCCAGACATGTCTTGACACTTTCCATGGCCATGTGCTGACACATCCTGATGCATGCCATGCCCACATCCTGCCATGTCCTAACATGTCCTAAGGCCACGTCCTGTAGTGTCCTAACCAGTGCCATAGCCATGACTTGACACATCCTGACCCATGCCATGCCCATGTCTTTCTAAGTACTGCGACGTCCTCACACGTCCTAACCCGTGGCTTGGACGCCCTGCCATGTCTTGTTACGTCTTGACACGTCCTGACACGTACCATGACCATGTCCTAAAACATCTTGAGCCCTACCATACCCTTATTCTGCCATGTCCTATGACTTCTTGAAATATCCTATGGCCACGTCTGGGAAGTCCTCACTCGTACCATGGCCATGCCCTTCCATGTCCAATGATATCCTGACATGTCCTGAAACGTGCCATGGCCATTTCATGACACATCCGGACCTATGTCATGGCCATGTCCTGCCATGTCTTGACACGTCCTATGGCCATGTCTTATAATCCTGACACATCCTGGACAGTGCCATGACCACACCCTACCATGTCTAACGACATACTGAAATGTGCCATAGCCATGTCATGACACATCCTAACCGGTGCCATAGCCATGCCCTGCCATGTCCTGATACGTCCTGACCGGTGCCATGGCCACGCCCTGCCATATACTTCGACAACCTGACACATCTTAAAATGTGCCATGGCCATGTCCTGAATGTCCTTACCCGTGCCATGCCCACGTCCTGCCATGACCTGCGACGTCCTAACACCTCCTGTGGCCAAATCCTACAATGTCCTTACACTTCCTGAATCGTGCCATGGCCACACCCTGCTATGTTCTATGATGTTCTGACACGTGCTGAAACATGTCATGGCTATGTCCTGACACGTCCTGACCTATGCCATGCCCACATCCTGCCATGTCCTGACACGTCCTGTGGCCACGTCTTGTGATGTCCAGGCACATCATGACCCATGCCATGGCCACGCCCTACCATGCCCTGCAATTTCCTGACAGGCCATGACATGTGCCATGGCCAAGTGCGGACACGTCCAGACCCGTTCCATACTCACATCCTTCCATGTCCTAAAATTTCCTATGGCCACATGCTGCACCATCTTGATATGTCCGGACCCATGCTATGGCCATGTCTTGATACGTCCTGACCCGTGTCATGCCCATAGATTGCCATGTCTTGCGACATCCTAACACGTCCTATAGCCACGTCCTGTGACATCCTGACACGTCCTGACCCATGCGCTGGCCATGCCCTACAATGTCATGCGACGTCTTGACATCTCTTGACACGCGCCATGGCCATGTCCTAACACGTACTGACCCATTGAATGCCTTTGTCCTGCCATATCCTGTGACATCCTAACATATCCTATCGCCATATCCTGTGATATCCTGTCCCATGCCATGGCCATGCCCTCCCATGTACCGCGACATCCTAACATGTCCTAAAACGTGCCATGGCCATTTCCTGATATGTCTTGACCCTTGCCATGCCCACGTCCTGCCATGCCGTGATGCATCATGTGGCCACGTCCTGCAATGTCCTGACACGTCCTGACCCATTCCATGGCCACGCGCTGCCTTGTCCTGTGACATCTTGACACATCTTGAAATGTGCCATGTCTATGTCCTCACACGTCCTGACCCGTGCCATGCCCACGATTTTACATGTCTTAAATATGCCCTGTGGACACGTCCTATGACATCTTGACATGTCCCGACCCATGCCATGGTCACACCCTGCCATTTCCTGCGACATCCTGACATGTCTTGACACGTGCCAAGGCCATGTGCTGACACGTCCTGGCCCGTTCCATTCCCACATCCTGCCATGTCTTGACACATCCTGTGGCCACGTCCAGTGACGTCCTAACACGCCCTATCCTGTGCCATGGCCATTTCTTGACACATCTTAACCTGTTCCATGCCCACGTCATGCCATATCTTGTGACGTCCTGACACATCCTAGCACGTACCATGGCCATGTCCTGACACGTCCTGAACCACGCCATGCCCTTCTCCTACCATGTCCTGCATCGTCTTGACACATCCTGTGGCCACGTCCTGCAACATTCTGACTCATGCCATAGCTATGCCCTTCCATGTCTTGTGACATCCTGACACATCCTAAAACATGTCATGGCTATGTCCTAACACATCATGACCCGTGCCATGCCCACATCCGGCCATGTCATAAAATGTCCTTTGGCCACATCCTACGACATCCTAACACGTCCTGACCCGTGCCATGGCTATGCCCTGCCATGTCCTACGACGTCCTAACACGTCCTAAAATATGCCATGGCCATGTCATGACACGTCCACGAACTATGCCATGCCCACGTCCTTCCATGTCCTGCGATGTCCTATGGCCGCGTCCTATAACATCCTGACACGTCCTGACCCATGCCACGGCCATGCTCTGCCATCTCCTGAACGGTGCCATGGCCATGCCCTGCCATGTACTACAACATCGTGACACATTTTGAAACGTGCCAGGGCCATTTTCTAACTCGTTCTGTCCCGTGCCATGCCCAAGTCCTGAGACGTCCTATGGCCACGTCTTGTGGCCATATCTTGTGGTATCCTGATATGTCTTGACCTGTGCCATGGCCACGCCCTGCCATGTCCTGTAATGTCCTGACACATCTAGAAACGTGCCATGGCCATGTCCTGAATGTCCTAACCCGTGCCATGCCCACGTCCTGCCATGACTGGTAACATCATAACACCTCTTGTGGCTACGTCCTATAATGTCCTGGCATATCCTGACCTGTGCTATGGCCATGCCCTGCCATGCCATGCAACATCCTGACATTTCCTAAAATGTGTCATGGATATGTCTTAACACGTCCTGACCTATGCCATGCTCACGTCTTGCCATGTCCTGAAAAGTCATATGGCCATGTCTCGTGATGTCCTGACACATCATAACCTATGCCATGGCCACGCCTTATCATGTCTTGTGACGTCCTCACACGTCCTCATACGGGCCATGGCCTTGTGCTAACACGTCCTGACCCATACCATGCCTACATCCTGCCATTTCCTGCAATGTCCTCTGGAACGTCCTACGATGTCATAATATATCATGACCCATGCTATGGCTATGTCTTGACACATCATGACCCGTGCCATGCCCACGTACTGCCATGTCCTGTGAAGTCCTAACACGTCCTGCGACATCCTGACACGTCCCGACCCGTGCTTTGGACATGCTATACTATGTCCTGCGATGTCCTGACACGTCTTGACACGTGCCATGGCCATGTCCTCGCACGTCCTGACACATGCTATGCCCTTGTCCTGCTATTAACTGTGACATCCTGACACACCCTTTGGCCACATGCTGTGACATCCTGACCCGTGCCATGCCCAAGCCCTCCTACGTCATGCAACATCCTGACACGTCCTAAAATATGCCATGGCCATTTCCTGACACGTCATGACCCTTACAATGCCCACGTCCTGCAATGTATTGTTGCCACGTCCTGCGTGTCCTGACACATGCTGACCAGTGCAATGGCCACGCTCTGCCATTTCCTGCGATGTAATGACACATTCTTAAATGTGCCAAGGCCATATCTTGAATGTGCTAACCCATACCATGCCCACATCCTGCTATGTCCTAACACCTCATGTGGCTACGTCCCGCAATGTCGTATCACGTCCTGACCCATGCCATGACCACCCTGCATGTCCTGCAATGTCTTGCCATCTCCTGAAATGTGTCATGGCTATTCCCTGACACGTCATGAACCGTGCCATGCCCACATCCTGCCATGTCCTAACACGTCCAGTGGCCACGTCTTGTGACGTCCTGATACGTCCTGCCATGTCCTATGACATCCTTACACGTCCTGCATCCATGTCCTACGATGTCCTGACATGTGCCTTGGCTATACCCTGCCTTGTCTTGCAATGTCATGACATGCCCTGACATGTTCCATGGCCATGTCCTGACACGTCCTGACCCGTGTCATGCCCTTGTCCAGCCATGTCGTACGACGTCCTAACATGTCATGTCGCCACGTCCTGCAATGTCCTGACACGTTCTGACCCGTGCCATGGCCATGTCCTGCCATGTCCTACGACATCCTAACATGTTTTGTGGCCACGTCTTGCAATATCCTGACATGTCCTAACTGGTGCTATGTCCACGCCCTGCCATGCCATAGGATGTCCTAACCCATGCCATGGCTATACCCTGCCATATCTTGCGACATTTTGACATGTTCCCAAATGCACCATGGCCATGTCCTGATACGTCCTGACCCGTGCCATGCGCACGTCCCGCCATGTCATGACACATCCTGAGGCCACGTCCTGACACGTCCTGACCTATGCCCATGCCATACTCTACCATGTCCTACGACATCGTGACACGTCCTGACACATGCCATGGCCATGTGCTAGCATGTTTGGACCCGTGCCATGCCCACTTCCTGCCATGTCCTAACATGTATTGTGGCTATGTCCTACGTCATCCTGATACATCCTAACCCGTGCTCTGTGTCACACCTCCCTTTTTCACTACTTTTTTTATATAAAGTATACCCTGTTATTTACTAATACACCCTAAGAAGGGATATAATAATAACAATATGGAAGGAGTTTTTCCACTTTAAGGACAATCAGAATAGGATTTATTTAAGTTTTAGAGTCGCCACTTGGAAAGATAATGGTGTCCCAAGCCACCAGTTTAATCTCGAATCTGAGGAAATTATGACTCTATTTTAACAGTCTGCGAAACTAGAAATCTGGATAAGGAATTCTATTAATCCGGGAGAAAGTATTAGGCACTCCCGGATTCCGTGGTTCTAGCAAGGTCGCTCAACTGCTGTATTTGTCTTATTTGATTTCTTTATATGATTATTACAAATGTTAATGCCCCGCTTTGTTATTTTTTAAAGACTTGCGACGTCACAAAAATGCATTTCGAGTCACACCGCAACCAGTATGCATGTGACTTTAATGCATTTCAGCTTTGCCGGGATTTGAGATTTGAGTGATATAAATGTGCACTCGTATTAAGAATGTATATTTTAATCGCACCTATAACGTCTATGTATTATTAACCTTAGGAAAGAACGTGAAATTTGCTAAACGGTCCTTCCGAGTCTAACACTTTATATTGAAATCTATTTGGGGGGCCTCGTATATTTTCATCTTCAAGACGAGGCTCATCCCTTATTTTTAATGTTTTCCTAAGTTTGTATATTTTTTATTTTTGTTTTTTACTCAAGGTGTGTGTATATATATATATATATATATATATATATGTATAAAATGTTTCAAATTTTGTGTCATTATTCGTATTATCTTTTAATGGGATTCGGGCCCTTTTTATATGTTATAGGGCCTGGAATCCAAGCAAGCCTCGTATTATTGTGCCCAAGTGCAGCTGATTAAATCTGATTCCAGCTATCATTCTTTCTCTAATCTAAGGCATTAATGAAAAATTTAATTATGCTTGGGCCTGTATTCGCAGTGAGGCCCAAGTCGTTATAGTCTAAAACGGGATTGAAATAAATCAACATTGGAGCCACAATACTATGAACAAATCAATTAACTATTTGTGAATAAGGGAATATAAATACATCTGATCATTGTTGTTTTTGGTATTTTCAATTAACTAAGATGTCAATATTAATTTGTTTAACTGGTCACTATTTAATTATCGGATTAGTATAATAGGAATATACTACCTATTTGTCAATTTAGTTGAAATTTATAGAATTAATGTTGCTCTAATTAAATTGAAACAGATATTATTAGTCATGCTTAGATTATCATTTGTTATAATAACACAATCAAGTCACCATGTCATAACAAACTAATACGAATTCTACAGCTTACTAAATTTAGCAGTGATATAATAATTACGATTTCTGATCCTAATACTCACACTTTTCAACTTATTTAATGCTGATCCATAATTTAACTGATAAAAATGTCTAAGTAAAGTATTACATACCTAATAATTATAAATCTAAGTGTATTAGCTATATTCACCCGATTTTAGCTTTTGAATTTAGGTGATAGCTATATTTGTTGACTGATTTATGTTTAGCTACTGTATTGCTTACTCTTCCCTAATCTAAGTCAGATCCACAAATTATTAATTATTACGACCATCCCTAATGAATTACATATGAATCTACAAATTAACTACAACTATGATAGAAAAAGAAAAATAACATCATCGAAAACTAATCAGGCTTCATTTCTTCATCAAAATCTCGATTATAATGTCCAGAAAATAGATGTGTACCTGATTCAAAACATGTCTATGAGTCTAGGGCTTTGGAGAAGAAGAATAATCAACAAATAATAGCAGCAGAACGGCAACAACAATGAGATAGGTCAATCACAATAGAGCAGCTAACAGAATCCCAAATATAGAAATCTAGCAGATTAATAAAGCAGAATCAATGAGTTCAAGCAAAGTCCAAATGAATTGAAGAATAGTAGACCCATAGGAATTCTCAAATTAACACCCAAGTTAATCAACTAAGAGCTATAGTATATGGAACCCTTTTTAAATTTGAAAATTTGGACCCTTTTTCAGTCTCATTTAAAGTCGATTTATAGACTGATTTTGGGGGAAAATGGGGGGAAATTCAAATAAGTTAATTTCATTTCCCTCCCCTTATTTTTTCAATTATTTACAGTTTACTTTATTAAGAGTATGTTGAAATGCCTTTGAACCCCGACTAGAAGGTCCTAGGCAATTCTATAGTGTTCTATTAGGTGTATTTTACTTAGATACCCTCACTTGCTAAGGTTTGTTACAGAAATGCCTTTTAATTCTGCCCAGTTTGCCCTTTATTTTGTGAGGGATTACAGAAGTACTAGGCACTAAAGTCATTTTTTGCCTTATAGAATCTATTAAATCTTCAGGAACGCCATTTATCATTCCAAATACCCCTAATTTTTATTCAAAATTACCCGACGTACTAAGGTCTGGCAGAGCAAGGGTTATGGATTATTTAATTAGTAACCACTACATATAGATGTTTTAAGACTTAGCCAATTCAAGACCCCAACCCCCTTTCATATTTAGCCAACATTTATCAGACACAATCCATTATTTGAAACATAACCTCTAATTAAAAATATGGCAACTAATTAACAAATAGATATAGTTTTTCAAAAATAGCCACTTAATACATCCAAGTAATCAGTATAACCACTCAATAACAGAGATAGCCATTAAACGACCAGACTTTATCTTTCAGAAATAACCACAACATAGAAATACAGCCTAAAAAGACTTATCTTTCAGAAATAGCCACAAAATCTTTACAATCATGGCCCAAGTCACAAAAACGTCCAAATATTTAGAATGAACTCACAAATGAATCAAGTTTCAAATATAGCCAATTTTATGTTATTTTGCACCTATATCCCTAATCGCAAATTTATTTTAAATCAATCAAAACTTACAGGAGAAATTTGATAATGGTTAGATTCCAACTAATCAAAACTCAGTTTTAGACAGAGCATGATGAACAAACACATAAACATGCTTATTTACTCATGATTCATGTGTGAAAAACACTAAAAACCCTAAGAACACTTTAGCAGACTTAGGCGTGTGTAAGATTCACACAAACAAAGATAGATTATTGTTCTTCAAACATACAGGAGAGACAAGTTCATAAGAATATCATAGGCATGCCAAGAAAACATTTTCAGATTCAGCAAACAAGATAAATAGAAACAGAGATAGTAAACTTAGCTTTTGGGCTTTTCTTTTCCTTTTCGTTTCATTCTTTCTTTTCTTTCTTTATTTCTTCTTTTTTTATTCTTTCTTTCTTTCCAGATCTCTAAAATTTTGAAGACGTTTAGTCTTCTGATTGATGGACTTCTCTGATAAGTCTTTTGATTTGAGTTTTGGTGTGTCTGGGTTGTTTGGGGGCTTGGTATAGTGGTTTGGGGGGTAGGGTTGTTTTCGAGTGCTCGCCGGAGTAGGGTTCTGGCGAGTCTTTTTCTTATATTGGAGAAGTTCCAGGGTTATTCGAGACTAGCCACCTAGATGGGGTGATAGATCACCTCAATGTGGTCCTAGGGTGTTAATCTCAAGTGCTGGTTCATAGTTGGTGAGGTCGCCGTTTAGGGTTCCGGCGACCGGAGTTTCAAGAAGAGGGGGTCTTTTGGTTTGGTGGGGTTTTAAGGTGGTTTGCAGGGTTTGTGGACGAGGGTTGAAGTGTTAATGGCTCGCCTGATCCGGAGAAGGCGGTTGTGACAGGTTGGTCGGCCAGTCTCCATAGGAGACCAAGGAAGAAGAAGAAGGGTCTATGGGGAGGCTAGGTTTATACATGTTTGATATATGTATGTGTGTAATGAATTATGAGCAAGAGATTGGCAATATATACCATATGTATCTCGTGGATTCCTGGCCCTTGGTTTAACTAAGATCAACGCCAAGGATTTTTTGTCGCAAAACAGCATTGTTTAGTTAAATGAAAGACTTCTTCAGGTCTGTTTGATATTGAGTTTGGACGGCTGTGATTGTTTCACTTATACTACATCGTTTAGCTTTTAATGGGACATTGCCTTGTCCGTTTGATCAATTGCTTTGAACGACCAGGATTAATCGCTTTCACGATGTCGTTTAATTTCAATAGAAATGCCACATCTGGTCCGTTAGAATAAGTTCATCAACGGTTGATATTTATTTTGGCTCATACGGCGTCGTTTGGCCACGAGCCTGGGCAGACCAGGCTTGCTTTTGGGCATGGTATATTTGGGCTTGGAGTATATATAGATTATCTTATTTATAGCCCAAACTATATTTGTATTCTGTATTTTTAGCTTGTATTTTAATTATTTCTTGTATTTTCTTTTTTTTTTTGTATTTTATATTTCTCTTTTTGTATTTATTTTCAACTATTATATTTCTTTTATATTTCTATTTTTCCTGATTTGTTTCATGATTTTCTGGTATTTTTGCCATTTTTCTTTTATTTTCCCGTATTATTGTATTTTTCTTGATTTTTCTGAATTTTCATATTTTTATGATATTTTCTAATTGATTTCTTTTTGTAACTTTAATTTCAAATTTATTTTTTTAAAGCAAAATAAAAAGTATTTCAATTAAACAACACAATTTCACACCAAAAACTATTTTTATATTATTTTTATATTTATATTGGCATTTAATTGCTTAGGGCAAAAATCACGTGCTCACAGCTGCCCCTCTTTACTCGGGAACACGAAGAGTTTCAGTGCAAAGATAAGTGAGCAGTAATGAGATATTTTTGCCCACTTGCATATTCCGTAAGAAGCATTTCGAAAAGCTTTTGACCACACTCTGCTTCAGAGGTTGCCTACATATCCTGGGCTAAACAGGAATCAGGTCAGTGTAGTTCGGGAATGTCTAGTAGTTTGAAACTAGTAGGACTTGCTGTTGCTGCTGTTGTTGCTATAATCACTGACTAACTCCTTATTAAACCAGGAAAAAATGAAATAAGGAAGCTATTCTAAGCTATGATCTATGGATTACAAGAAAATCCTATCTATGTCTTGTCTTCATGTATTGTCTTGCTTTTCCATATCACATGTTGCTCTTTAATTGCATCCTTTCTTTTTTTGTGAACTTTGCTTAATTCTTGCTTCTGATATACTGCTTCCATCCATTTGTATGACTTCAAAATATGCTTCTTGATTCTAAGTCGATACCTATTTTTAAAAGAAAAACCTTTTTCCTCTGCCCCAGTATGGGGTTTTCCATGTATTATGGTGTTACTCTATTAGAAAAACCTTTAAAAATGCGGAAGGTATACCCTTGTTATACAGGTCGGCGCTTGAACATAAATTAAAATGCTGAAAAGTATTCCCTTATTATACAGGTGGGCGCCTGAACAGAAATTAAAATGCGGAAAAATATTCCCTTGTTATACAGGTGGGTGCCTAAACAAAAATTAAAATGCTAAAAAATATTCCTTTGTTATACAGGTGGGCGCCTGATGCATGAAAATGAAAATACAAAAAATATTCCCTCGATATCCAGGTGGGCGCCTGATGCATGAAAATGAAAATGCAGAAAAATATTCCCATGTTATCCAGGTGGGCTCCTGATGCAGAAATGAAAAATGCTAAAATATTCCCTCGTTATCCAGGTGGGCGCCTGATGCATGAAACTGGAAATGCAGAAAATTTTCCCTCGTTATCTAGGTGGGCGCCTGATGCATGAAAATGAAAATGCAGAAAATATTCCCTCGTTATCCAGGTGGGCGCCTGATCCATGAAAATGAAAAAGAAGAAAATATTCCCTCATTGTCCAGGTTGGCGCCTGATGCATGAAATAATAATGCAGAAAATATTCCCTCAGTTGGATAACTGGGGTGTGAATATTGAAAAGATAATACCTCCCTCGTTGTTCGGGTAGGTTCCTAATTACTGAGCGAGTCCTCCCTTATGGATTCTCCCATTTTATTGTTGTTTTCTTTTTGATGTTATCTCCCACATTTGTCACATTCACTTTAAAGTGATTAGTGAGAATTTGAATTTTTTTTCCCTGTCTAAATCAATGAACAATCTTATTAGTTATAAAATGATGGTTAGCAACTGGCATGCTTGCTAGCCTTGGTTCCATCGGCTGCCTCTTCTTGTTTCATTCTACTTTGTAATTTTTCATCAGATCTTTTCAACTTTCTTTTGCAATCCTCTTTTGCTTTTTCTCTTTCTTCTTCGTTTCTTTTCATTTTCTTTCGGCCTTTTGATCACCATTTTTTTATTTTCTCTTTTCCTTTGACCCAACGTTATTACGCCATCTAACATGAGAAGCTGGTAGTTAGCTTTCAATTGGCAACGAGTTTCGGATAAATAAAATGAAATTCAAAGACATGAATTTAAGGGGGTGAGGGTATTTTGAAGTAAAGATAGAACTTATCTTGGTATGAAGGCTGATTCCTTTGACACTGCCATGTATTTAAATATCCGACCCAGTCTGTCCAATCGTATCATTGTTGTCTTACTTTATTTCAACCTAGACATTTCTTATTTTCGTCGTTTCCTATTTCATTAAAATATTCCTCACTTTCGCCTTATGGTGCAATGAGAAGGTTTTCACCAATAAGACACTCTCATTTTTATTTCTCTCTTCTCATTTTCGCCTTATGGTGCCCGTTAGGGTTTCACCAATAAGACTCTCATTTTTATTTCTCTCCTCACATTCGCCTTATGGTACCCGTTAGGGTTTTCACCAATAAGACTCTCTCATTTTTATTTGTCTCTTTTCACATTTGCCTTATGGTGCCCGTTAAGGTTTTCACTAATAAGACTCTCTCATTTAATTTCTTTATTTTTGTTTCTAAACCTCTGGGTATTGTCCATGACATGTTTCTCCTCATTCTTATTGTATCATCATTTTCTTGAAATTAATCAGAAGGTCTTTCTTTGGACTGTAATGTGGCTTTTGGATGGGTTTATAAAGAAAGGTATAAAGGCTCAAAATTTAAAAGATGTTTAAAAAATATTTACAACTCTCGTAATCATAAAAAATAACTTCTGGCCCAGTTTCAATATTTGGGGAAATCCTAGATTTTATTTACATCATGACTAAACCTTATTGAGGCTGCCTACGTACTGTTTCGGGATCAAGTCAAAACGTAGTTCGAAACATAAGATCGTTTGTGTTTTGACTTTTTCCCGATTATCTTTTGTATATTTTGTTCACTTTCTTCTTCATAATTGATTCCGAGAAAGGGATATGAAAGAATAATTAAATAAGGCTCATCAGGGGTAGCAATGGATAAAGTGTTTGGATAGAGAATAAAATGCCTTCATCATTTCAATTTCAAAATTATGACAAATACAATTGTACATATGAAAAAGGAATCATACATTATATCTCTTGACTGCATCGGAGTTGATAGCAGTCTTTACACATTTTCCTTCAACATCTGTTAAATATAATGCTCCATCGGACAACACCCGGGATACCATGAATGCCCCTTATAAATTAGATGCAAACTTTCCTTTTGCTTTGGCCCAATGAGGTAAAATACGTCTTAGCACCAACTGTCCAACTTCAAATTTTCGTGGACATACTTTCTTGTTATATGCTCTGTCCATCCTCAGCTGATATAACTATCCGTGACAGAATGCTGCTAGCCTTTTCTCATCGATCAAGCTCAATTATTCTAGCCGAGCTTTTACCCATTAATCATCATCAATTTCAGCCTCAGCTATAATCTGAAGGGAAGGTATTTCAATTTCTGCATGTATGACTGCTTCCGTTCCATACACCAATAAGTAAGGGGTTGCGCCAATTGAAGTACGTACAGTTGTACGATAACCCATGAGAGCAAATGGTAGTTTTTCATGCCACTGTCTTGACTCTTCCATCATCTTCCTGAGAATCTTCTTAATATTCTTATTCGCAGCCTCAACTGCTCTATTTGCTTTAGGACGATAAGGTGTAGAGTTACAGTGTAGGATTTTGAACTTTTGACAAGCCTCTGCCATAAGGTGACTGTTCAGATTGGCTCCATTGTCCGTGATAATCACCTTAGGAATTCCAAATCGACAACTGATATTTGTGTGTACAAAATCCACTACCGCCTTCTTTGTCACTGCATTAAATATCTTCGCCTCCACCTATTTAGTGAAATATTCAATTGCTACCAAGATAAACCTGTGCCCATTAGATGTTGCAAGCTCTATTGGGCCGATGACATCTATGCCCCAGGCGACGAATGGCCACGATATTGACATTGTATGCAACTTATAGGGTGGGGAGTGAATCAAATCACCGTGTATCTGACATTGGAGGCATTTTCGCACATATCTAATGCAATCACGCTCCATGGTGAGCCAATAATATCATGCTCTAAGTATTTTCTTAGCCAAAACATAGCCACTCATAGGAGGTTCGCAAGCTCCTGCATGCATTTCATCCATGATTGTGTTGGTTTGTTGTGCATCTATACATCTCAATAGACCTAAATCTGGGGTTCCTTTGTATACAACTCCTCCACTGAATAAAAATCCATTTGCTAGTAGCCTTATAGACCTTTTTTGGTCCCCCGTGGCTTGTGCTGGGTACATTCCTGTCCTCAAATATTCTTTAGTATCATGATACCATGGCTTACCGTCAAGTTCTTCTTCCATGGGGAAACAATAAGCCTTTTGATCACGAACTTGTATCTGTAGTGGATCTATATAAGCTTTGTCTGAATAGTGCAACATAGATGATATTGTGGCTATAGCATCCGCTACTTCGTTGTGCATTCTTGGGATGTGCTTGAAATCTATGGATTGAAATCTTTGAGATAGTTCATGCAGACACTGCCGATAAAGTATATGTTTCAAGTCCCTTGTCTCTCATTCTCCTTGAATCTAATGTTTCAAGATATCTGAGTCACCCAAGACCAAAATATCTTGAACACCCATGTCTATTTCCATTCTCAATCCCAATATATATGGTTCATACTCGGCCATACTATTAGTAAAGAAAAATCGATGCTGAGCGGTAGCAGGATAATGATGACAAATTTCTGAGATGAGTACTGCTCCAATTCCGACACTTTTGCTGTTGACGGCCCCATCAAAGTACATTCTCCAACCAGACTTATTGTCCTGTTCCGCTTATTCAATGTTCATTGTCTCCTCATCAGGAAAATATGTCTTTAATGGTTCATACTAATCATCAACCGTATTTTCTGCCAAATGGTCTGCAACTGCTTGTGCCTTTATTGCAGTGCGAGTTACATAAATGATATCAAACACTGTAAGTAGAATTTTCCATTTAGCAAGCCTTCCTGTGGGCATAGGTTTCTGGAATATATACTTCAGTGGATCCAATCGAGATATCAGATAAGTAGTATAAGCCGACAAGTAATGTTTTAACTTCTGGGCAACCCATGTTAAAGCACAACATGTTGTCTCCAACTGAGTGTATTTTACCTCGTAAGATGTAAACTTCTTAATCAGATAATATATTGCTTTCTCTTTCTTCCCTGTTTCATCATCTTGCCCTAGTACACAACCAAAAGAATTATCCATAACAGTCAGATAAAGGAATAATGGTCTTCTAGGTTCTGAAGGAACCAATAAAGGGGGATTAGCCAGATATTCCATAATTTTGTCAAGTGCCTCTTGACATTCATCAGTCCAATTCACCGCACCATCTTTCTTTAGTAATTTGAAAATAGGCTCACAGGTTAACATTAACTAAGCAATAAATATAATTCAATCTTCCCAATAAACTCATCACTTCTTTCTTGTTCTTCGGCGGAGTCAAGTTCTGGATTGCTTTTATCTTTGACGGGTCTAATTCAATACCACGCCTGCTTACTATGAACCCCAATAACTTTCCTGATGGCACTCCAAAGACACACTTTGCTGGATTGAGCTTGAGATTATATCTTCAGAGCCTCTGGAAAAACATTCTTAAGTCCTTGACATGGTCACATTGCTTTTTGGACTTAATAATGACATCATCCATGTATAATTCAATCTCTCGATGTATCATGTCATGAAATATAGTGGTCATTGCCCTCATATATGTATCCCCGACATTCTTCAACCCAAACAGCATCACCCTGTAGTAATATGTTCCCCAAGACATGATAAAATCTATTTTTTCTGCATCTTGTTTGTCCATCATGATCTGAAGATAACCCGCATAATAATCCACAAAAGAACCAATCTCATGTTTGGCACAATTGTTGATCAATATATGGATATTTGGCAATGGAAAATCATCATTTGGACTAGCTTTATTGAGGTCTCGATAATCAATATACACCCTGGTTTTTCCGTCTTTCTTTGGAATAGTCACAATATTAGCTAACCAGGTGGGATATTTAGTGACCCGTATGACCTTCGCCTTGAATTGCTTGTTGACTTCTTCTTTTATTTTTACATTGATGTCCGTTTTAAACTTCCTTAACTTCTGTTTTACCGACCGGCATTCTCAATATATGGGCAATTTATGTACCACCAAGTCAGTACTGAGCCCAGGCATGTCATCATAAGATCAAGCAAATATGTCCTTGTACTCAAGTAACAACCTGATAAAATGTTCTCGGAGTGAAGTCTTTAAATACACACTAATCTTCATTTCTCGGACATTCTCCTAATTTTCAAAATTAATAGACTCCGTCTCATTTATGTTTGGTTTGGGTTTTTCTTCATAATGACTCAAATCTTTACTAATTTCCTCCAATACTTCCTCATCCTCATATTCCGCTTTATGTTCATTCTCAATTTCCTGTATAACTATTCGATTATCAAGACTGGACCGGGAATCATTCATGCATGACATATCATTGGAATCAACAAATATTAAACTGTACAAAAGAAAAAAATAAAATAAGGCCAAAATGGAGGAAGAAAAGAAATTGCATTTCATTGAATTTTGGAAGGTAACCGGAGTTGGATACATTTGATTTGATGGGATATGGGATTACAATTTTAAAACAAAACAGTTTTGGAATGAAATATTAAAAGCTAACTAACACAACTCCCTCCTGATTGGAAAATAAGTAGCTTCCCAGTTATTTAGTATAGTGTGGCGTCCAACAAATTGAACGTCCATTTTGCTTGTTCCTTCGCCCGTCTCCACCCCATTCACGTCATCAAATAACCTTTCAAATATTGCTAAAAGCTCTTCATCTAATTTTATATCCGCACGGTTTGGCATGACAGTTGCCAGACGTCTTTGTGTACCAGGCTTGACAAAGGAGTTGGATAATTTTGGGATAGGTTTGGGGAGAGTCCACCATTTATTTTTCAACTTCTTAGCTCTCTGTATATCAAAAATGATTGGCTTGAAACCCAAGCCAAAAGTATCAGTACTGCCTGGAAAGTGAATTGGCTGTGTTATACCCTGTAAGGTAGCTCCTAAACCCTTTCCTGGAGAAAACACATTCTTTATCATCTCTTTGGCGACCATAACAGCTGCGGGGGCCACCGTGGGTACTGGTATATTTTCTCCTTAAGATATTTTTTCACAATCACGGTGTCCATTACTTGGTACACCCACGGACCTTTATCTCCTTCAACTTCCTCAAATGGTGTAATAGCATTGCAAACATCGTCTTCCCCGTGCACTATTATTTCTTGCTGCTCCTACTCAAATTTTACCATTTGATGTAAAGAAGATGGTACTGCTTTCGCTGCGTGGATCGACGGATGTCCTAACAAGAGGTTGTATGATACAGCGACATCCAGCACTTGAAACTCTATAGTGAATTCCATTAGTCCGATAGCAAACTCTAGTATGATATCCCCCATGGTGTTCTTTCCGCCTCCATCAAAACCCCTCACAGATACACTGTTTCGGTGAATTCTCTCATGATTGACTTTCAACTTCCCTAGAGTTGACAATGGACAGATAGTGGCGCTTGATCCGTTGTCCACCAAAACACGAGTTACTACAGACTCTTCACATTTTACCGTGAGGTATAGTGCTTTATTATGTTCTGTCCCTTCTAGTGGCAACTCGCTGTCTAAAAATGTTATCTTAATTGTCTCAAAGATCCTGTTTGTGACTTTCTCCAGATGACATACCGAGATTTTCTCCGGTACGTGGGCTTCATTTAGAATCTTCATTAATGCCTTTCTATGTTCATCAGAATGAATTAGCGGGGATAACAACGATATTTGCGCAGGCGTCTTCCTCAATTGCTCAACTATAGAGTAGTCTTGAGCTTTCATCTTCTTTAGAAATTCCATATCTTTTTTATCAATGATTGCTTTCTGCACATAAGCTGGATTTTCTTTCATCACTTTCGTCTTTCTCAAAACATCCGGCGCAAAGTATCGCCCAGAGCGAGTTAAACATGAGTTTCACAAATTTCCCCCTTAACTTCTTTCCATTTATATATTATTGTCACCTTATCACAATTCCAAGGTATAGCCTTGGTATTCACAACTGGCATCTACACAATTGGTTTGATAACCACTGGCTCTATATAAGCCCCTTTCACAGTCAGTATGGGCTTTACCCCAGGTACTATTACTTTCATGGGCTCAGTCTCACTCATCACCGATGGCTGTTTTACTGGTAACTCAATTAACAATTTCTCACTTTCAACTTTCTCATTGACCTTGCTATTTGGTTTAATTGTCATCACCATCTAAGAAGGTTTTCTGCAGCATTCTCCCTGTACTAACTCTATCATATCTGTCTCATGATGTGCTGGCGAAGGATTTTGTGTTATATTTGGACTCACTGGAGCTTGCACCTCAATTCTCCTGGAGTCATTGAGTTCTTATATTGCAGACTTTAAGTGCCAACACTTCTCTGTATCATGTCCCGGTGCCCCAGAATAGTATTCACAATGGACATATTGGTCTAAATTTCTGGGTGGAGGGTTAGGAATTTTAGGTTCGATGGGGTTCAACATTCCTAGTTTTGTCAATCGATGAAAGAGACTGGTATATGATTCTCCTAGAGGGGTGAATGTTCTTTTCGTTTGAGCCCTATCACCTTTTACTTCGGGATCAGAACGGAAGTTGGGTCGGTTTGGATTTTTGTAGGTTTTTGAAGGTGGATAAGCATTTTGTGCATGGTAGACATTTTGAGGAGTTGGGGTACGCCATGAAGATGGAGGCGGTAGGTAAGGTTGAGCATGTTGGACAGAAAATTGTGGACCGGTTGGAGGATATTAAGGTGGAGGTGAATTATATGGTACTTGTGGAAATGGTTGGTATGGGCGAGGTTGATGATGATATGGGTTGGGGCCCCGGGACCAAGATCTACCTTCAATAACCGCCACTTCTTCCTTCTTCTTCTTTCCAATCGACCCTCCAGTTCTCATCTGTATTGCTTGGTTTGTAGCCAAGATGGCTGAGTAGCTCATAATCTTATTCGTCTTTAGACCTTCTTCTACAAAACTCCCCATCTTTACTACCTTGTTAAAGGTTTATCCAATTACAGATACCAAATGACCGTAGTATGTCGGCTCCAAAGCTTGTAAGAAACAATCTACCATTTCTCTTTCTTTAATTTGTGGATCTACACATGCCGCCTGTTTCCTCCACCTAAATCCATACTCCCGAAAACTTTCTCCGGGTTTCTTTTCCATCTTAGTTAATGACAATCTATCATGGATAATTTCCAGATTATATTGGAAATGGTTTGCAAATGATTGAGCTAAATCATCCCAAATGAACCATCGGGTATGATCTTGACGAGTGTACCATTCCAATGCCGAGCCACTAAGGCTTTGATTGAAGTAGGCCATAAGTAGTTCATCCCTTCCTCCAGCTCCACGCATTTTACTACAGTATCCTCTCAGGTCGGCCACTAGATCACCATGGCCATCATACATGTCAAATTTTGGAAACTTAAACCCGGCAGGTAGCTATACTTTACGAAACAAACATAAATCCTTGTACGCCACACTAACTTGGCCTCCCAGACCCTGCCTATTGCAAAACGACTGCTCAAGGCTCTTTATTTTCCTAGCCATCTCCTTTTGTTCAGGGTTTCTAGCAGGTTTCTTCTGCTCCGTCATGTCGATGACTGGGGTGTAAGAATCATTTTGCCTGAATGTGTGTTCTGGCGGGTAGTAATGATTATCCTGGACATGAAATATAAGCTCGCTAGAGGATTTATGTAAAGTGGCTGGTGGCGATGCCAGATACACTGGAGCGACCTTGGGTGGTGGTGGTGGAGCTTTTTTAGGCAGGGGTGGCGGTGCTTGTGATGTAGTGGCGTAATAGTGTGGGTAAGCAGGATATGTGGAAGATGAGTTCATGGTGGGTGGTTCTTGGTTTTGGTTCGAAGGAGGAATATATATGGGGTTGGCTCGGTAAGAAGGTAAGGGTTTCCCCCTTGACCAAGAATGGTACAATTCTGACATCTGATGTTTCAATTTGTACATCTCTTCCTTCATACTAGTTACATCTATAAATTCTTCCTCTTGCACATGATCCATAATTGTAGGCTCAGTTTCTTGGGTTACCGCTTTATTCGTGTGTTTAGAAGGAGTGTTGTAGCTATGATGTGCCAAAATACCAATTGCTAACTGTTTTATCTAATATTCATCAACAACAAATATTTGTTAATAGTTAGATCATAAGGGATAAACATCACAAGTTTAAAAACACAATTTTTTCCTAGTAATTATGCATCATCCCGTCATTATTCTTCTTTTTAAACCGTCAATTTTATTTTTTCACTTTTGTTTTTCTTTAATTATTTAATTGCTTTCGTTGTTTCTTTTTTCTTTTTCTTTGTTTTTTCCTTTTTCTTTCCTCTCTTTTCTTTTCTTTTCGTTTTTCGTTTTTCGATCCAAAATGTTTGCCTATCGCTCAAGCAATCTGCATATATAAGAGAAAAATAATTTCTTTTGAATTTTCATTGATATTCAAACATCAGTTACAAATGATGTTGTACTAAAACATTTAAAAATGTAGAAAGACAATACAAATACAAAATGCATGCGCTATAAATACATTAAACCCCCTAGTGCCAGAGAGACATCGTTCGGTCTTACCGCGGGCCTATATGCTAATCCACTTTGGAGTTTGTCCAGGTTGGTCATTACTTGTTTCACAAAGATCATTGCTGCTGAGGTGAATGTTGACTGAGACATATCCTCAAAGAGTTGGCATTTCAGTGTGATGTATTGAGCAATGTTGACAATTCTTTCCCTGATGACCCCTTTCTCTTGAAGCAACCTACCAATCTGTTCGGCACATGCATCTAAGGTTTGCCGGTTCTTCTTTTGAAGTTGTTGTAGCTCCAATTCTAACCGAGCCATGACCATGTAGCAATGTTCTCTCTCCACATCAAAGTCTTTAGTTTGTTTACTACTTTTGACCTCGACTGTAATGATCTTCTTCCTCAACCGGGCTACTTCAACATTATGTTCATTTTTTAACTGTCGAAGCACCCGAGCTGTTTCTTCGGCGTTCTTGGCCAATTGTTTCTGAACCCCATCTAGTTTCTTCTCAGCTTTATCTAGATCAAAGCTATAGTCGTTCATTTTGCGCCGTAGATTTTCAATAAGCTTCTCAACTTAGGCAAGTCGAACTGGGGTTTCGGTAGTTTTTCTCATCTTTACAATCTAAGCCTTCAAAGTTTCATTTTCTTTTATCAATTGTTTGTTTTCACCCTCATCAGCTGCTGCTTGTAGGCTGCTTTCGAATTTGAGATCCTGGAATTGTTTTTCTAACAAGCTGATTCTAGCTCAATATTCATTTTCCTTGGCCATCCAATCTTTTTGTTCCTTAGACTGCTTGGCAAACTCTTGAATATGAGGCCTCTTCGTCGGTCTCTCATGCTCAACATCTCTACGATACCATGCGGAATACCCCGGTGATACTTCTATTCTAGCCAGGTCTCTCACACAATTGTCTATTTTCAGGCATTGGCATTCATTCCATATTTGCCGAATTTTTGCTTCCGGGAATTGCCCATCAGGACCGATTTCTATTGCTTGAATGCTGAGGTCCCCATCTTTCGGCACAACCTGATATCTTCCGAGTTTCCTTAATACCCGGTATGGCGCATAAGGTTGGATGCTCTTGAGACCCATTAACAGAAAATATGACCTTTTTGCTGGCATGTATGTAACTTCGTTGAGGGGCAACCATCCATATGCCCAATCTATCTGGCTAGCACTCAGTGATCGCAAATATGTGATCCAACCTTTTGATCCTTCTAGCAACTTGGCTTTTTTGTCCTCACATAGAATTCTTTCACGTCTTTTCAGACGATCCATAACTTGAAAACAGTGGGTGGCAGCATAAATGCTCTATCATTAACCATTTATAGAAGTAAATTACACCCCTCGAAGAAATCTTGTTCTGCTTTGCAAGTTATGAGAGCACGGAAGATATCGGCCAATATCATTGGTGCCAATGTACTGTTGTCTTGCAAAAAGTGAGTACTGGCAATTCCGGTGACTCTAATGTCAATATTTCCATCTTTTCTCGGGAATATGATCAATCCCAAAAAGCCTACCATAAAGGCGAAACACCTGTGTTCCTCCCACTTAGCCCGGTTCGCTTTGCTGTAGAGTTTATTTGTTGGATAATTTTATCCTCCAACGTGGCCATATCTGCGGTATATAAAGCTCATAGTGCAGAACCCATGAACCAAGTCTTCATTGTGAATATTTCTGGCAATCTTTAAGGAGTCGAGGAATATATGCACTGTAATAGCCCTTGGGGCTACCGGATATTTGTCTTTTAGGGGAACCTCGCCTTTCCCAATGTAGTTAGCAATTTCTACCAATGTCAGAGTGAGATCAAAATTTGAAAAGTGGAGCACATTATGTGCGAGGTCCCAGCAAGCAACTAGAGCCCGGATAATATCACCTTGAGGTATTATGTTCAACATCCCAGTAAGATCTTTCAAATATTTGTTGACCCAATCCTGTCCTTCTTGGCCTAGATCATTCAACCATAATCGCAACTCCAAAAGGATTTTGTTCATTAGTGCAAATCGTTCATTTTGTATTGTGCTGATCATGCACATTTTTTAAAGGTGATTTATTCAAAAAGGAAAATTTTTTTCAAAGACAATTTCTCATTATTTCGAAAGAGTTAACCTTTCCATATTTCATTTGAAAATTTCAAGGCTATTGTTTAAAGAGAAAAAGAAATGACTTCAAAGCAGCCATTTTGGCACAAACAGCCGTCTAGCTTCCTTTCGCAATATTCGGCTATTTTCAAAAACAGCATTACTTTGATTTATTGAGAACTAAAATTTGCCATTTTTTTGCTTATTCTTTAAAAGGGGTGGTTGGACCCGTCACCGGTTGCCTACGTATATTGCCTAGTGGTGAGAATCAAACCTGCGTAGTTTTGTCAAATTGTTTTACGACCAATTATTTCAAAAAAATTTCCACCTATATTCAAACTTTTGACAGTGTTTCGTCAGAATTTTGGTGTTTTCTATTCTAAAATTTTCTCTCTTTTTGTTTTAAGGAATTTATCTGGTCATCATAATAATCTAGGACAAATAAATGCAACATATAATCATGATCGGTCGTTTATATCCGGGTGACCTATCTTAGACGGACCCAACCCCTGTGTTGAGTCCCCTAAGTCAACTATGATGCAAATAAACGTCCTAAATCTAGGCTCAATATCCTGATTTTTCATGGTACTAGACTGTATACCCGAGTGGACAACTCGGATCAAGGAGGGGGCTACGTACCGGGGACTCGCGGGATCGTCCGGCTTTGAAACTTTTTCGGACACTATTTTCTTATTGGGTGTTGACTTAACAGAAAGGGGAGTCTCAACCAGTAAGCACATCCCCGGAGGTAAAAAGAGAAGGGTTTTCGGCACAATTTTATATATACAATTCGCGTAATATCAAAGCGGTAAACATGTAGCACATTGATCAAAACATATAATGAAATCAAATAATATCAACAACAATTTAATCGAGCTCGAATTTTTAAACACTGAACCGAAGTTCTGGGTTGCTTGTCCCCAGTAGAGTCGCCATAGCTGTCACACCTCCCTTTTTTACTAATTTTTTATATATAAAGTATACACCGTTATTTACTAATACACCCCATGAAGGGATATAATAATAACAATAGGGAAGGAGTTTTTCCACTTTAAGGACAATCGGAACGGGATTTATTTAAGTTTCAGAGTAGCCACTTGGTAAAATAATGGTGTCCCAAGCAACCAGTTTAATCCTGAATCTGAGGAAATTATGACTCTGTTTTAACAGTCCGTGAAACTAGAAATCCAGATAAGGAATTGTGTTAATCCGGGAGAAGGTATTAGGCACTCCCGACTTTTGTGGTTCTAGCACGGTCGCTCAACTACTGTATTTGTCTTATTTGATTTCTTTATATTCTTTTTACAAATGTTAGTGTCCCGCTTTGTTATTTTTAAGGACTTGTGAAGTCACGAAAACGTATTTCGACTCACACCGCAACCAGTACGCCTGTGACTTTAGTGCATTTCAGCTTCGCCGGGATTTGAGATTTGAGTCACATAAATATGCACTCGTATTAAGAATGTATATTTTAATCGTGCCTATAATGTCTACGTCTTATTAACTTTAGGGAAGACCGTGAAATTTGCTAAAAGGTCCTTTCGAGTCTAACACTTTATATTGAAATCTATTTGGGGGGCCCTGTATATTTTCATCTTCAAGACGAGGCTCATCCCTTATTTTTAATGTATTCCTAAGTTTCTAGATTTTCTATTTTTGTTTTTTCCTCAAGGTATATATATATATATATATATATATATATATATATATATATATATATATATATATATAAATGTTTCAAATTTTGTGTCATTATTCGTATTATCTTTTAATGGGATTCAAGCCATTTTTATATGTTATTGGGCCTGGAGTCCAAGCAAGCCTCGTATTATGGTGCCCAAGTGCAGCAGATTAAATCTGATTCCAGCTATCATTCTTTCTCTAATCTGAGGCATTAATGCCAAATTTATTATGCTTGGGCCTGTATTCGCAGTGAGTAATTACAGAAATACTAGGCACTAAAGTCATTTTTAGCCTTATTGGCTTTATTAAATCTTTAGGAATGCCATTTATTATTCCTGTTATACCCTTAGTTTTTATTCCAAATTACCCCACCTACTAAGCTAGGGTTATGAATTATTTAATTAGTAACCACTACTTATATATATTTTAAGACTTAGCCAATTCTAGACCCCAAACCCCTTTCATATTTAGCCAACATTTATCAGACCCAAACCATTATATGAAACATAACCTCTTGTTAAAAATATGGCAACTAATTAACAAACATAGATAGTTTTTCAGAAATAGCCATTTAATACAGCTAAGTAATCAATATAACCACTCAATAATAAAGATAACCATTTAACAACCAAATTTTATCTTTCAGAAATAACCACAACATAGAAATACACACTATAAACAAACTTATTTTTCAAAATTAGCCACAAAATCTATACAATCATGACCCAAGTCACAAAAACATCCAAAGATTCAGAATGAACTCACAAATGAATCAAGTTACAAATATAGCCAATTTTATGTTATTTTATACATATAGCCTTAATCGCAAATTAATTTTCAATCAATCAGAACTCAGAGGAGAAATTTTGATAATGGTTGAATTCCAACTATTCAAAACTCAATTTTAGACAGAGCATGATGAACAAACATATAAACAGGCTTAGTTTCTTATGATTCATGCGTGGTAAACACTAAAAACCCTAAGAACAATTTAGTAGACTTAGGAATATGTAAGATTCACCCAAACAGATATAGATTATTGTTCTTCAAACATGCAGGAGAGACAAGTCCATAAGAATATCATAGGCATGCCAAGAAAGCATTTTCAGATTCAGCAAACAAGAAAAATAGAAACAGAGATGGTAAACTTAGCTTTTGGGCTTTTATTTTCCTTTTCTTTTCTTTCTTTCTTTTCTTTCTTTCTTTCTTCTTTATTTATTCTTTCTTTCTTTCCAGATCTCCAAAATTTCGAAGATGTTTAGTGTTCTGATTTATTGACTTGTCCGATGAGGCTTTTGATTTGAGTTTTGGTGTGTGTGGGGTGGTTTGGGGGATTTTTTTTTTAAAAGCCACTAAGCGTGTTGCTTAGGGTTGATTTTCATATATAATAAAGGAGAGTACAAAAATGGAGGGGGGCATAGACCTGACCTCCGCAATATATGAACAAGTACAATTTGGAGAGACTTGTAATCTATGGTGTCGCATATGACTAAGCATAATAGTTCATATGGACAATGGTACAAACTAGCGGTTAGTACTAAGTTAAATATGAACAAAATATAGAGGCCTAAGCTAACTAGTCGGTTCCAAAGGTACCAACCTCTACACTTGTGATAGTATAGGATAAACCTATGAGAGGTGACAAAAATTCTATCATAATGAGAGACTCTATCTTCTACCTTGCTTTGGCATGAGAGTACAAGAAAGCTAGATAGAAGATAGTGGGCAAAAACAGTCCAATGAGCTTGTTCGATCAATCTTGAAGCCTTGACACAGGAGAGAGATCTCTGAAGTGACTTTGTCGAGGAGTCCTTGTATGCAATTGTTCTTGTGTCTTTCCCTTGGCAGTGAATGCTGAGGTTAGCTACTATGGCCAAGACACTTGCCAATGAGAATACATGTGTTGCCAGGGAACTGTTGGGATGCAAAAGTAGGGTTGCACAATTGTCCATCTGTCCAGAGGCAATGACAGGAGAGAGTGGGCCTCGCAGGTGTTCCTTGTCAGCTGTGAATGCAGTTGTAATTGCTGCATTTTGTTGAGTCCTTTTGTAGTTGTTTCTTTTGAACACTTCAACTTTCGTAGATGCATTTGGTTGTAATCCTTGTACACTATGGCAGTGGCATTTATGATGGCTAACTGGAGAGATTTCTTGATCAAATTGACAACCACTCAGCAGAATGAGCATTCTAGATGCTAATACCACTGCCAAAGTGGTTTGAGGGGTTGGGTTGTTTTTGAGTGCTCGCTGGAGTAGGGTTTCGGCGAGTCTTTTTATTTTATTCGAGAAGTTCCGAGGTTATTCGAGACTAGCGCCTAGATGGGGTGATAGATCACCTCAAGGTGGTCCTACGGTGTTAATCTCAAGTGTTGGTTCATAGTTGGTGAGGTCGCCGGTTAGGGTTCTGGCGATCGGAGTTTCAAGAAGAGGGGGGTCATTTTGGTTTGGTGGGGTTTTATGGTGGTTTGCAGGGTTTTTTGGGTGATGGGTGGAGTGTTAATGGCTCGCCTGAGCCGGAGAAGGTGGATGTGATAGGTTGGCGGACCAGTCTCAATGGGAGACCAAGGAAGAAGAAGAAGAAGGGTCTCAGGGAGGCGGCTAGGGTTATACAGGTTTGATATATGTGTGTGTGTAATGAATTATGAATGAGAGATTGGCAATATAGACCATCTGTATCTCGTTGATTATTGTCCCTTGGATTAACCAAGATCAACGGCCAGGAATTTTTGCCTCAAAATGGCATCGTTTAGTTAAATGAAAGACTTCTTCATGTCCGTTGGATATTGAGTTTGGACGGCTGTGATTGTTTCACTTTTACTATGTCGTTTGGCTTTTAACGAGACATTGCCTTGTCCGTTTGATCAATTGCTCTGAACGGACAATATTAATCTCTTTCACGACGTCATTTAATTTTCAATGGAACCGCCTCATCTGGTCCGTTAGATTCAGTTCATCAACGGTTGATATTTATTTTGGCTAATACGGCGTCGTTTGGGTATGAGCCTGGGCAGACCATGCCTGTGTTTTGGGCCTGGTATATTTGGGTTTGGGGTATATAAATATTATCTTATTAATAGCCCAAACTATACTTGTATTTTGTGTTTTTAGTTTTTATTTTAATTATTTCTTGTATTTTCTTTTTTTTTTGTATTTTATATTTCTCTTTTTGTATTTATTTTCAACTGTTATATTCCTTTTATTTTTATATTTATCCTGATTTTTTTCTTGATTTTCTAGTATTTTTGCCATTTTTTCTTTTATTTTTTGGTATTTTTGTATTTTTCTTGATTTTTCTGAATTTTCATATTTTTATGATATTTTCTAATTGATTTCTTTTTGTAACTTTAATTTCAACTTTATTTTTTTAAATAAAAATCAAAAGTATTTCAATTAAATCACACAATTGCACACCAAAAACTATGTTTGTATGATTTTTATATTTATATTGGAATTTAATTGCCTAGTGCAAAAATCATTTGCTCACACTATGGCCATGTTTTGACACGTCATAACTAGTGCCATGCCTATGTACTCCCATGTCCTGTGACGTCCTAACATGTCATATAGCCACGTCGTGCGACATCCTGACACATCCTGAATCGTGCCTTGCCCATGCCCTACTATGTCCTGCAACGTTCTGACATGTCCTGACACGTGCCATTGCCATGTCCTGACACGTCCTGATTCATCCCATGCCCTTGTCCTGCCATGTCCTGCGACGTCCTAACACATCTCATGGCCACATCCTGCGATATCCTGGCCCGTGCCATGTCCATGCCCTACCATGTCCTGCAACATCATGACACGTCTTGAAACATGCCATGGCCATGTCCTGACACGCCAGACCCATGCCATGCCCACATCCTGCCATGTCTTGACACATCTTGTGGCCACGTCCTGTGATGTCCTAACACGTCCTGACCCGTGCCATGTCTAGCCTTGGCCTGTCCTGCAACATTCTGATACGTCCTGAAGCATGCCATGGCCATGTCCTGACATGTGCTAACTCGTGCCATGCCCACTTCTTGCCATGTCCTACAATGTCCTGACAAGTCCTCTGGCCACTTCCTACAACATCCTGACATGTCTTGACCCGTGTCATGGCCATGCCCTCGCATGTCCTGCGATGTCCTAACATATCCTAAAACACATCATGGACATTTCCTGACACGTCTTGACCATGACATGCGCACGTCCTACCATGTCATGCAATGTCCTAACACATGCTGACCCGTGACATGGCCATGTCTTGACATGCCTGAACTGTGCCATGCCCACGTCCTGCCATATCCTGCGATGTCCTGACCGACCTGACCCATGCCATGGCCAACCCCTGCCATGTCATGTGACATCCTACATGGGTAATGGCCATGTCTTGACACATCCTGACCCGTGCCATGCCCTTGTCCTGCCATGTCCTGTGACATCATGACATATCCTGTGGCCACGTCCCGTAATGTCCTGACCCGTGCCATGGCCACGGCTTACCATGTCCTAAAACATGCCATGGCCATGTCTTGACACGTCCTGACCCATGCCATGCCTACGTCCTACCATGTCTTGCGACATCCTGACACGTCTTGTGGCCAAATCCTGCAATGTCCAGAAACATCCTCACCCGTGCCATGGCCTCGCCATGCCATGACCTACGATGTCCTGACACGTATTGAAATGTGTCATGGCCATGTCTTGACATGACATGACCCGTGCCATGCCCATTTTCTGCCATTTCCTGACATGTATTGTGGACACGTCCTGCGATATTGTGATATGTCCTAATCGTGCCATGGCCATGCCCTGACCTGTGCCATGCCTACATCCTACCATGACCTGACACAATCCTGTGGCCACGTCTTACGATGTCCTAACACGTCCTAACCCGAGCCATGGCCATGTCTTGATACGTCCTAACCGATTCCAAGCCCACATCCTTCCATGTCTTGCAATGTCTTGACACATCTTGTAGCCACGTCCTACGAAGTCCTGACACGTCCTGACGGGCCATACCCTGCCATGTCCTGCCATGTCTTGACACTTCCTAACATGTGCCATGGCCATGTACCGACATATCCTGACCCGTGCCATGCACTTCAATTTCCATGTTGTGCGATATCCTAACATATCTTGTGGTCACATCTTTTGCCATCCTGACCTGTGCCATAGCCACGACCTTCCTGTCCTCCGACAACATGACACATCCTAAAACGTGCCATAGCCATGTCCTAACATGTCTTGACCTGTGCCATGCCCACATCCTTCCATGTCTTGACACGTCCTGTGGCCACGTCCTACGACGTCCTGACACGTCTTGATCTGTGACATGACCACACCCTGGCATGTCCGACGACATCCTGAAATGTGCCATGGCCATATCTTGACACGTCCATGGCCCTTGCCATTCCCACGTCCTTCCATTTCCTGCGACGTTCTGACACGTCTTGTGGCCACGTACTACAACATCTTGAAATGTCTTGACCCATGCCATGGCCATGCCCTGGCATATCCTGCAACATCCTGACACATCGTGAAATATACCATGACTATGTCCTGACAAGTCTTGACCCGTGACATACCCATGTCCTGCCATGTGCTGCGACATCCTAACACGTCTTGTGGTCATATCCTGCAATGTACTTACATGTCCAGACATATGCCATAGCTAGCCTGGCGATGTCCTCACACATCCTGAAATGTGCTATAGCCATGTCCTGACACATCCTGACCCGTTCCATGCCCACGTCCAGCCATGTCCTGACACGTCCTGTAGCCACATCCTGCGACGTCCTTACACGTACTAACCCATGCCATGGCCACGCTTTGCCATGTCTTGTGATGGCCTAACACATCCTGACACGTGCGATGGCTATGTGCTGGCACATCCTGACCCGTGCCATGCCTACGTCCTATCATGTTTTGATAAATCATGTGGCCATGTCCTGCGATGTCCTGACCCGTTCCATGGCCATGTCTAGACACGTCCTAACCCGTTCCATGCCTACATCCTGCCAATACCTACGACGTCCTTACAGATCCAGAAGTCACATCCTATAATGTCCTAACACGTACCTTGGCCACGCCCTACCATGTCCTGCAATGTTCTCACATGCTCTGGCACGTGCCATGGCCATATCTTAACATGTCCTGACCCGTGTCATGCATTTTTCCTACCATGTCGTGCGACATCCTAACACATCTTGTGGACACATCCTGCAATATCCTGACACGTCGTGACCCATGCCATGGACATGTCATGACGTGTCTTGCAACATCTTAACACATCATGTGGCCACGTCCTGCTATATTTTGACACATCATGACCCGTGCCATGGCCACGCCTTGCCGTGTCCTGTGATATCTTGTCACATTTTTAAACGTGCAATGGCCATGTCCTAACACGTCTTGACCCATCCCATGCCCATGTTCTGCCATGTCCTGATATGTCATTTGGCCATGTCTTACAGCATCCTAACACGTCCTGAACCATGCCATGCCCACGTCTTACTATGTCCTAACACATCTTGACATGTGCCATGGCCATGTGCTGACATTTCCTGACCCATGCCATGCACATGTCCTGCCATGTCCTGACACGTCCTATGGCTACATCCTGCGACATCCTGACTCGTCCTGAAATATGCCATGGACATGTCCTGACACATCCTAACCCGTGCCATGACCACGTCCTGCCACGTGTTGACATGTCTTGTGGCCACGTACAATGACGTCCTGACTTGTGCCACGGCCATGCACTGCCATGTCCTGCGACGTCTTGATACATCTTAAAAAGTTCCATGGCCATGTCCTGACATGTCCCAATTTGTGCCATGCCCATGTCTTCCCATGTCCTGCGACTTCCTGACAAGTCTTGTAGCCATGTCCTGCAATGTCATGACACGTCCTGACCCGTTCTATGGCCAGCCCTGCCATGTCCTGCGATATTCGGACACGTCCTGAAATGTGCCATGGCTATGTCCTAACATGTCCTGACCTGTGCCATGCCCACGTCCTACCATGTCCTGATACGACCTGAGGCCACATCCTGACACATCCTAACCCATGCCATGGCAACACCCTGCTATGTCTTACGACATCCTGACACATCCTGACATGTGCCATGGCCGTGTGTTGACACGTTTGGACTTGTGCCATGCCCGCGTCCTACTATGTCCTAACACGTACTGTGGCCACGTCATGTGACATCCTGATATATCCTGACCCTTGATATGGCCATGTCTTGACATGTCTTGACTCGTGCCATGCCCATGTACTACCATATACTATGACGTCCTATAGCCACGTCCTACGACATCCTGAAACATCCTGAATCATGCCTTGGTCACGCCCTACCATGTCCTGACATGTCTTGACACGTGCCATGGCCATGTCGTGACACGTCCTGACTTATGCCATGACCTTGTCCTGCCATGTCCTATGCGGTCCTAACATATTTTGTGGCCACGTCCTACGACATCCTGACCCGTGCCATGGCGATGCCTTGCCATGTGCTACAAACTTCGTGACACGTTTTAAAACATGCCATTTCCATGTCCTAACACGTCCTGACCTGTACCATGTCCTGACACGTCTTATGGCCATATCATGCGACGTCTGACATGTACTGACCTATGCCATGGGCATGCCTTGCCATGTTCTACAATTTCTTGAGATGTCCTAAAACGTGCCATGGCCATGTCCTGACACCTCTTGACTCGTGCTATGCCCACTTCCTGCCATGTCATGCGACATCCATGCACATCTTGTAGCCATATCCAACGACATCCTAATATGTGCCTTGGCCATGCCCTGCCATATCCTGCAACATCCTAACATGCCCTGGCATGTGTCATGGCTATGTCCTGACACGTCCTAACCCGTGTCATCCCATTGTCTAGCCATCTCATGCGACGTCCTAACACATCCTGTGGCCAGATCTTGTAATGTCCTGACACGTCCTGACCTGTGCCATGGCCACGTCATACCTTGTCCTACGACATCCTAACACGTCCTGTGGCCAAATCCTGAAATATCCATACATATCCTTACCTGTGCTATAGCCACGCCTTTCCATGTCCTACGATGGCCTGACCAGTGCAATGGCCACGCCCTACCATGTCTAGTGACATCTTGACACGTTCTGAAATATGCCATGGCCATGACCTGACACGTACTAACTCGTGCCATGCCCACGTTTTGCCATGTCCTGACACGTCCTGTGGCCATGTCCTACGATGTTGTAACGCGTCCTAACCCATGTCACGCGCATGTCTTGCCATGTCCTCACACGCTTTGACATGTGCCATGGCCATATGCTGACACTTCATGACCCATACCATGCCCATGTCCTTCCATGTCTTGACACATCCTATGGCCACATCCTGCGACATCCTGACACATCCTGAAACGTGCCATGGCCATGTACTGACACGTCCTAACCCGTGCCATGCCCACGTCCTGCCATGTCTTGACATGTCTTGTGGCCACATCCAATGACGTCCTGACCTACGCCATAGCCAAGCCTTGACATGTCCTGCGATGTCCCGACACATCCAAAAATGTGCCGTGGCTATATGCTGACACATCCTGACTCGTGCCATGCCCACATCCTCTCATGCCCTGCGAATTCCTGACAAGTCTTGTAGCCACATCCTGCAATGTCATGACACGTCCTGACCTAAGCCACGGCCAGCCCTGCCATGTCATGCGATGTGTTGACATGTCTTGAAATATGCCATGGCCATGTCCTGACATGTCCTGTCCCGTGCAATGCAAACCTTTTTCCATGTCCTGACATGTCTTGTGGTCATGTCCTACGACATCCTAACACGTACTGACCCATGCCATGGCCACGACTTGCCATGTCCTGTGATGTCCTAACACGTCCTGACACGTGCCATGGCCATGTGTTAACACGTCCTGACCCGTGCCATTCCTACGTCCTTCCATGTCCTAACATGTCATGTGGCTAGGTCGTGCTACGTCCTGACATGTCCTGACCCATGCCATGGCCATGTCTTGGCGCATATTGACCCGCTCAATGCCCACGTCCTGCCATGTCCTATGATGTCCTAACATGTCCTGTAGCCAAATCCTGCAATGACCAGACCCATGTCTTGGCCACGCCCTGCCATGTCCTACAACATCGTGACATGTCTCGACACGTGCCATGGCCATGTCCTAACAAGTGCTGACCTGTGTCATGCCCTTATCCTGCCATGTCTAATGACGTCCTGCCACATCCTATGGCCACATCCTGAAACGTCTTGAGCCGTGCCCTGGCCACGCCCTTCCTTGTCATTCAAAATCCTTACACATCCTTAAACATGTCGTGGCCATGTCTTGACATGTCCTGACCCAAGAAATGCATAGGTCCTACCATATCTTCACATGCCTTGTGGCCATATCCTGACACGTCCTGACCGACCTAACCCATGCCATGGCCAACCCCTGCCATGTCATGTGACATCATGACACGTCTTAACATGGGCTATGGCCATGTCCTGACATGTCCTGACACGTGCCATGCCCTTGTCATGCCATGTCCTATGACGTAATAACACATATTGTTGCCACGTCCTGCAATGTCCTGACCCATGCCATGGCCATGCCTTACCATGTCCTAAAACATGCCATGGCCATCTCTTGACACGTTCTGACCCATGCCATGCCCACGCCCTGCCATGTTTTGTGACATCCTGACACGTCGTATGGCCACGTCCTGCAATGTCCTGACACATCCTCACTCATGTCATGGCCACGCCATGCCATGTCCTGCGACATCCTGACACGTATTGAAATGTGTCATGGCCATGTCCTGACATATCCTGACCCGTGTCATGCCATGTTTTGCCATGTCCTGACATGTCATGTGGACACGTCCTACCACGTCGTGATATTACCTAACCATGCCAAGGCCACGCCTTGCCATCTCATGTGACATCCTGATACTTCTTGACATGTGCCATGGCCATGTGTTGACAAGTCCTGACCTGTGCAATGCCTACATCCTACCATGTCTTGACACCTCCTGTGGCCACGTCTTGCGATGTCCTAACACGTCCTAACCCGAGCAATGGCCATGTCTTAATACATCCTAACACGTTCCATTCCCATGTCCTGCCATTTCTTACAACATCCTGACACGTCTGTAGCCACGTCCTACTAAGTCCTGACACGTTCTGAACCGTGGCTTGGCCACACCCTGTCATGTCCTACCATGTCCTGACACGCCCTAACACGTGCCATGGGCATGTACTGACACGTCCTGACCTGTGCCATGCCCTTCACTTGCCATGTTGTGCTATATCCTAACACATCCTGTGGCCATATCCTGTGCCATCCTGACGTGTGCCATAGCCACAACATTCCTATCCTCCGACATCCTCACACGTCCTGAAAAGTGCCATAGCTATGTCTTAACACGTCCTGACCTGTGCCTTGCCCACATCCTTCCATGTCTTGAAACGTCCTATGTCCACGTCCTACGACATCCTGACACATCCTGACCTATGCGATGGCCACGCCTTTGCATGTCCTACAACATCCTAAGATGTCCTGAAACGTGCCATGGCCGTATCTTGACACGTCCATGGCCCTTGCCATTCCCATGTCCTTCCATGTCCTGCGACGTCCTGACACGTCCTGTGGCCACGTATTGCAACATCCTAAAACGTCCTGACCCATGCCATGTCCCCATAGCATATCTTGCAACATCCGTACACGTCCTGAAATATGACATGGCTATGTCCTGACAAGTCCTGACCCGTGACATGCCCACGTCCTGCCATGTGCTACAACATCCAAACACATCTTGTGACCACATCCTGCAGTGTCCTTACACGTCCTGATGTATGCCATAGCTAGCCCTACGATGTCCTGACACATCCTGAAATGTGCTATAGCCATGTCCAGACACATCCTGACCCGTTCCATGCCCACGTCCTGCCATGTCCTAATACGTCTTGTGGCCACATCCTGTGATGTCCTGACATGTACTAACCTGTGCCATGGTCATGCTTTGCCAAGTCTTGTGATGGCCTAACACGTCCTGACACATGCAATGGCCATGTGCTGACAGATCCTGACCCGTGCCATGCCCACGTCCTGTCATGTCGTAATACATCAAATGGCCAGGTCCTGCAACCTCCTGACTCGTTCCATGGCCATGTCTTGACACGTCCAAACCCATTCCATGCCTACATCCTGCCATGTCCTACAATGTCCTTACACATCCTGTAGTCACATCCTACGATGTCCTAACACGTACCTTGGCAACGCCCTACTAAGTCCTCCAACGTCCTCACATGCTCTGGCTCATGCCATGGCCATGTGTTGACACGTCCTGACTCGTGTCATGCACTTTTCCTGCCATGTCGTGCGATGTCCTAACACGTCTTGTGGCCACGTCCTGCAATATCCTGACGTGTCCTGACTCGTGCCATGTTTATGTTGTGCATATCCTGCGACATCCTAACACGTCCTATGGCCACGTCCTGTAATATCTTGACATGTCTTAACCCGTGCGATGGCCACACCCTACCATGTCCTATGATGTTCAGACCCGTGCCATGGCCACGCCCTGCCGCGTCCTGTGACATCTTTACACATTCTGAAATGTGCCATGGCCATGTCTTGACATGTCCTGACCCGTCCCATGCCCATGTTCTGCCATGTCCTGACATGTCATGTGACCATGTCCTACAGCATCTTGAGACGTCCTGAACCATGCCCACGTCCTACTATGTCCTGACATGTCTTGACACGTGCCATGGTCATGTCCTGACATGTCTTGACCCATGCCATGCCCATATCCTGACATGTCCTGTGGCCACATTGTGCGACATTCTGACTCTTACAAAAATGTGCCATTACCATGTCCTGACACATCCTGACCCATGCCTTGCCCACGTCCTGCCACGTCTTGACATGTCTTGTGGCCACGTCCAAAGATGTCCTGACTAGTGCCACACCCATACACTAACATGTCCTACGACGCCCTGACATATCCTAAAATGTGCCACGGCCATGTCCGGACACGTCCTAATTCATGCCATGCCCATGTCCTCCCATGTCTTGCGACTTTCTGACAAGTCTTGTAGCCTTGTCCTGCAATGTCATGACACGTCTTGACCCGTTCCATGGCCAGCCCTGCCATGTCATGTGATATCCGGACACATCTTGAAATGGTCATGGCCATGTCTTCTTACGTTCTAACCCGTGCCATGCCCACGTCCTGCCATGTCCTGACACGACCTGAGGCCACGTCCTAACATATCCTGACCCATGCCATAGCCACGCCCTGCTATGTACTACGACATCAACACACGTCCTGACACGTGCCATGGCCATGTGCTGACACGTCCGGACTCGTGTCGTGCCTGTGTCCTGCCATGTCCTAACATATACTCTGGCCACTTCCTACAACATCTTGATACATCCTGACCCGTGATATGGCATATCTTGACATGTCCTTACTCGTGCCATGCCCATGTACTGCCATGTCCTGCAACGTCCTGACACGTCCTATAGCTACATCCTGCGACATCATGACACATGCTAAATCATGCCTTGGCCCCACCCTACCCTGTTCTACAACATCCTAACATCTCCTGACACATGGCATGTCCATGTCCTGACACGTCCTGACTCATGCCATGCCTTTGTCCTGCCATGTCCTATGCGGTCCTGACACATCTTGTGGCCACTTCCTGCAACATCCTAACCCGTGCCATGGCGATGCCTCGCCATGTTCTGTAACATCCTAACACGTCTTAAAACATGCCATTGCCATGTCCTTACACGTCCTGACCCGTGCCATTTCCTGACACGTCTTATGATCATGTCCTACGACGTTTGATACATCCTGACTTATGCCGTGGCCATTCCTTGACATGTCCTACAACATCCTAATATGTCTTGAAACGTTTTATGGCCAGGTCCTGACACGTCCTGAATCGTGCCATGCCCACTTCCTTCCATGTCATGCGACGTGCTTACACATATTGTAGCCACGTCCTGTGACGTCCTGACAACGTCCTATGGCCATGTTCTGTAATGTCCTGAGAAGTCCTGACATGTCCTATGGCCATGTTCTGTAATGTCCTGACACGTCCTGACGCGTTCCATGGCCATGTCGTACCATGTCCTGCGACATCCTAACACGTTCTGTGGTCACGTCCTATAATATCCTCATATGTCCTTACCCGTTCTATGGCCACGCCTTGCCATGTCCTAGGATGTCCTTACCCGTGCAATGGCCACGCCGTGCCATGTCCTGTGACATCTTGACATATTCTGAAACGTGCCATGGCCATGTACTGACACGTCCTGACCCATGCCATGCCCACGTTCTACCATGTCCTAACACGTCCTGTGGCCACGTCCTACAATGTTCTAACACGTCCTACCCATGCCACTCCCATGTTCTGCCATGTCTTGACACGCTTTGACACGTGCCATGGCTATGTGCTGACATGTCCTGACCCATGCCATGCCCATGTCCTACCATGTTCTGTCACATCCTCCGGCCACATCCTGACCCGTTCCATGCCCACGTCCTAACCCGTTCCGTTCCCACGTCCTGCCATGTCTTGAAATGTTTTGTGTCCACGTCCGATGACGTCCTAACTCGTGCCACAGCCATGCCATGCCATGTCCTGTGATGTCCTGACACATTTCAAAATGTGCCATGGCCATATCCTGACACGTCCTGACCCGTGCCATGCCCACATCCTCCCCATGTCCTACGACTTCCAAAAACGTCTTGTAGCCACGTCCCGTAATGTCATGACACATCCTGACCCATGACATGGCCAGCCCTGCCATGTCCTGCAATGTCCTGACACGTCCTAAAATGTGCCATGGCCATATCCTGACACGTCCTGGCCCGTGCAATGCACACTTCCTTCCATGTCCTGACACATCCTGTGGCCACGTCCTATAACATCCTGACACATACTGACCAATGCCATGGCCATGCCTTGCCATGTCCTATGATATCCAAACACACCCGGAGACGTGCCTTGGCCATGTGCTGACACGTCCTGACCTGTGCCATTCCCACGTCCATCCATGTCCTGACATGTTCTGTGGATAGGTCGTGCGACGTCCTGACACGTCCTGACCCATGCCATGACAATGTGTTGATGCATCCTGACCCACTCAATGCCCACGTCCTACCATGTCCTGAAATGTCATGACACGTCCTGTAGCCACATCCTGTAATGTCCTGACCCATGTCTTCACCATGCCCTGCCATGTGCTGTAATGTCCTACCACGTGCCATGTCCATGACTTGATAAGTCGTAACCCATGTCATGCCCTTGTCCTACCATGTATAATGATGTCCTGACACATCTTATGGCCACGTCGTGCAACGTCTTGAGCCATGCCATGGCCACCCCTTTCCATGTCCTGCGAAATACTGACACATCCATAAACATGCCATGGCCATGTCCTGACATGTCCTGACCCATACAATGTGCAGGTCCAACCATATCTTGACATGCCTTGTGGCCATATCCTGACACATCCTGACATGTGCCATTGCCTCACCCTGCCATATCCTGCAATGTCCTGACACATTTTGAAACGTGCCATGGCGATGTCCTGACACATCCTGACCCATGCCATACCCACATCCTACCATGTCCTACGATGTCCTGACATGTCTTGTGGCCCCATCTTGTAATGTCCTAATATGTCCTGGATCATGCTATGTCCTACGACGCCCTAGCATGTCATGCGATGTTCTGACACATCCTAAAAAGTGCCATGGCCATGTCTTGACATGTCCTGACCCATCACATGCCCACATCCTACCATGTCCTGTGATGTCATGAGATATCCGATGGCCACGTCCTGCGATGTCCTGACACATCCTAACCCGTGCCATAGCCATGCCTTTATATGTCCTGGCCCATGCCATGCCCAGGTCTGGCCATGTCCTTTGACGTCCAAATAGGTCCTGTAGCCATGTCGTACAATGTCGTGGCCCGTGCCATGGCCACGCCTTACCATGTCTGGCAACATCCTAACACGTCTTGACACATTCATGGCTATGTCTTGATACATACTGAACTATGCCATGCCCTTGTCCTGTCGTGTCCTGACACATCCTGTGGTAGTGTCCTGCGATGTCCTAACGCATGCCATGGCCACGCACTACCATATCCTACGACATCCTAACACGTCCTGAAATGTACCATGGCCATGTGTTGTCCCGTGCCATGCCTACATCTTTCCATGTCCTGAAACGTCTTGTGGCCACGTCCTACAATGTCCTGACACATCCTGACCCATGTAATGGCCACACCATGACATGTCCTGCGATGCCCTGACACATCCTAAAATGTACCATGCCATTGCCTAACACGTCCTGAACCGCACCATACCCACGTCCTTCCATGTTCTGCGACATCGAGACACGTCATGTGGCCATGTCCTGCAATATCTTGACACATCCTGACCCATGCTTTGGATACGCCCTATCATGTCCTATGACGTCCTGGCATGCCTAAATCGTGTCAGGAATAAGTCCTGACATGTCCTGACCCATGTCATGCCCACGTCCTACCTTGTTCGAACACATCCTGTAGCCATGTCTTGCGATGTCTTGACACGTCCTAACTCGTGCCATGGCCACTTCCTGGCACGCCCTTTGATGTCTTAACACGTGCCATGGCCATGTGAAGACACGTCTTGACCCGTTCCATTCCTATGTCCTGCCATGTCCTGACACATCCTATTACGTCCAAACACGACCAGACCCGTGCTATGGCCATGTCTTCACACATCCTAACAAGTGCCATGCACACATCCTACTTGTCTTGCGACGCCCTGACACGTTCTGTAGCCTACGTCTTGTGATTTTATGACATGTCCTGACATGTGCCTTGGCAATGCCCTGCCATGTCTTGTGACGTCCTGACACATCCTAACACATGCCATGGCCACGTCTTGACATAACCCGACCCGTGTCATGCCTTGTCTTGCCATGTACTGCGATATCCTAACTTATCTTGTGGCCATGTCCTGCAATGTCCTAACCCATGAAATGGCTATGCCCTACCATATCTTGCGACATACTCACACATCTTGAAACGTGCCATGTCCATGTCCTGACACGGCCTGACACATGCCATGCCCATGTCCTGCCATGTTCTTTTATGTCCCGATGCATGATATATCTACGTCCTACCATGCCCACGTCCTGCGATGTCATGACATGTCCTGACCCATGCCATGGCCATGCACTACCATGTCCTACGACGTCCTGACACATGCTATAGCCATGTCCTGACGTATACTCTGGCCACATCCTACAACATCTTGATACATCCTGACCCGTGATATGGCATATATTGACATGTCCTTACTCGTGCCATGCCCATGTACTGCCATGTCCTGCAACGTCCTAACACGTCCAATAGCTACATCCTGCGACATCATGACACATGCTAAACCATGCCTTGGCCACACCCCACCATGTCCTACAACATCCTAACATCTACTGACACGTGGCATGTCCATGTCCTGACACGTCCTGACTCATGCCATGCCTTTGTCCTGCCATGTCCTATGCGGTCCTGACACATCTTGTGGCCACTTCATGTGACATCCTAACCCGTGCCATGACGATGCCTCGCCATGTTCTGCAACATCCTAACACGTCTTAAAACATGTCATTGCCATGTCCTTACACGTCCTGACCCGTGCCATTTCCTGACACGTCTTATGATCATGTCCTACGATGTTTGATACATCCTGACCTATGCCATGGCCATTCCTTGACATGTCCTACAATATCCTAATATGTCTTGAAACGTGATATGGCCAGGTCATGACACGTCCTGAATCGTGCCATGCCCACTTCCTTCCATGTCATGCGACGTGCTTACACATATTGTAGCCACGTCCTACGACGTCCTGACACGTGCCTTAGCCATGCCCTGCCATGTCCTGCAACGTCCTAACATGCCCTGGCATGTGCCATGGCCACGTCCAGACACGTCCTGACCCGTGTTATGCCTTTATCTTGCCATGTCGTGCGAAGTCCTGACACGTCCTATGGCCATGTTCTGTAATGTCCTGAGAAGTCCTGACATGTCCTATGGCCATGTTCTGTAATGTCCTGACACGTCCTGACGCGTTCCATGGCCATGTCGTACCATGTCCTGCGACATCCTAACACGTTCTGTGGTCACGTCCTATAATATCCTCATATGTCCTTACCCGTTCTATGGCCACGCCTTGCCATGTCCTAGGATGTCCTTACCCGTGCAATGGCCACGCCGTGCCATGTCCTGTGACATCTTGACATATTCTGAAACGTGCCATGGCCATGTACTGACACGTCCTGACCCATGCCATGCCCACGTTCTACCATGTCCTAACACGTCCTGTGGCCACGTCCTACAATGTTCTAACACGTCCTACCCGTGCCACTCCCATGTTCTGCCATGTCTTGACACACTTTGACACGTGCCATGGCTATGTGCTGACAAGTCCTGACCCATGCCATGTGTCACGCCCCAAATCGAGGAACATGACCGGCGCCTGACCGGGTTGCCCCAGTCAAGCGGACCTGGGTGCCTTTCATTCCCACGCGTTACCCCTGTGATGATTGTTTCTCATTAACCAAATATATTACTAATCATAATTGATTTCACATTAAACAAATAAAATGATACGAGTGATTCATTAACAAGATTTCAATTTTTACAACGCCCGACCTAACACAATATATATACATAAGACATGGAGTCCCACAGTTTACATGTCTATAGAGCCTCTAGAATACAAAAGGGAAATACAATACTTGCCGGTAACAAGGCTCCGGCTATACCTTACAAAACCAAAATGAAATCTAAACCGAGTGGCATGAACCACACAAGGCCCCGAGGAAGAAAGGGGCTCACCAAAAACGGGCAGTGGAGGATGAAGATACTACTGCCGATGAGCTGAAGTGCCTGCTACTGATCCACCTACAATCATGACACGAATGTAGCGCCCCCGGCAAAAGGGACGTCAGTACACTTGAATTGTACTGGTATGTATGGACAAACTTTGTCCCAAGTAAACTCAAGCCATTAAATTACATCAACAATTAATTAAGCCGAGCCAACCATGTTTCCACATTTTCCTCATTTCAAATAATTCTCACACAAAGCACTTTCTACGATCAACCAATTTAACAATAACCAATCAATCACGTAAAGCACAAGTAGTCAAACAAAGGGGCAATCGGTGCCCCACAGGTTGCAAACTCTCCTGCTGTCTCCTTTCACAATTTCACATTATTGATTTTTGTATCAATTTTCAATAGCGATTTCGATCGCTTTCCATCCTTATTGCCCCCGACCACCCTTATTACCTCGGCCACCCTTATCACCCCAACCCACACCTTATTTCACCACGTTGCGGCGTGCAACACGACCCCGCCTTACAGTTGAAAACACAACAATTTCAAACAGCAGATAAGGTACTACACAAAATTTCAACAAGTTCAAATAAGCAACTTACACATTGGTTCACGTTCTCAATTTCTTCTCAATTCAATATCACAACCATGTTACAATATTTCCACAATTCAAGTGTTTCATCTCTTTCCACAATAAACCAATTCTCAAGTGTTTCGTTTGTTTTCCACAAGGTGCCATATAGGCCATCATAGTCATTATTCACAATTCTTTTGCCAAATTAAACTCTCATTTTACATCACTCATAGCTCAACAACAAACTTCACACATATAGGCGATTTCACAAGAATCAAAATTAGCCATACATACCTGGTGATGATTTTCCTTCCTACTTTATGCTTACCCAAGATATCCTACTCTTGCCAACCTTGTTCTTGAAGACTCTTACTTCTACTCACTTCTTTTTACTAGAAATCAAGTTCAATAATCATGCGTGAGTGTAAAATTCTATTTCCAAAAGCTATTATATGCAAACCTCTCTTTACCCAATTTAAAACTGAAAATCAAAGAAAATAGTTAGGGTTTTTACCTTGAAAATATTGGGGAAGTTGAATCCTTGCCCTAGGATCCCTTGGAATTAAGTGGTTGGAACAATCTTTGAAGATGAAGAACTTCTCTCTCTAAAAACCCTCTCTTCTCTCTCTAATTTTGGTAAGATGATATGATAAAATGAAGAAGAAGTGTGTTATATTAAAGAAGAGATCGGGTCAAAATGTTACAAAAATCGGGGCCGGGGTCAATTATGCGGTGCACTATGCGACCGCAGAATCAACATGCGGTCCGCATAGTGACCGCAGAATTGCCCCAAATTTTACACAGGTTATGTTAAGAAATGCGGTCACTATGCGGACCGCATGTTGATTCTGCGGTCGCAAAGTGCACCGCAGATTTGACATGCGATCGCATATCGACCGCACTTTTGACACAATTTTGGGCAACTCACTGGAACGTTTTGCGGCAAGAATGCGGTCCGCATGTCAGGTTTGCGGTCGCATTCTTGACCGCATATTTGACATTTTTTGGAAAAATTAATTCTCTACATTTTTGAAACTTAAATCACTACCAAGGGTCGAACCGCGGCGAGCAAGCTCGCCGCGAAGAATTCTACGCATTCCTAACACATTTATTCGGACCATGACACCATAGCTACTAGGTTTTATGCACAATTATTTTACGGGGCCTTACATCCTCCCCCCCTTAAGATCATTCGTCCTCGAATGAGGATTTTGAAATAAATGAGTTTTGAAAGACATGATATGCAAGCTATCAAAATTTTGACTAACTCTTATATTTTAGAAAAATTTTGCCAGAGTTTCCTTTGTTTAATGGACATATCCACCTGTCAGAGGGCCCCCGAAACACTCTACCAAACAATAATATACAACTACAACACTTTTCACAATTGGTATACCCTTTCTTACCTCAACGAATGCACATATTCTATCACATTGTTACAATTGCACATAAACTAGTCACTTCAATGAATTCTTACCTTATTTAACCATTTTAACACACCATGTACACTTAACAATCCATTACCAATCTACACTTACTATTAGTTGTTTATTTAATACACGAATCTTTCTAAGGCTTCCATTTGTCAAGAAAGGCTCAAATGACCCAATGCGATAACACATTAAATTCATTACAAAATGAAGGAGACTTTACTAACACTAAGAGAGAAACGACTTGGACAAAATGACAATTACTAGGAGTAGAAGGGTCACCTAATTTCTTCTAGGCTTGATCAAATAATGGGGGTACTTTTGTTTCATCTCTTTTTCTGCTTCCCATGTGGCCTCCTCAACTTCTTGACTTCGCCACAATACTTTAACAGAGGCAACTTCCTTATTTCTCAACTTACGGACTTGCCTATCAAGAATGGCAACTGGAACTTCTTCATATGACAAATCTTCATTAACCTCTATAGCTTCGACTGGCATGATGGTGGATGGATCTCCAATCACTTTCTTCAACATGGACACATGGAATACCGGATGCACCGATGACATCTCAGGAGGCAACTCTAGCCTATAAGCAACTTGACCAATCCTTTGAACGATCCGATATGGCCCGACATACCTAGGACTCAATTTCCCTTTCTTTCCGAATCGCATGACTCCCTTCATAGGAGATACCCTCAAGAACACCCAATCATCGACTTGAAACTCCAAATCCCTTCGACGAACGTCCGCATAGGACTTTTGATGACTCTGTGCTGTTTTCATTCTCTCCTGAATAACTTTGACCTTTTCCATAGCTTCGTACACCATATCTGGCCCTAGCAATTCCGCTTCACCTACCTCAAACCACCCGATTGGCGATCTACACCTTCTCCCGTATAATGCCTCAAACGGGGCCATTTGAATGCTAGCATGATAGCTATTATTGTTAGCAAATTCTATCAGTGGCAAGTGTTCATCCCAATTACTTTTAAAATCTAAGACACAAGCCCGTAACATATCTTCAAGCGTCTGAATGGTCCGCTCGGCCTGACCGTCGGTCTGCGGATGGAAAGCTGTGCTGAGATTTACCCTGAGTTCCCAAACCTTGCTGAAACTTCTTCCAAAAGTTAGCGGTGAACTGAGCCCCGCGATCTGAGATGATAGAAAGTGGAGTGCCATGAAGCCTTACTATCTCTTTGATGTACAATCTTGCATATTGCTCCGTAGTATCAGTGGACTTGACAGGCAGGAAGTGAGCTGATTTGGTGAGTCGATCTACTATCACCCATACTGAATCGAACTTACGCCGAGTGCGAGGTAACCCCACCACGAAATCCATATTGATCATCTCCCATTTCCACCTTGGTATTTCTATAAGCTGAGTTAATCCACCGGGCCGTTGATGCTCGGCCTTCACTTGTTGACAGTTCGGACATTTAGCTACAAAGCCCGCCACATCCCTTTTCATACCGTTCCACCAATAAATCTCCTTGAGATCGTGATACATTTTCGTTGAACCAGGGTGCACGGAATACCTGGAAGTATGAGCCTCTGCCATCACTCTTTCCCGAAGCTCGTCCACATTCCGGAACACATAGTCTATCTTGACACCGCAATACACCATCTTCGCTGCCGAGTACAAATGCTGAGGTCTTGTTATTTATAACTGCTTCCTTTACCCGAACCAATGCTGGATCCATGAACTGTTTTTCCTTGATTTCTGCGACCAATGATGATTCTGCTCCATTATGCATCAAGATATCTCCCTCGTCCGACGCCGAAATACGAACCCCCAAGCTGGCTAATTGGTAGACCTCTCGAGCCAGAGGTCTCTGATCCACACCCAAATGAGCCAAACTACCCATGGATTTCCGACTAAGAGCGTCAGCTACCACATTTGCCTTTCCCTGGATGGTACAATATGTCCATATCATAGTCCTTGAGTAATTCTAACCACCGCCGCTGTCTCAGATTCAGCTCTTTCCGCTTGAACAAATACTGGAGGCTCTTGTGGTCTGAAAACACATCTACATGAACCCCATAAAGATAGTGTCGCCATATTTTCAAGGCAAACACAACAGCTGCAAGTTCCAAATCATGCGTCGGATAATTCTTCTCATGATTCTTGAGTTGCCTGGAAGCGTAAGATATGACTTTCCCGTGCTGCATCAATACACATCCCAAACCAACCCCGGAGGCATCACAATAAACCACAAATCCCTCTGTGCCTTCTGGCAAGGCCAATACTGGTGCCGAGGTCAATCTTGACTTCAATTCCTGGAAACTTTTCTCACATGCTTCGGACCACTGGAACTTAACTGCTTTCTGCGTCAATTTAGTCAATGGGGAGGCGAGGGTTGAGAATCCCTCTACAAACCTCCGATAGTACCGTGCCAGACCCAAAAAGCTGCGAATCTCTGTCGGGGTCGTGGGTCTAGGCCAATCTTTCACTGCCGCAATCTTCTGAGGATCCACCATAATTCCCTCACTGGAAATAACATGCCCTAGAAAAGCTACGGACTCTAACCAAAACTCACATTTTGAGAACTTGGCATACAATTGATGCTGAAGAAGGGTCTGCAATGTTGCTCTGAGGTGAATGGCATGATCTTCCCTGCTCCGAGAGTAGATGAGAATATCGTCAATGAATACAATCACAAAGGAATCTAGGAATGGCTTGAAAACCCGATTCATAAGGTCCATGAAAGCTCTGCTGGGGCGTTGGTTAGCCCAAAAGACATAACCAAAAACTCAAAGTGACCATAACGAGTTCTGAAGGCGGTTTTAGGAATATCCTGCTCCCTGATTTTCAACTGGTGGTACCCAGACCGTAAATCAATCTTTGAGAAGAACTTCGCTCCCTGCAATTGGTCAAACAGATCATCTACTCGAGGCAATGGATATTTATTCTTGATGGTGACTTTGTTAAGCTGCCGATAATCAATACACATTCGAAGTGACCCATCCTTCTTTCTGACAAAGAGAACCGGAGCACCCCATGGCGACACACTCGGTCGTATGAACCCTTTCTCTAATAAATCCCTCAGCTGCTCCTTTAACTCCCTTAACTCTGCTGGCGCCATTCTGTATGGTGGAATGGATATTGGCTGAGTATCTGGCATTACATCGATCCCGAAATCAATCTCCCTATCCGGCGGGATGCCCGGAAGCTCATCTGGAAACACTTCAGGAAATTCATTCACAATTGGCACGGACTCGAGGGTAGGCACATCTGAGGTGGTGTCCGTTACCCGAACCGGGTGATAGATACACCCTTTCTTAATCATCTTCGAAGCCTTAAGGTAGGAAATAAACCTACCCCTTGGCACTACACCATTTCCTCTCCATTCAATAACTGGCTCGTCAGGGAACTCGAGCCTCATGACTCTCGTCCGACAATCAAGCTTGGCAAAGCACGAATAGAGCCAATCCATCCCCATAATTGCATCAAAATCTACCATCCCAAGCTCAATAAGATCATCTGTGGTATCACGACCACCCACTGTAACAACACAATTCCTATAGACTCGTGAGGCTGTAATAGAATCACCAATAGGAGTCGACACAGAGAACGGCTCATGAAGCTGTTCGGGTTCTAATCCAAAACTTGAAGCAATGAATGGAGTGACATAAGATAAGGAGGACCCTGGATCAATAAGGGCATAGCAATTAATAGTCTGAACAGACATGATACCTGTAACAACATCTGGAGAAGCCTCGGCATTTTGGCGGCCACTCAATGCATAGAATCGGCTAGGTCCACCCCTACCCCGAGCTCCACCCCTAGCTGCACCACGCCCTGCTGCTGCTGGAGTACGCGCTGATGATGTAGCAGCTGAAGAACCGGATGACTGAGCAGATCCCCTACCTATACCCCGACGGGGTGCACGGCAGTCCCGCTGAATGTGACCTCTCACCCCGCACCCGAAGCACACTGGAAGGTCAAGGTAGCAAGTTTCTGTATGAAATCTCCCACACTTGGGGCATGTTGGTCTCCCCTGCTGCTGGGATCTCACCCCAGGATGACCAGACTGACGAGACCTCCTGCTGTCTGAACCAGGTCTCGAGTAACTGCCCTGCTGATGACTGTGCACGGATGGCGGTGCACTCACGGAGGACCGAGCATATGACTGGGATGGCCCTGATGACCCCTTCCCTGGAAGTGATCTCCCTGAACGACCCATTGACCGGGCCCTGTTGCTACTTTCTCTTTCTGCACGAATCTTCAATTTCCTGGCCTCTGTGGCCTGAGCAAACCCCACGATCCTCCCATAGTTCATATCTGAGTGCAAAGCTGCTGTGGCGGCCTCATTCACTACCAAAGGGCTAAGGCCCTGAACAAACCGTCGAACCCGGGCATCCATGGTCGAAACTAAATGAGGAGCGTACTTGGACAACCTTACGAACTCCATGTGATACTCCCAAACACTCATACTGCCCTGTTTGAGAACCTCGAACTCGGTGGCACGGGCTGCCATTGCCTCGGCAGGCAAGAAGTGGTCCATAAATGCATCTACGAACTCATCCCATCTGGCCGAAGGGCTCCCTTCCTCACGAGAATCCTCCCACATTTCGAACCATGAACGTGCCGCTCCCTTCGGCCGTAAGAGGCCAACTCTACCCCCTCTATATCCGTAGCCTTCATCACTTCGAGGGTCTTGTATATCTTATCAAGGAATTCTCGTGGATCGACCTCCGGATCGGTACCGAAAATTCTGAGGGGCCAATCGCAAGAGCCGATGGACTGCGGAGCCAAAGGAATCTCCCTGTCCGTCGGAGGAGGTAGGAGCATCATGGGATCTCCGGGCCCGGGCGGCCACTAACTCGTGTTAACATATGGATGGCTCCCCAAGATCTTCATTAGAGATACCGAGCCCGAAGCGGGAACCGTATCCGAGTCAGAGGAACACCGGCGGGAGGAATGGTGGCATCCTCTCGCCGCGGCCGGAATAGGGACACTTGGGTTTTGAACGGATGGGTCAAGCAAATTCGGGACCGGTGGGTCATTCTCTCCCACGGCATCGGGTACATGATTAACGCAGCAGCACTTGGGCCGGTATTGGCCCTAAGACCGAGTCTAGCCTTCTTCTTAGGTGCCATATTCTGAAAATTTGGGAACAAGGCACGAATTAGACACGGATATCTACACATTGCACTTTACCGCACGATATAGATTATCAAAGAAGTAGGTAAATTCCTAAATGCCCGTGTAGCCCCCTACTTATATGATGTGGTCGACAACACACCTATAAGAAGGGCACTACTAGACACGGCTCCGAGACATCCTAGGACACTTTAAAACCTTAAGCTTTGATACCAAGTTTGTCACGCCCCAAATCGAGGAACATGACCGGCGCCTGACCGGGTTGCCCCAGTCAAGCGGACCTGGGTGCCTTTCATTCCCACGCGTTACCCCTGTGATGACTGTTTCTCATTAACCAAATATATTACTAATCATAATTGATTTCACATTAAACAAATAAAATGATACGAGTGATTCATTAACAAGATTTCAATTTTTACAACGCCCGACCTAACACAATATATATACATAAGACATGGAGTCCCACAGTTTACATGTCTATAGAGCCTCTAGAATACAAAAGGGAAATACAATACTTGCCGGTAACAAGGCTCCGGCTATACCTTACAAAACCAAAATGAAATCTAAACCGAGTGGCATGAACCACACAAGGCCCCGAGGAAGAAAGGGGCTCACCAAAAACGGGCGGTGGAGGATGAAGGATACTACTGCCGATGTGCTGAAGTGCCTGCTACAGATCCACCTACAATCATGACACGAATGTAGCGCCCCCGGCAAAAGGGACGTCAGTACACTTGAATTGTACTGGTATGTATGGACAAACTTTGTCCCAAGTAAACTCAAGCCATTAAATTACATCAACAATTAATTAAGCCAGCCAACCATGTTTTCACATTTTCCTCATTTCAAATAATTCTCACACAAAGCACTTTCTACGATCAACCAATTTAACAATAACCAATTAATCACGTAAAGCACAAGTAGTCAAACAAAGGGGCAATCAGTGCCCCACAGGTTGCAAACTCTCCTGCTGTCTCCTTTCACAATTTCACATTATTGATTTTTGTATCAATTTTCAATAGCGATTTCGATCGCTTTCCATCCTTATTGCCCCCGACCACCCTTATTACCTCGGCCACCCTTATCACCCCAACCCACACCTTATTTCACCACGTTGCGGCGCGCAACACGACCCCGCCTTACAGTTGAAAACACAACAATTTCAAACAGCAGATAAGGTACTACACAAAATTTCAACAAGTTCAAATAAGCAACTTACACATTGGTTCACGTTCTCAATTTCTTCTCAATTCAATATCACAACCATGTTACAATATTTCCACAATTCAAGTGTTTCATCTCTTTCCACAATAAACCAATTCTCAAGTGTTTCGTTTGTTTTCCACAAGGTGCCATATAGGCCATCATAGTCATTATTCACAATTCTTTTGCCAAATTAAACTCTCATTTTACATCACTCATAGCTCAACAACAAACTTCACACATATAGGCGATTTCACAAGAATCAAAATTAGCCATACATACCTGGTGATGATTTTCCTTCCTACTTTATGCTTACCCAAGATATCCTACTCTTGCCAACCTTGTTCTTGAAGACTCTTACTTCTACTCACTTCTTTTTACTAGAAATCAAGTTCAATAATCATGCGTGAGTGTAAAATTCTATTTCCAAAAGCTATTATATGCAAACCTCTCTTTACCCAATTTAAAACTGAAAATCAAAGAAAATAGTTAGGGTTTTTACCTTGAAAATATTGGGGAAGTTGAATCCTTGCCCTAGGATCCCTTGGAATTAAGATGGTTGGAACAATCTTTGAAGATGAAAGATTTCTCTCTATAAAAACCCTCTCTTCTCTCTCTAATTTTGGTAAGATGATATGATAAAATGAAGAAGAAGTGTGTTATATTAAAGAAGAGATCGGGTCAAAATGTTACAAAAATCGGGGCCGGGGTCAATTATGCGGTGCACTATGCGACCGCAGAATCAACATGCGGTCCGCATAGTGACCGCAGAATTGCCCCAAATTTTACACAGGTTCTGTTAAGAAATGCGGTCACTATGCGGACCGCATGTTGATTCTGCGGTCGCAAAGTGCACCGCAGATTTGACATGCGATCGCATATCGACCGCACTTTTGACACAATTTTGGGCAACTCACTGGAACGTTTTGCGGCAAGAATGCGGTCCGCATATCAGGTTTGCGGTCGCATTCTTGACCGCATATTTGACATTTTTTGGAAAAATTAATTCTCTACATTTTTGAAACTTAAATCACTACCAAGGGTCCGAACCGCGGCGAGCAAGCTCGCCGCGAAGAATTCTACGCATTCCTAACACATTTATTCGGACCATGACACCATAGCTACTAGGTTTTATGCACAATTATTTTACGGGGCCTTACATCCTCCCCCCTTAAGATCATTCGTCCTCGAATGAGGATTTTGAAATAAATGAGTTTTGAAAGACATGATATGCAAGCTATCAAAATTTTGACTAACTCTTATATTTTAGAAAAATTTTGCCAGAGTTTCCTTTGTTTAATGGACATATCCACCTGTCAGAGGGCCCCCGAAACACTCTACCAAACAATAATATACAACTACAACACTTTTCACAATTGGTATACACTTTCTTACCTCAACGAATGCACATATTCTATCACATTGTTACAATTGCACATAAACTAGTCACTTCAATGAATTCTTACCTTATTTAACCATTTTAACACACCATGTACACTTAACAAACCATTACCAATCTACACTTACTATTAGTTGTTTATTTAATACACAAATCTTTCTAAGGCTTCCATTTGTCAAGAAAGGCTCAAATGACCCAATGCGATAACACATTAAATTCATTACAAAATGAAGGAGACTTTACTAACACTAAGAGAGAAACGACTTGGACAAAATGACAATTACTAGGAGTAGAAGGGTCACCTAATTTCTTCTAGGCTTGATCAAATAATGGGGGTACTTTTGTTTCATCTCTTTTTCTGCTTCCCATGTGGCCTCCTCAACTTCTTGACTTCGCCACAATACTTTAACAGAGGCAACTTCCTTATTTCTCAACTTACGGACTTGCCTATCAAGAATGGCAACTGGAACTTCTTCACATGACAAATCTTCATTAACCTCTATAGCTTCGACTGGCATGATGGTGGATGGATCTCCAATCACTTTCTTCAACATGGACACGTGGAATACCGGGTGCACTGATGACATCTCGGGAGGCAACTCTAGCCTATAAGCAACTTGACCAATCCTTTGAACGATCCGATATGGCCCGACATACCTAGGACTCAATTTTCCTTTCTTTCCGAATCGCATGACTCCCTTCATAGGAGATACCCTCAAGAACACCCAATCATCGACTTGAAACTCCAAATCCCTCCGACGAACGTCTGCATAGGACTTTCGACGACTCTGTGCTGTTTTCATTCTCTCCTGAATAACATTGACCTTTTCCATAGCTTCGTACACCATATCTGGCCCTAGCAATTCCACTTCACCTACCTCAAACCACCCGATTGGCGATCTACACCTTCTCCCGTATAATGCCTCAAACGGGGCCATTTGAATGCTAGCATGATAGCTGTTGTTGTAAGCAAATTCTATCAGTGGCAAGTGTTCATCCCAATTACTTTTAAAATCTAAGACACAAGCCCGTAACATATCTTCAAGCGTCTGAATGGTCCGCTCGACCTGACCGTCGGTCTGCGGATGGAAAGTTGTGCTGAGATTTACCCGAGTTCCCAAACCTTGCTGAAACTTCTTCCAACAATTAGCGGTGAACTGAGCCCCGCGATCTGAGATAATAGAAAGTGGAGTGTCATGAAGCCTTACTATCTCCTTGATATACAACCTTGCATATTGCTCTGTAGCATCAATGGACTTGACTGGCAGGAAGTGAGCTGATTTGGTGAGTGGATCCACTATCACCCATATTGAGTCGAACTTACGCTGAGTGCGAGGTAACCCTACCACGAAATCCATATTGATCATCTCCTATTTCCACCTTGGTATTTCTATAAGCTGAGTTAATCCACCAGGCCGTTGATGCTCGGCCTTCACTTGTTGACAGTTCGGACATTTAGCTACAAAGCCTGCCACATCCCTTTTCATACCGTTCCACCAATAAATCTCCTTGAGATCGTGATACATTTTCGTTGAACCAGGGTGTACAGAATACCTGGAAGTATGAGCCTCTGCCATCACTCTTTCCCGAAGCTCGTCCACATTCGGAACACATAGTCTATCTTGACACCGCAATACCCCATCTTCGCTGCTGAGTACAAATGCTGAGGTCTTGTTATTCATGACTGCTTCTTTTACCCGAACCAATGCTGGATCCATGAACTGTTTTTCCTTGATTTCCGCGACCAATGATGATTCTGCTCCATTATGCACCAAAATATCTCCCTCGTCTGACGCTGAAATACGAACCCCCAAGCTGGCTAATTGGTAGACCTCTCGAGCCAGAGGTCTCTGATCCACACCGAGATGTGCCAAACTACCCATGGATTTCCGACTAAGAGCGTCAGCTACCACATTTGCCTTCCCTGGATGGTACAATATGTCCATATCATAGTCCTTGAGTAGTTCTAACCACCGCCGCTGTCTCGGATTCAGCTCTTTCTGCTTGAACAAATACTGGAGGCTCTTGTGGTCTGAAAACACATCTACATGAACCCCATAAAGATAGTGCCGCCATATTTTCAAAGCAAACACAATAGCTGCAAGCTCCAAATCATGCATCGGATAATTCTTCTCGTGATTCTTGAGTTGCCCGGAAGCGTAAGATATGACTTTCCCGTGCTGCATCAATACACATCCCAAACCAACCCCTGGAGGCATCACAATAAACCACAAATACCTCTGTGCCTTCTGGCAAGGCCAATATCGGTGCCGAGGTCAATCTTGACTTCAATTCTTGGAAACTTTTCTCACAAGCATCGGACCACTGGAACTTCACTGCCTTCTGCGTCAGTTTAGTCAATGGGGAGGCGAGGGTTGAGAATCCCTCTACAAACCTCCGATAGTACCCTGCCAGACCCAAAAAGCTGCGAATCTCTGTCGGGGTCGTGGGTCTAGGCCAATCTTTCACTGCCGCAATCTTCTGAGGATCCACCATAACTCCCTCACTGGAAATAACATGCCCTAGAAAAGCTACGGACTCCAACCAAAACTCACATTTTGAGAACTTGGCATACAATTGATGCTGATGAAGGGTCTGCAATGCTGCTCTGAGGTGAATGGCATGATCTTCCCTGCTCCGAGAGTAGATGAGAATATCGTCAATGAATACAATCACAAAGGAATCTAGGAATGGCTTGAAAACCCGATTCATAAGGTCCATGAAAGCTGCTGGGGCGTTGGTTAGCCCAAAAGACATAACCAAAAACTCAAAGTGACCATAACGAGTTCTAAAGGCGGTTTTAGGAATATCCTGCTCCCTGATTTTCAACTGGTGGTACCCAGACCGTAAATCAATCTTTGAGAAGAACTTCGCTCCCTGCAATTGGTCAAACAGATCATCTACTCGAGGCAATGGATATTTATTCTTGATGGTGACTTTGTTAAGCTGCCGATAATCAATACACATTCGAAGTGACCCATCCTTCTTTCTGACAAAGAGAACCGGAGCACCCCATGGCGACACACTCGGTCGTATGAACCCTTTCTCTAATAAATCCCTCAGCTGCTCCTTTAACTCCCTTAACTCTGCTGGCGCCATTCTGTATGGTGGAATGGATATTGGCTGAGTATCCGGCATTACATCGATCCCGAAATCAATCTCCCTATCCGGCGGGATGCCTGGAAGCTCATCTGGAAACACTTCAGGAAATTCATTCACAATTGGCACGGACTCGAGGGTAGGCACATCTGAGGTGGTGTCCGTTACCCAAAGCAGGTGATAGATACACCCTTTCTTAATCATCTTCGAAGCCTTAAGGTAGGAAATAAACCTACCCCTTGGCACTACACCATTTCCTCTCCATTCAATAACTGGCTCGTTAGGGAACTCGAGCCTCATAACTCTCGTCCGACAGTCAAGCTTGGCAAAGCATGAATAGAGCCAATCCATCCCCATAATTACATCAAAATCTACCATCCCAAGCTCAATAAGATCAGCTGTGGTATCACGACCACCCACTGTAACAACACAATTCCTATAGACTCGTGAGGCTGTAATAGAATCACCAATAGGAGTCGACACAGAGAACGGCTCATGAAGTTGTTCGGGTTCTAATCCAAAACTTGAAGCAATGAATGGAGTGACATAAGATAAGGAGGACCCTGGATCAATAAGGGCATAGCAATCAATAGTCTGAACAGACATGATACCTGTAACAACATCTGGAGAAGCCTCGGCATTTTGGCGGCCACTCAATGCATAGAATCGGCTAGGTCCACCCCTACCCCGAGCTCCACCCCTAGCTGCACCACGCCCTGCTGCTGCTGGAGTACGCGCTGATGATGTAGCAGCTGAAGAACTGGATGACTGAGCAGATCCCCTACCTATACCCTGACGGGGTGCACGGCAGTCCCGCCGAATGTGACCTCTCACCCCGCACCCGAAGCACACTGAAAGGTCAAGGTAGCAAGTTTCTGTATGAAATCTCCCACACTTGGGGCATGTAGGTCTCCCCTGCTGCTGGGATCTCACCCAGGACGACCAGACTGACGAGACCTCCTGCTGTCCGAACCGGGTCTCGAGTAACTGCCCTGCTGATGACTGTGCACGGATGGCGGTGCACTCACGGAGGACCGAGCATATGACTGGGATGGCCCTGATGACCCCTTCCCTGGAAGTGATCTCCCTGAACGACCCATTGACCGGGCCCTGCTGCTACTTTCTCTTTCTGCACGAATCTTCAATTTCCTGGCCTCTGTGGCCTGAGCAAACCCCAAGATCCTCCCATAGTTCATATCTGAGTGCAAAGCTGCTGTGGCGGCCTCATTCACTACCAAAGGGCTAAGGCCCTGAACAAACCGTCGAACCCGGGCATCCATGGTCGAAACTAAATGAGGAGCGTACTTGGACAACCTTACGAACTCCATGTGATACTCCCAAACACTCATACTGCCCTGTTTGAGAACCTCGAACTCAGTGGCACGGGCTGCCATGGCCTCAGCAGGTAAGAAGTGGTCCATAAATGCATCCACGAACTCATCCCATCTGGCCGAAGGGCTCCCTTCCTCACGAGAATCCTCCCACATTTCGAACCATGAACGTGCCGCTCCCTTCAGCCTGTAAGAGGCCAACTCTACCCCCTCTATATCCGTAGCCTTCATCACTCGGAGGGTCTTGTATATCTCATCAAGGAATTCCTGTGGATCAGCCTCTGGATCGGTGCCTGAAAATTCTGGAGGGGCCAATCGCAAGAACTGGTGGACTCTGGAGCCAAAGGAATCTCCCTGTCCGCTGGAGGATGTAGGGGCATCATGGGATCTCTGGGCCTGGGCGGCCACTAACTGTGTTAACATATGGATGGCTCCCCTAAGATCTTCATTAGAGATACCAGAGCCCGAAGCGGGAACTGTATCTGAGTCAGGAACACCGGCAGGAGGAATGGTGGCATCCTCTGCCGCGGCTGGAATAGGGACACTTGGGTTTTGAACAGATGGGCCAGGCAAATTCGGGACCGGTGGGTCATTCTCTCCCACGGCATCGGGTACATGATTAACAGCTGCACTTGGGCCGGCATTGGCCCTAAGGCCGAGTCTAGCCTTCTTCTTAGGTGCCATATTCTGAAAATTTGGGAACAAGGCACGAATTAGACACAGATATCTACACATTGCACTTTACCGCACGATATAGATTATCAAAGAAGTAGGTAAATTCCTAAATGCCCGTGTAGCCCCCTACTTATATGATGTGGTCGACAACACACCTATAAGAAGGGCACTACTAGACACGGCTCCGAGACATCCTAGGACACTTTAAAACCTTAAGCTCGGATACCAAGTTTGTCACGCCCCAAATCGAGGAACATGACCGGCGCCTGACCGGGTTGCCCCAATCAAGCGGACCTGGGTGCCTTTCATTCCCACGCGTTACCCCTGTGTTGACTGTTTCTCATTAACCAAATATATTACTAATCATAATTGATTTCACATTAAACAAATAAAATGATACGAGTGATTCATTAACAAGATTTCAATTTTTACAACGCCCGACCTAACACAATATATATACATAAGACATGGAGTCCCACAGTTTACATGTCTATAGAGCCTCTAGAATACAAAAGGGAAATACAATACTTGCCGGTAACAAGGCTCCGGCTATACCTTACAAAACCAAAATGAAATCTAAACCGAGTGGCATGAACCACACAAGGCCCCGAGGAAGAAAGGGGCTCACCAAAACGGGCAGTGGAGGATGAAAGATACTACTGCCGATGAGCTGAAGTGCCTGCTACTGATCCACCTACAATCATGACACGAATGTAGCGCCCCGGCAAAAGGGACGTCAGTACACTTGAATTGTACTGGTATGTATGGACAAACTTTGTCCCAAGTAAACTCAAGCCATTAAATTACATCAACAATTAATTAAGCCAGCCAACCATGTTTCCACATTTTCCTCATTTCAAATAATTCTCACACAAAGCACTTTCTACTATCAACCAATTTAACAATAACCAATTAATCACGTAAAGCTCAAGTAGTCAAACAAAGGGGCAATCAGTGCCCCACAGGTTGCAAACTCTCCTGCTGTCTCCTTTCACAATTTCACATTATTGATTTTTGTATCAATTTTCAATAGCGATTTCGATCGCTTTCCATCCTTATTGCCCCCGACCACCCTTATTACCTCGGCCACCCTTATCACCCCAACCCACACCTTATTTCACCACGTTGCGGCGCGCAACACGACCCCGCCTTACAGTTGAAAACACAACAATTTCAAACAGCGCAGATAAGGTACTACACAAAATTTCAACAAGTTCAAATAAGCAACTTACACATTGGTTCACGTTCTCAATTTCTTCTCAATTCAATATCACAACCATGTTACAATATTTCCACAATTCAAGTGTTTCATCTCTTTCCACAATAAACCAATTCTCAAGTGTTTCGTTTGTTTTCCACAAGGTGCCATATAGGCCATCATAGTCATTATTCACAATTCTTTTGCCAAATTAAACTCTCATTTTACATCACTCATATCTCAACAACAAACTTCACACATATAGGCGATTTCACAAGAATCAAAATTAGCCATACATACCTGGTGATGATTTTCCTTCCTACTTTATGCTTACCCAAGATATCCTACTCTTGCCAACCTTGTTCTTGAAGACTCTTACTTCTACTCACTTCTTTTTACTAGAAATCAAGTTCAATAATCATGCATGAGTGTAAAATTCTATTTCCAAAAGCTATTATATGCAAACCTCTCTTTACCCAATTTAAAACTGAAAATCAAAGAAAATAGTTAGGGTTTTTACCTTGAAAATATTGGGGAAGTTGAATCCTTGCCCTAGGATCCCTTGGAATTAAGTGGTTGGAACAATCTTTGAAGATGAAGAACTTCTCTCTCTAAAAACCCTCTCTTCTCTCTCTAATTTTGGTAAGATGATATGATAAAATGAAGAAGAAGTGTGTTATATTAAAGAAGAGATCGGGTCAAAATGTTACAAAAATCGGGGCCGGGGTCAATTATGCGGTGCACTATGCGACCGGCAGAATCAACATGCGGTCCGCATAGTGACCGCAGAATTGCCCCAAATTTTACACAGGTTCTGTTAAGAAATGCGGTCACTATGCGGACCGCATGTTGATTCTGCGGTCGCAAAGTGCACCGCAGATTTGACATGCGATCGCATATCGACCGCACTTTTGACACAATTTTGGGCAACTCACTTGAACGTTTTGCGGCAAGAATGCGGTCCGCATGTCAGGTTTGCGGTCGCATTCTTGACCGCATATTTGACATTTTTCGGAAAAATTAATTCTCTACATTTTTAAAACTTAAATCACTACCAAGGGCTACGCATTCCTAACACATTTATTCGGACCATGACACCATAGCTACTAGGTTTTATGCACAATTATTTTACGGGGCCTTACACCATGCCCATGTCCTACCATGTTCTGTCACATCCTCCGGCCACATCCTGACCCGTTCCATGCCCACGTCCTAACCCGTTCCATTCCCACGTCCTGCCATGTCTTGACATGTTTTGTGTCCACGTCCGATGACGTCCTAACCCGTGCCACAGCCATGCCATGCCATGTCCTGTGATGTCCTGACACATTTCAAAATGTGCCATGGCCATATCCTGACACGTCCTGACCCGTGCCATGCCCACATCCTCCCCATGTCCTGCGACTTCCAAAAACGTCTTGTAGCCACGTCCCGTAATGTCATGACACATCCTGACCCGTGACATCGCCAGCCCTGCCATGTCCTGCAATGTCCTGACACGTCCTGAAATGTGCCATGGCCATATCCTGACACGTCCTGACCTGTGCAATGCACACTTCCTTCCATGTCCTGACACATCCTGTGGCCACGTCCTATAACATCCTGACACATACTGACCAATGCCATGGCCATGCCTTGCCATGTCCTATGATATCCAAACACATTCGGAGATGTGCCTTGGCCATGTGCTGACACGTCCTGACCTGTGCCATTCCCACGTCCATCCATGTCCTGACATGTTCTGTGGATAAGTCGTGCGACGTACTGACATGTCCTGACCCATGCCATGACAATGTCTTGATGCATCCTGACCCACTCAATGCCCACGTCCTAACATGTCCTGAAATGTCATGACACGTCCTGTAGCCACATCCTGTAATGTCCTGACCCATGTCTTCACCATGCCCTGCCATGTGCTGCAATGTCCTGCCACGTGCCATGTCCATGACTTGATAAGTCCTAACCCATGTCATGCCCTTGTCCTACCATGTATAATGATGTCCTGACACATCTTATGGCCACGTCGTGCAACATCTTGAGCCATGACATGGCCACCCTTTTCCATATCCTGCGAAATACTGACACATCCTTAAACATGCCATGGCCATATCCTAACATGTCCTGACCCATACAATGTGCAGGTCCAACCATATCTTGACATGCCTTATGGCCATATCCTGACACATCCTGACTTGTGCCATTGCCTCACCCTGCCATATCCTGCAATGTCCTGACACATTTTGAAACGTGCCATGGCGATGTCCTGACACATCCTGACCCATGCCATACCCACATCCTACCATGTCCTACGATGTCCTGACATGTCTTGTGGCCCCATCTTGCAATGTCCTAATATGTCCTGAATCGTGCTATGTCCTACGACGCCCTAGCATGTCATGCGATGTTCTGACACATCCTAAAAAGTGCCATGGCCATGTCTTGACATGTCCTGACCCATGACATGCCCACATCCTACCATGTCCTGTGACGTCATGAGATATCCTATGGCCACATCCTGCGATGTCCTGACATATCCTAACCCGTGCCATAGCCATGTCTTTATATGTCCTGGCCCATGCCATGCCCAGGTCTGGCCATGTCCTTTGACGTCCTAATAGGTCCTGTAGCCATGTCGTACAATGTCGTGACCCGTGCCATGGCCACGCCCTACCATGTCCGGCAATATCCTAACACGTCTTGACTCATTCATGGCTATGTCTTGATACATACTGAACTATGCCATGCCCTTGTCCTGCCGTGTCCTGACACATCATGTGGTAGTGTCCTGCGATGTCCTAACGCATGCCATGGCCACGCACTACCATATCCTATGACATGCTAACACGTCCTGAAATGTACCATGGCCATGTCTTGTCCCGTGCCATGCCCACATCTTTCCATGTCCTGAAACGTCCTGTGGCCACGTCCTACAATGTCCTGACACATCCTGACCCATGTAATGGCCACACCATGACATGTCCTACGATACCCTGACACATCCTAAAATGTACCATGCCATTGCCTAACACGTCCTGAACCACACCATACCCACGTCCTTCCATGTCCTGCGACATCGAGACACGTCATGTGGCCACGTCCTGCAATATCCTGACACGTCCTGACCCATGCTTTGGATACGCCCTATCATGTCCTATGACGTCCTGGCATGCCTAGATCGTGTCAGGAATAAGTCCTGACATGTCCTGACCCATGTCATGCCCACGTCCTACCTTGTTCGAACACATCCTGTATCCATGTCTTGCGATGTCTTGACACATCCTAACTCGTGCCATGGCCACTTCCTGCCACGCCCTTCGATGTCTTAACACGTGCCATGGCCATGTGAAGACACGTCTTGACCCGTTCCATGCCTATGTCCTGCCATGTCCTGACACATCCTATTACGTCCAAACACGACCAGACCCGTGCTATGGCCATGTCTTCACACATCCTAACAAGTGCCATGCACACATCCTACTTGTCTTGCGACGCCCTGACACGTTATGTAGCCTACGTCTTGTGATTTTATGACATGTCCTGACATGTGCCTTGGCAATGCCCTGCCATGTCTTGTGACGTCCTGACACATCCTAACACGTGCCATGGCCACGTCTTGACATAACCCGAACCGTGTCATGCCTTGTCTTGCCATGTACTGCGATATCCTAACTTATCTTGTGGCCATGTCCTGCAATGTCCTAACCCATGAAATGGCTATGCCCTACCATATCTTGCGACATACTCACACATCTTGAAACGTTCCATGGCCATGTCCTGACACGTCCTGACACATGCCATGCCCATGTCCTGCCATGTTCTTTTATGTCCCGATGCATGATATATCTACGTCCTGCCATGCCCACGTCCTACGATGTCATGACATGTCCTGACCCATGCCATGGCCATGCCTTACCATGTCTTACGACGTCCTGACACGTGCTATAGCCATGTCCTAATACGTCCTGACCCATGCCATGCCCTTGTCCTACCATGTCCTGCGACGTCCTGACATATCCTTTGCCACATCCTACGACCTTTAGACCCATACCATGGCCACGCTCTACCATGTACTGAAACATGTGATGGCCATGTCTTGACACGTCTTGACCTGTGCCATGCCCATGTTGAGCCATGTCTTGACATATCCTGTGGCCATATCATGAGTCATCCTTACACATCCTAAAACGTGCCATGGCCAAGTCTTGACATTTCCTGACCCGTGCCATGCCCACGTCTTCTAATGTCCTAACACGTCCTGTGGCCACGTCCTACGACAATTTAACATGTCCTGACTCATGGCATGGCCACACCCTGCCAAGTCTTGTGACGTCCTCACGCATCCTGAAATATGCCATGGCCATGTCTTAACACACCCTAACATGTTCCATGCCCACATCCTGCCATGTCTAGCGACATCCTGACACGTCCTATGGCCACGTCTTGACCCATGCCACGGCTATGCCATGACATGTGCTACGATGTCCTAACACGTCTTGAAATGTGACATGGCCATATCCTAACACGTCCTGAGATGTACAATGCCCACGTCCTTCCATGTCCTGACACGTCCTGTGGCCACGTCCTGCGACGTCCTGGCATGTCCTAGCCCAAGCCATGGCATGTCTTGCGATGTCCTAACACGTTTTGACACGTGCCATGGCCATATGCTAACACGTCCTGACCCGTCCCTTGCCATGTTCAAACATATCTAGTGGCCTCGTCCTGCAACATCCTGACATGTCCTGACCCGTGCCATGGCCATGTCTTGATGTGTCCTGACCCGTGCCATTCCCATGTTCTGCGATGTCCTAACACATCCTTTAGCCATGTCCTGCAAAGTACTGACATGTCTTGACCCCTGCCTTGGCCACGCCCTGCCATGTCCTGTGACATCTTGATACATCCTGACACATGACATGGCCATGTCGTGACACGTCCTGACCCGTGCCATGCCCTTGTCCTGCCATGTCCTTCAATGTTCTGACTCATCTTATGGCCACGTCCTGTGACGTCCTGACCAGTGCCATAGCCATGCTCTTCTATGTCGTGTGACCTCCTAACATATCCTGAAACATTATGGCCATGTCCTGACATGTCATGACCCGTGCCATGCCCACGTCCTACCATGTCCTCACACGTCATGTGGCCACGTCCTCACACGTCATGTGGCCACGTCCTACGACGTCCTGACACAACATAACCGATGCCACGGCCATGCTCTGCCATGTCCTACGATGTCCTGACATATTCTGAAATGTGCCTTGGGCATGCCCTGACACGTCCTACCCATGCCATACCCACAACCTCCCATGTCCTACGATATCCTAACACGTCATATAGCCACGTCTTGCAAGGTCCTAACACGTCCTGACCCAAGCCATGGCCAGCCCTTCCATGTCTTGCGATGTTCTGAAACATCTTGAAACGTGCCATGGCCATGTCCTAACACATCCTGACTCGTACATTGTACATGTCCTTGCATGTCTTGACACATCCTATGGCCACATTCTGTGACGTCCTGGCACGTACTGACCCGTAACATGGCCACGCCCTGTCATGTCCTACGATATCTTGACACATCCTGACATGTGCTATGGCCATGTGCTTACACATCCAGACATATGCCTTACCCATGTCCTGCAATGTCCTGACACGTCCTGTGGCCAGGTCCTGTGATGTCCTGACATGTCATGATCCATCCCATGGCCATGTCTTTACACATCCTGACCCGTTCCATGCCCACGTCCTGCCATGTTCTTCAACGTTCTGACACGTCTTGTAGCCACGTCCTACAACTACCTAACCCATGTCTTGGCTACGCCCGGCCATGTCCTACGACGTACTGACATGTCCTGAGACGTGCCATGGCCATGTCCTAACAAGTCGCTACCCATGTAATGCCCTTCTCAAGCCATGTCCTATGATGTCATGACACATCCTGTGGCCACATCCTGGGACGTCTTGAGCTATTCAATGTCCATGCCCTTCCATGTCCTGTGACATCCTGACATATCCTGAAACATGCCATGGCCATGTCCTGATATGTCCTGACCGGTGCAATGCCAACGTGCTGCCATATCCTGACACATCCTGTGGCCACATCCTGACACATCCTAACCCGTGCCATGGCCACACTTTACCATGTCCTATGACGTCCTAACACATCTTGAAATGTACAATGGCGATGTCCTGACACATCGTGACCCATTCCATACCCATATCAATCCATGTCGTGTGACATCCTGTGGCCTCGACCTGCAACATCCGTACACATCCTGACCCGTGCCATGGCCATACCCTAGCATGTCCTGCGATGTCCTAAAAAGTGCCATGGGCATGTCCTGACACGTCCTAACCTATTACATGCCCACGTCCTTCCATGTCTTGTGACATCCTAACACATCCTATGGCCACATTCTGCAACGTCCTAACACATCCTGACCTATGCCATTTCCATGTCTTGACACGTCCTAACTCGTTCCTTGCCCGTGTCCTGTCACGTTGTGTGATGTCCTGACATATACCGTATCTACGTCGTATGATGTCATGATCCATTCCAAGGCCATGCCCTGCCATATCCTGTTACGTCCTGATGCATCTTGACACGTGGCCATGGCATGGATCATAACGTCCTGACATATCTTGACACATGCCATGGCCATGTCTTCACACATCATAGCCCATGCCATGCCCTTGTCCTTCCATGTCCTGCGACGTCCTAACACATTATGTTGCCATGTCCTGCGATATTCTAACACGTGCTATGTCCATGACCTGCCATGTCCTGCGACAACTCGACACATCTTTAAATATGCCATGGCCATGTCCTTACCCGTGCCATGCCCACGTCCTTCCATGTCCTGACACATCCTGTGGCCACATCCTACGACATCCTTACACGTCTTGACTAGTGCCATGGCCACACCCTGCCATGTCATGCGATGTCTTGACTCGTCCAAAAATATGACATGGCCATGTCTTGAAACGTCCTGACTTATGCCATGCCTACGTCCTTCTATGTCCCATGACGTCCAAACGCGTCTATGGCCACGTTCTTAAATATCCTGACACGTCCTGACCCGTGCCATGGCCATGCCCTACAATATCTTGTGACATCCTGACACGTCCTAAAACATGTCATGGAATAAGTCCTAACCCGTGCCTTTCCCACATCTGACAATGTCCTTACATGTCCTGTAGCCACATCTTGCAACGTCCAGACACGTCCTGACTCGTGCCGTGGCCACGCCCTATCATGTCTTGCGACGTCTTGACACCTTCCATGGCCATATGCTGACACGTCCAAACCCTTTCCTTGCTCACATCCTGCCATGTCCTGGCACATCCCGTGGGCACGTCCAGCGATGTCCTAACATGTCCTGACCCGTGCCATGGCCGTGTCTTCACACGTTCTGACCCGTGCCATGGCCGCATCCTTCCAGGTCTTGCGACATCATAACATATCCTGTAGCCACGTCCTATGATGTCATGACATGTTCTGACCTGTGCCATGGTCATGCCCTCTCATGTCCTCCAACATCCTGATACGTGCCATGGCCATGTCCTGACATGTATTAACCCGTGCCATCCCTTGTCCTGCAATGTCACAGGATGTCTTGACTCATCATGTGGCCACATCTTACAACATCCTGACCGGTGCCATCGCCATACCCTGCTATGTCCTGTGACATCTGTACACGTCTTGAAATGTGCCATGGACACATCCAGACACGTCCTGACCTGTGCCATGCCCACTTCCTGCCATGTCTTAACACGTCCGGACCTATGCCATACCCACGTCCTGCCATGTCTTGGAACGTCCTAACACATCCTGACTAGTGCCATGGACATGAATTACTATTTTTTGCGACTTCCTAACACGTGCTATGGCCATGTCCTGACATGTCCTGACACATGCCATGCCCTTGTCCTGCCATGTCTTGCGACGTCCTGACACACGCTATGGCTACATTCTGCGATGTCCTGACCCATGCCATGGCAATGCCCTGCCATGTCCTGAAACATGCCATGGCCATGACTTGAAACGTCCTGATATATGCCTTGACCACGTCCTGCCATTGGCTAATAGGTCCTGTGGCCACGTCCTGTGATGTCCTTACACGTCCTAAAATGTGCCATGGCCATTTCTTGACATGTCTTAACATGTGCCATACCCATGTCTTCCATGTCATAACATCATGTGGCCACGTCCTACGATGTCCTGACACGTGCCATGGCCAAGCCCTGCCATGTTCTGCAATGTCCTGACATGTCCTAAAATGTGTCTTGGCCATTCCTGACATGTCCTAAACCATCCCATGCCCACGTCCTACCAAATCTTGCGATGACCTAACACGTCCTGACCCATGCAATGCCCATGTTTTTCCATGTCCTGCGACATCCTGACACGTCCTGCAGCCATGTCCTGTTACATCCAGACACGTCCTGATCCTTGAAGTGGCCGCACCCTGCCATGTCTTGCGACTTCCTAACACGTGCCACAGCCATCTCCTAACACGTCCTGACCCATGCCATGCCCTTGTCTTACCATGTCCTGCGATGTCGTGACACATCCTGAAGCCACATATTACGACGCATTGACCTGTGACATGGCCATGCCCTAACATGTCCTCCAACATTATGACACGTCTTAAAATGTGCCATGGCCATGTCTTGACATGTCCTGACCTGTGCCATGACCACGTCCTGCCATTTTCTAACAGGTCTTGTGGCCATATCTTACAATGTCCTAACACGTCCTGACCTGTGCCATGCCCACATCCTGCCATGTCCTAGGATGTCATGACACATCATATGGCCACATCCTGCAATATCTTGACACATACTGACCCGTGCCATGGCCATGCCCTATCATATCCTACGACATCCTGACATATCCTAAAATGTACCACGACCATGTCCTAACATGTCTTGAACCATTCCATGCCCATGTCCTGACATGTACTGACACATTTAGTAGCCACGTCCTGCAATGTCCTGACATGTCCTGACTTGTGCCATGGCCATGCCTTGCCTTGTCCTGCGACATCCTGACATGTCTTGAAACATACCATGGCCATGTCCTGACACGTCCTAACCCATGCCATTGCCACGCCCTTCCATGTCATGTGACGTCCTGACATGTCCTGTGGCCACGTCCTAAAATGTCATGGCACGTCCTAACCCATGCTATGGCCACGTCCTGCCATGTCCTTAGACATCCTAACATGTCTTGTGGCCAAGTTGTGCAACTTCCTGACATGTCCTGACCTGTCCCAAGGCCATGCCCTACAATGTCCAGTGATGTCCTGACCCGTATCATGGCCATGCCCTGCCATGTCCTTCGGTATCCTGACATGTTCTGAAATGTGCCATGGCCATGTCTTAACACGTCCTGACATGTGTCATGCCCATGTCCTGCCATGTCCTGACATGTCCTGTGCCCACGTCCTACAAAATAGTGACACGTCCTGACACATGCCATGAACATGCTTTGCCATGTCCCACAATCTCATGACATGTCCTAATATGTTCCATGGCCTTGTGTTGACACGTCCTGACCCGTGCCATGCGCACGTCCTGACATGTCATGTGTCCACGTCCTGCGATGTCTTGATATATCCTAACCCGTGCTATGGCTATGTCTTGAGACGTCCTGACCCATGCTATGCCCATGTACTGCCATGTCCTATGACGTCTTATAGCCATGTCCTGTAACATCCTGACATGTCCTGAACCATGCCTTGGCCAGGCCCTACCAGGTCCTTAGACATCTTGACACGTCCTGACATGTACCATGGCCATGTCCTGAGATGTCCTGGCCCGTGCCATGCCTTTGTCTTGCCATGTCCTGCGACGTCTTGACATATCATGTCACCACGTCTTACAACATCCTAACACGTGCCATAGCCACTTCTTGACATGTCCGACAACATCCTTACACGTCCTGAAGAATGCCTTGGCCATATCCTGACACGTCCTGACCCGTGCCATACCCATGTCCTTCCATGCCCTGACAAGTCATGTGGCCACGTCCAGCAATGTCCTAACACATCCTAACCCGTGCCATGGCCATGTCCTGCAACATCCTGACATGACCTAAAATATGCCATGGCCATATCGTGACACATCCTAACCTGTGCCATTTCCACTTCCTGTCATGTCCCGCGATATCCTGTCACATCCAGTGGCCATGTCCAGCAACATCCTAACACATCCCAGCCTATGCCATGGCAACGCCATGGCATGTCAGGCAACATCCTGACACATACTGAAATGTGCCATGGCCATGTCCTGATACGTCTTGACTCGTGACATGCCCACATCTTGCCATGTCCTGCGATGTCTTTACACGTCTCGTGGACACATATTGCGATGTCCTAACAAGTTCTAACCTATGCGATTCTCACATCCTAACATGTTCTTCGATGTCTTGACATATCCTGACATGTACTATGGCCACGCCCTACCATGTCCAACGACATCCTATCACATCCTGAAACGTGTCATGGCCATGTCTTAACATGTCATAAGCTATGACATGCCCACATCTTCCCATGTCCTGCGACATCCTAACACGTCTTGTGGCCACATTCTGTGACCTGACACATCCTAACCTATGCTATGGCCATGTCTTAACATGTGTTGACTCATGCCATACCCACGTTCTGCCATGTCATGCGATGTCCTGACATGTCCTGAACCATGCCATAGGCATGCCCTATTAGGTAATAAAATGTCCTGACACGTCCCATGCCCATGTCCTGACACATCCCAACCCGTGACATACCCTTGTCTTGCCATGTCCTGCCATGTCCTGACACATCCTATGGCTACATCCGACGATGTCCTGACCCATACCATAGCCACGCCCTGCCATGTCCTGAAACATGCAATGGCCATGTCTTGACACGTCTTGACCCATGCCATGCCCACATCGTGCCATGTCCTGACACTTCTTATGGCCATATCTTGAGACCTATTGACACGTCTTGAAATGTGCCATTTCTATGTCCTAACTTGTCCTTATATGTCCTAACCTGTGCCATGCCAATGTCCTGCCATGTCCTAAGATGTCCTATTGCCACATCCTGCGACATCCTGACATGAACTGACTCATGCCATGGCCACGCCCTTCCATGTCATGCGACGTCTTAGCACGTGCCATGGCAATGTCCTGACACATCGTGACACGTGCTATATCCTTGTCATGCCATGTCCTACAACGTCTTGACACATCCTGAGGCCACGTCCTGTGATGTCCTGTACCGTGCCATGGCCATGCCCTGCCATGTCCTCTGATATCCTGACACATCCATAAATGTGCCATTGCTATGTCGTGACACTTTCTTACCTGTGCCATGCCCATCTCCTACCATGTCCTAACTCGTCTTGTGGCCACATCCCGTAACATCCTGACACGTCTTGACCCGTAACATGGCCACTAACTGCCAAGTCCTGCGATGTCTTTATGCCATGGACATTCCCTGCCATGTCCTCCGACATCCTCACACATCCTAAAATGTGTCATGGCGATGTCCTAACACATCCTAACCCGTTCAATGCCCATGTCCTACAACATCCTGACATGTCTTGTGGCCATGTCCTACAATGTACTGACACATCCTGACCCGTGCGATTACCATGCCCTGTCATGTTCTGTGATGTCCTAAAACATCCTATCATATCCTATGGTCATGTACTATTGGCATGTCCTAACATATCCTGACCCGTGCCATGCCCACGTCCTTCCATGTCTTAACACATCCTGTAGCCACATCCTGCGACATCCTTACATGTCATGAATCGTACCATGGCCAAGCCTTTCCTTGTCCCACGACATCCTGAAATGTGCCACGGCCATGTCCTAACATATCCTGACACGTGGCATGACCACATCCTATCATATCCTGCGCCGTTCTAATGATTCATGTGACTACGTCCTGCAATGACCTGACATGTCCTGATCCATGCCATGGCCATGCCCTGCAATGTACTGCGACGTCCTGACACGTCCTCTAATGTCCTGAAATACCCTAACCCTTGCCATGGTGACATCATGCCATGTCCAGCAACGTCCTAACACGTCCTGTGGCTACATCCTGCAATGTCCTGACACGTCCTGTGGCCACACCCTGCCATATCCTGCGATGTCCTGACCCGCACCATGGCTATGCCCTGCCATGTCCTGCGACATCCTAACATGTCCTGAAATATGCCATGGCCATGTCCTGACACATCCTAACCCGTACCATGCCCACGTCCTACCATTTCCTGACACGTCCTGTGGCTATGTCTTGTGACATCCTGACATGTCCTGGCCTGTGTCATGGCCATGTCCTGCAATGTCCCCTGACGTCCTGACATGTGCCATAGCCTTGTGCTAACACATCTTGACCCCTACCATGCCCACGTCCTGCCATGTCCTGAAACGTCCTATGGCCACATCTTGTGATATCCTCACATGTCCTGACTTGTTCTAGGTCCACAGCCTGCCATGTCCCGTGACGTCCTAACACGTGCCATGACCTTATGTTGACACGTCCTGACCTATGCCATGCCCACGTCCTACCATGTCCTGACATATCTAATTGCCACGTCCTACGACATCCTAATACGTCCTAACCCATTCTATGGCCATATATTGACACGTGCTGACTTGTGCCATGCCCATGTACTGCCATGTCCTACAACGTCCTAACACGTCCTAAAGCTATGTCCTGACCCGTGCCTTGGCCATGCCCTACCATGCCCTGCAACATCTTGACATGTCCTGACTCGTGCCATGGCCATGTCTTGACACGTCCTGACCCATGCCATTCCCTTATCCTGTCATGTCCTACAATCTCCTGACACATTCTGTGGCCATGTCCTACGATGTCCTAACCCGTGCCATGGCCACGCCTGCCATGTACAACGACATCCTAACCCATCCTTAAAAGTGCCATGGACATGTCCTGACACGTCCAGACTCGTGCCATACCCAAGTCTTACCTTGTCTTGACACGTCCTTTGGCCACGTCCTGCAATGTCCTGACACGTTAGGACCCGTACCATGGAAATGCCCTGAAAGCTGCCATGGGCTTGTCCTAACACTTCTTGACCTGTGTCATGCCCACGCCCTGCCATGTCCTGAAACCTCCTATGGCCACATCGTACAACATTCTGAAATGTTCTGACCCATACTATCGCCATGTCCGGCCATATCCTATGACGTCCTGACACATCCTGAAATGTGCCATGGCCATGTCCTGACACATCCTGACCCGTGCCATGCCCACGTCCTTCTATTTCCTGTGACCTGTAGAAATGTCCTAATGCCATGTCCATTAATATCCTAACATGTCCCAACCTGTGCCATGGCCATTCCCTGCCATGTCCTACTACGTCCTGACATGTCCTAAAACGTGCCATGGACATGTCCTGACACGTCCTGACCCATGCCATGGCCATGTCGTGCCATGTCCTACGATGTCCTTACACGTCCTGTGGCCATGTCCTACAATATCCTGACACGTCCTAACATGTGCCATGGCCACGCCCTGCCATGTTATGTGACGTCTTGATAAGTCTTGAAACATTCCATGGACATGTTCTAACACGTCCTGACCGGTGCCATGCCCACGTCCTACCATGATCTGTGACGTCCTGAAACATACTTTGGCTACATCCTGCAATGTCCTGACCCCTCCCAATGCCACGCACTGCCATATCCTGTGACGTCCTGACACATCCTAAAACGTGCCATGGCCTTGTCCTGACCCGTGCCTTGCCCACATCATTCCATTTCTTGTGACATCCTAACACGTTATGTGGCCACATCATGAAATGTCCTGATACGTCCTAACCCGTGCCATGGCCACACCATGACATGTCCTACGACATCCTAACACATCCTGAAACTTCCCATGTCCATTTCTTGACATATCTTGACCTGTGACATGCCCACATCCTACCATGTCCTGTAACATCCTGACACGTCTTGTGACTACGTTCTATGACGTCCTAACACGTCCTGAACCATGCCATGGACATGTCTTGACAGGTCTTGACTCGTGCTATGCCCATATCCTGCCATGTCCTGCGATGTCCTCACATGTCCTGACCCGTGCCATGACCATGACTTGCCATGTCATATGACATCTTGACACCTCCTATTGTCAGGTCCTGACATGTCCAGACCTGTGCCATGACCTTGACCTGTCATGTCCTGCGATGTCCTGACATATCCTATGGCTACATCATGCAACATCCTGACCCATACCAAATCCATGCCCTGCCATGTCCTGAACCGTGCCATGGCCATGTCCTGACACGACCTGACCCGTGTGATGCCCACATTTTGCCATGTCCTGACACGTCATGTGGCCACGTCCTACAACCTCGTGACATGTCTTGAAACGTGCCATTTCCATGTCCTGACACGTGCCATGCCCACGTCCTACCATGTCCTAATACGTCCTGCTGCCACGTCCTGCCACATCCTGACACGTCTTAACCCGTGCCATGGCCAATCCTTGCTATGTTCTATGACATCCTGAAATGTGCCATGGTCATGTCCTAACACGTCCTGCCATGTCTTGTGACGTCCTAACACGTCTTGTGGCCATGTCCTTCAATGTCCTAACATGTCCTGACGTGGGCCATGGCTACACCTTTCCATGTCTTTCAATGTCCTAACACATCCTGTAACGTGCCATGGCCATAAACTGACACTTCCTGATCCATGCCATGCCCATTTCCTAACACATCCTACTGCCATGTCCTGCGAAGGACTAACACGTCCTAACCCGTGCCACGGTCATGCCCTATCATGTTCTACGATGTCCTGACACTTGCTATAGCCATGTGCCGAAACGTCTTTACCCGTGCCATGGCCACATCTTGCCATGTCCTAACATGTCCTCTGGTCACTTCCTGTGACAACCTAACATGTCTGGACTCGTGCCATAGCAATGTCATTACACGTTCTAATCCGTTCCATGCCCATGTCCTGTTATGTCTTGCGATATCCTAATACATCCTATAGCCACAGAATGCAAAGACCTGACACGTTCTGTGTGCTTTGGCCATGCCATGCCATGTGCTACAGCATGCTGACATGTGCCATAGACATGTCCTAACACGTCCCGACCCATGCCATTCCCTTGTCATGCCATTTCTTGCGACATCCTGACATATCCTAAGGCTACATCCTGCGACATTCTTTATCGTGCCATGACCAAACCCTACCATGTCCAACGACATCCTATCACATCCTGAAACGTGTCATGGCCATGTCTTAACATGTCATAAGCCGTGATATGCCCACATCCTACCATGTCCTAACACATCTTGTGGCCACATCTTTCGACATCTTGACCTATGCGATGGCCATGGCCTACCATGTCCTACGACGTCCTAACACATCCTGAGGCCACATCTTGTAACGTATTGACCCATGCCATAGCCACACCCTAGCATGTCCTCTAACATCCTGACACATCCTGAAACGTGTCATGGCCATGTCCTGACATGTACTAACCTGTGCCATGCCCATGTCATATGACGTCTTGACAGGTCATGTGGGCACGTCCTACAATGTCCTGACACATCCTGACCTGTTCCATCGCCACACTCTTCCATGTTCTGCGATGCCCTGACACTTCCTGAACATACTATTGCCATGTCCTAACACATCCTGACCCATGCCATTCCCATGTTCTACCATGTTTTGACATGTCCTATAGCCACGTCCTGCGACATCCTTACACATCTTGACTCGTACCATGGCCAAGCCCTGCATTCTCTTGCGACATCCAAAAACATGCCATGGCTATGTCCTGACACGTCCTAACTCGTGCCATGCTAACGTCCTGCCATGTCATGCAATATCCAGATACGTCTTGTGGCCACGTCATGATCTCTGCCATGGCCATGCCCTGTAATATCCTATGATGTCCTAACATATCCAATGACCGTGTCTTGTAATGTCCTGACATATCCTAACCCATGCCATGGTCACAACCTGCGATGTCTTGCGATGTCCTAACACGTCCTGAAGCTACGTCCTGCAATGTCGTGACATGTCTTATAGCCACCTCCTACCATGTCCTGTGATGTCCTAACCCATGTCATGACCATACACTGACATGTCCTATGATATCTTGAAACGTCCTAAAATGTGCCATGGCCATGTCATGACACATTCTGACCCGTGCCATCCCCACATCCTACCATATCCTGACACTTCCTGTGGCCATGTCCTGCGACATCCTGATATGTCTTGAAACTTTCCATTTCTATGTCCTAACATGTCCCGACCCATGCCAAGCCCACGTCCAGCCATATCCTAACACGTCCTACTGCCAGGTCCTACGACGTCATAATATGTCCTGACCCGTGCCATGGCCATGTTATGCTATGTTCTATGACGTCCTAAAACGTGCCATGGCTATGTCCTGACACGTCCTGACTCGTGCCATGCCCACGTCCTACCATGTCTTGTGACATCCTGACACGTCTTGTGGCCACCTCCTGCAATGCCCTAACACGTCCTGACATGTGCCATGGCTACGCCTTGCCATGTCCTACTAAATCCTAACACGTCCTTAACGTGCCATGGCCATGACCTGACACTTCCTGAAACATGTCATGCCCATGTCCTGACACATCCTATGATGTCCTAACACGTCCTCAACCGTGCCACGGCCATGCCTTGTCATGTCCTACGATGTCCTGACACTTGGCATGGCCATGTGCTAACACGTCTTTACCCGTGCCATGCCCACGTCCTTCCATGTCCTAACACGTCCTCTGGCCACGTCCTGCGATGTCCTAACATGTCCTAACTCGTGCCATGACCATGTCATTACATGTCCTGACTCGTTTCATGCCCATGTCCTATTATGTCTGGTGACATCCTAACACATCTTGTAGCCATATAATGCGAAGACCTGACACGTTCTGTGTGCCTTGGACATGCACTGTGATGTCTTGCAATGTCCTGACATGTGCCATGGCCATGTCCTAACACATCCTGACCCATGCCATGCCCTTGTCCTGCCATGTCCTGCGACGTCCTGACACATCCTTAGGCCACATCCCGTGAAATTTTGTACCGTACCATGGCCACACCCTGCCCTATCCTCCAACTTCCTGACATGTCCTGAAATGTGCCATGGACATGTCCTGACACATCCCGACTCATGACATGCCCACATCCTACCATGTCCTAACATATCTTGTGGCCACATCCTGCGACATCCTGACTTGTCTTGACCCGTGCGATGGCCACTACCTGCCATGTCCTGTGACGTCCTAACACATCCCGAGGCTACATTTTGCGATGTCCTGAACTGTGCCATAGCCACACCTTGCCATGTCCTAAAACTTGTCATGGCCATGTCCTAACACGCCCTAAGTTGTGCCATGCCCATGTCCTACAACATCTTGACACGTCATGTGGGCACGTCCTACAATGTCCTGACACATCCTGACCCGTGCCATTGCCACACCTTTCTATGTTCTGCGATGTCCTGACACTTCCTCAACGTACTATTGCCATGTCCTAACACATCCTGACACATGACATTCCTACGTTCTGCCATGTCCTGACACGTCATGTAGCCACGTCTTGCGACATCTTTACACGTCTTGACTCGTACCATGGCGAAGCCCTGCCTTGTCATGTAGTGGCCTAAAACTTGCCATGGCTATGTCCTAACACGTCGTAACCTATGCCATGCCCACCTCCTGCCATGTCATGCGACATCCTAATATGTCTTGTGGCCACGTCCTGATCTTTGCCATGGTCATGCCCTGCCATATCCTACGACATCCTGAAATGTCATATGGCCACGTCTTGTAATATGCTGACATATCCTGACCCGTGCCATGGTCACATCCTGCGATTGTCCTGCAATGTCTTGACCCGTGCCATGGCCACACCCTTCCATGTCCTACGACATCTTAAAACATCCTGAAACGTGCCATGGCAATGTCATAACACATCCTGACCCGTTCCATGCCCACATCCTGCCATATACTGACACGTCCTGTTGGCCACGTCTTGCGACATCCTGACATGTCTTAAAACTTTCCATTTCCATGTCCTAACACGTCCTGACCCATGCCATGTCCACATCCTGCCATGTCCTAACAGGTCCTGTTGCCACGTCCTACGACGTCCTGACATGTCCTGACCCATGACATGGCCACGCCTTGCCATGTTCTGCGATGTCCTAAAATGTACCATGGCTATGTCCTGATACGTCCTGACTCATGCCATACCCATGTCCTACCATGTCTTGTGATGTCTGGACATGTCTTGTGGCTATGTCCTGCAATGTCCTAACACGTACAGACACGTGCCATGGCCACACCTTGCCGTGTCCTGTGACGTCTTGACACATTCTGAAATGTGCAATGGCCATGTCCTGACATGTCTTGACCCGTCCCATGCCCACGTTCTGCCATGTCCTAACATGTCATTTGGCCATGTCTTACAGCATCCTGACACATCCTGAACTATGCAATGCCTACTTCTTACTATGTCCTGACACGTCTTGATACGTGCCATGGCCATGTACTGAAACGTCCTGACCTATGCCATGCCCACGTCCTGCCATGTCTTGACACGTCCTGTGGCCATATCCTGCAACATCCTGACTCGTACTGAAATGTGCCATGGCCATGTACTAACACATCCTGACCAGTGCCATGACCATATCCTGCCACGTCTTGACATGTCTTGTGGCCACGTCGAACGACGTCCTGACCCGTGCCATGGCCATGCACTGGCATGTCCTGCAACATCCTGACACATCCTAAAATATGCCATGGCCATGTCCTGACACGTCCTGATTCGTGCCATGCCCATGTCCTCCCATGTCCTGCAACTTCCTAACAAGTTTTGTAGCCATGTCCTACAATGTCATGACACGTCCTAACCCATTCCATGGCCAGCCCTGCCATGTCCTATGATATCCAGACATATCCTGAAATGTGCCATGGCCATGTACTAACACATCCTGACCTGTGCCATGCCCACATCCTGCCATGTGCTGACACGACCTAAGGCCACATCCTGACACATCCTGACCCATGCCATGGCAACGCCCTGCTATGACCTACGACATCGTGACATGTCATGACATGTGGCATGGCCATGTGCTTACACGTCCAGACTCATTCCATGCCCGCATCCTGCCATGTCCTGAAATTTATTGTGGCTATGTCATGTGAAATCCTGATATATCCTGACCCGTGATATGGCAATGTCTTGACATGTCTTGACTCGTGCCATGCCCATGTACTGTATCTTGTGACGTCCTATAGCCACGTCCTGCGACATCCTGACACGTCCTGAATCGTGTCTTGGCCACGCCCAACCATGTTCTGCAACGTCTTGACATGTCCTAACACGTGCCATGGCCATGTCCTGACACGTCCTGACTCATGCCATGCCCTTGTCCTGCCATGTCCTATGAGGTCCTAACAAATCTCGTGGCCACGTCCAGCAACATCCTGACTCGTGCCATGGTGATGCCTTGCCATGTCCTACAACATCTGTCACATCTTGAAACATGCCATTTCCATGTTCTAACACGTCCTGACCTATGCCATGCCCTGACACGTCTTATTGCCATGTCCTGCGATGCCTGACACATCCTGACCTACGCCATGGGCACGCCTTGCCATGTCCTACAATGTCCTGAGACATCCTGAAACATGCCATGGCCATGTCCTGACACGTCCTGACACGTCCTGACTCGTGCCATGCCCACTTCCTGCCATGTCATGGACGTCTGTACACATCTTGAAGCCATGTCGAACGACATCCTAACACGTGCCTTGGCCATGCCCTGCCATATCCTGCAACGTTTTAACATGCCCTGGCATGTGTCATGGCCATGTCCTGACATGCCTAGACCCGTGTCATGTCGTTGTCTAGCCATGTCGTGCGACATCCTGACACGTCCTGTAGCTACATCTTGTAATGTCCTGACACGTCCTGACCTGTGCCATGGCCATGTCGTACCATGTCCTACGACATCCTAACACGTCCTGTGGCCAAATCCTATAATATCCTGACATGTCCTTACCTATGCTATGGCCACGCCTTGCCATGTCCTACGATGGCCAGACCAATGCAAGGGACACGCCCTACCATGTCTTGTGACATCTTGACACATTCTGAAACGTGCCATGGCCACGACCTGACACGTCCTGACCCGTGCCATGCCCATGTTATGCCATGTCCTGACACGTCATCTGGCCACATCCTACAATGTTCTGACATATCCTGACCCGTGCCACGCCCATGTCTTGCTATGTCCTGACACGCTTTGACATGTGCCATGGACATGTGCTGACACGTCATGACCCATGCCATACCCATGTCCTTCCATGTCTTGACACATCCTACGACCACATCCTACGACATCCTGACACATCCTGAAACATGCCATGGCCATGTCCTGACATGTCCTGACCCATGCCATGCCCATGTCCTGCTTTGTCTAGACATGGCTTGTGGCCACGTCCAACAATGTCCTGACCTATGCCACAGCCACACCTTGCCATGTCCTGCGTTGTCCTGACACATCCAAAAATATGCCATGGCCATATCCTGACACGTCCTGACCCGTGCCATTCCCACGTCCTCCCATGCCCGGCAAGTTCCTGACAAGTCTTGTAGCCACATCCCAAAATGTCATGACACGTCCTGACCCGTGCCACGGCTAGCCTTGCCATGTCGTGCGATGTCTTGATATGTCCAGAAATGTGCGATGGACATGTCCTGACACGTCCTAACCCGTGTAATGCACACCTCTTTCCATGTCCTGACACGTCTTGTGGCCATGTCCTACGACATCCTAACACTTGCTGACCATGCTATGGCCATGCCTTGCCATGTCCCGTGATGTCCTAACACGTCTTGACACATGCCATGGTCATGTGCTGACATGTCCTGACCCGTTCCATTCCCGCGTACTTCCATGTCTTGACATGTCTTGTGGCTAAGTCGTGCGACGTCCTGACATGTCCTGACCCATGCCATGGCCATGTCTTCGCGCATATTGACCCGCTCAATGCCCACGTCCTGCCATGTCCTATGACGTTCGGACACGTCCTATAGCCAAATCCTGCAATGTCCTGACCCATGTCTTGGCCATGCCCTGCCATGTCCTACAGCGTCGTGACATGTCCTGACACGTGCCATGGCCATGTCCTGACAAGTCCTGACCCGTGTCATGCCCTTGTCCTGCCATGTCTAATGACGTCCTGACACATCCTACGGCCACATCCTGAAATATCTTGAGCCGTGCCATGGCCACGCCCTTCCATGTCCTGTGAAATCCTAACACGTCCTTAAACATTCCATAGCCATGTCTTGACACGTCCTGGCCCATGCAATGCACATGTCCTACCATATCTTGACACGCCTTGTGGCCATATCCTGACACGTCCAGACCGACCTAACCCATGCCATGGCCAACCCCTACCATGTCATGTGACATCCTGACACATCCTGACATGGGCTATGGCCATGTCTTGACACGTCCTGACCCGTGCCATGCCCTTGTCCTGCCATGTCCTGTGAAGTAATGACACATCTTGTGGCCACGTCCTACAATGTCCAGACCCATGCAATGGCCACGCCTTACCATGTCCTAAAACATGCCATGGCCATGTCTTGACACGTTCTGACACATGCCATGCCCATGTCATGCCATGTCTTGCGACATCTTGACACGTCCTGTGGCCACGTCCTGCAATGCCCTGACACATCTTCACTCATGCCATGGCCAGGCCATGCCATGTCCTGCGATATCCTAACACATATTAAAATGTGTCATGGCCATGTCCTGACATGTTCTGACCCGTGCCATGCCCACGTTCTGCCATGTCCTGACACGTCTTGTGTGTTATAACCCATATCCACACACGTTAGTTCATTCCATAAGTTAGATAACACAAATCCAAGAAGGAATTATCCTTGAGATGATAAGAAGTTAATCCGATTAATCTTAAGTGATACAAGGGTGCATAAGGGTGATTAACAAGTATTAGACGTTAAACGAATCAAGGATGTTGTAACTCGTACTTTTGGGTAAACCAATAAATGCTTAGTATACTTAGGAGGTCATGATTTAAGGTATTTGAATCATATAATATCCGTATCATAATTCTTGAAGTCGAACGAGTTATGAAACAAAAGTCGACAAAAGTTGTTGCAACTTAGGTTCATAGTTTTACCTAAACTTTAGGTCAAATGTTATTAAGTGTTTCTCCCAATATACTTGGAATTACGGGGTGATCTACCCACCAAATTGAAGATCTATGAGTCTAGTTTCCAACGCATTAAACGGTTTAGCAATACGACATTGGAATAGAGAGATATAGACATTTTCGTGAGACTGCACAAGCTGCTAGGTGCAAGTAGGTGAGTCACCTACTTGGTTAAATGTCGGCCCAAAAGAGGGAATTTCGGGTCAGAAAAGCAGCCCATTAAAAGGCTTATCTTCTGCAATATATACCTATTTATATTTCACAAATAACCAGACCTAAGACCCTGCAAAGGTCCTCCCAAAAATTATCCACAAACCCTAATTGATTTTCCCTCTCTTTCAAGTTCAAATTGGGGGTAAACACTAGAGTTTGAAGAACCAAGTTAAAGGCTGAGTTATCCAACAACAAAGGTGAGTTTACTGCTATATTTCATACATTTATTCTGCTGTAAATTCATGGCAATTCGTTATATACATGTAAGAACTCACGGGACGGTGATCGTGAAGCCGTGAGTTCAAGTTATTCACTTGTAGCGGACTGTTTTGTGGACTGTTTTGTGTTGCTGTTGGGCTGCATTTTTATTACTGTTTTGTGGAGTTTTGGAGGAGGCAGGGTGTGGAGAAACACCATATATATGTTGGGTTGTGGTCTGCTAGTTCTTGGTAATATTTTTGGATCGTTTGATACGACTATAGTGGCCGTCATATGTATGATGTGATTAGGTTGTGTGTGGACTGTTTTCGAAGGCGCAATATGTTTATTACTGATGTTGTTTAGGCTGTTTGGTGATTGTTTTGAATGGTGTGAAGTCCTATATATAGGGGAGGTGCTGTCCGTTTCATCACAAAATAGATTGTGGTTGGTACATAATAGTTGCGACGCTTAAACGTTAACGATAGTGTCATTTCTCCTATTGTAGACTAAGGAGTCGTGACGTTTGCATAGCTTGAGGTTGTGGCAGTATATACAAGGTATGTGTGGCTGTCCCTTTCCTTCTTTTGCACGACTCCGATTAACATAATGTAATGAACGAGCTTCCAAAGATACTCTATTCTTAGAAGCTAAGCAGTACTTACATTGTTTCCCCTCTTATGGAACGATTGATGTTGATGTTGCTTCTCTTATTCTTATGTTATCAATCTTGTTGGTACTTCCCGATTCCTATAAGGTTCATAGTGAAGAGTTAGTCCTAATAAGTTGTACATAGGATACCGACCTTACGTCACTCCGAAAGGTCTACAAGGTGTTTCCATGAGTCGAGCATGCATTATATATATGTATCTATTTTACTCTACCGAGCCACGCTATAGTCGGCCGGGTATGGCACCTATTGTGCAACCACTGATCAGTTGGGTTTTACCGAGCTCCACGTGGCCGGGTATGATTCTACCGAGCCTTATAATGGTCGGGTGTGTTTTTACCGAGCCTATTACGGCCGGGTACGATATGATAATGATGATGCCCACAGAGGCGTATGTTTTAAAAGATTATGTATTTATACATATGTATCATGTATTTCATGTCAGTAGCCCTCAGAGGTACTCAGATGTTACAGGTTGTATATTCTCTATCCCTGCTCACATTGTTGTTCATATTTATGGTTCTCTCCCTTACATACTCAGTACTTTATTCGTACTGACATCCTTTTATTTGTGGACGCTGCATGTCGTGCTGCAGGTCCTGATAGACAGGCATGTGTAGCTCCCCCATCACAGTAGGTTGTCCAGTTCAGTGGTGATTGGCGAGATCCCTTCTCCGGACTTGCCTTGGTCTTGGTATGCATTTTTGTTATAGACATTATGGGTATGTCGGGGCCCTGTTCTTACTATGTTGCAGCACTTATGTTCCTTTAGAGGCTCATAGATAAGTGTCGACTCATGTATAGTTTGGTATGCCTTGTCGGCTGGTTTTTGTTGTATACTCTTTCATTTTAGCGTGGTAGCTTGTACCATATGTATATAGTTTCTTGATTGTCTGGTCATCCCATGTTATGTAGGTTCATGCAATCATATTTTATTGTTGGTTGCCCATGATCCATGTCTACCATTTATATTGGTCTCGTTAGCCCTAAAAGATAATAAAGAAGGTTAGATAAAATGTACGTTGGTGCTCGGCAAGTATGGTCGGGTGCTAGTCATGGTCCTCCAGTTTGGGTCGTGACAAACTTGGTATCGGAGCAAGTCTGTCCTAGGGATTGTCTATGAGCCATGTCTAGTAGAGTCTTGATTATGGATGTGTAGCGCGCCACATTTATAATCGGGAGGCTACATGACATCTAGGGTTGTTACCTTCTTCCCGAATCTAGATCGTGCATAGAGTTGAGTCGTAAGTGTTCGTCTCTAATATTCACCTTGTTTTCTTTCAGCGATGCCTTCGACTAGGAAACAAACAATTAGTAGACGGCTTGATACACCTGCGGGAGAGGGTACCAAGTCAGGTGCCCCAAGCCAGAGCAGGCCAAAGTGAGGCTCACAGTGAGATGCCGTCTCGTACCTCATCTACTCCGTCTCTTCCAGAGGATATTAGGTTGCACCCAACACCTCCACCTCCTCCGTCTGGCACTACACACCAGGATATGCAGAGTGCTTTGTAGTTATTGACTAGCTTGGTAGCCGCTCAGGCTCAGAGGCAGAATACAGGTGCTGCTGATAAACCAGTTAGTACAAGAGTTCGTGATTTTATTAATTTAGACCCTCCAGTGTTTACCGGATCAGACCCCAAGGAGGATCCGCAGACTTTTATTGACCAGGTTCATCGTACACTACGGGTTATGCATGTTAGTGATACAGAGGCATTAGAGTTGGCTTCTTACCGGCTACGGGATTTTGCGATTCTTTGGTATGATAGGTGGGAGAGATCCAGGGGTCCGAACGCTCCTCCAGCTGTGTGGAAGGATTTTTCTGAGGCCTTTGTTCGTCACTATTTGCCAGTTGAGATACGATGAGCTAGAGCTGATAAGTTCTTGAACCTTAGACAAGGTAATATGAGTGTGCGAGAGTATAGTATGCAGTTTGATTCTTTAGCAAGTTATGCTCCCCATATGGTGGCCGAGATGAGTGATAGGGTGCATTTGTTCGTGAACGGGTTGGGACCCCATCCGATAAATGAGTGTATGACAGCCTCCTTGGTAGAAGGCATGGATATTTCCCGTATTCAAGCTTATGCTCAGACCCTAGAGGATCGTAAGCGCCAGCAGAGGGCAGATAGGGAGCAGGATAGGGGCCCGCATAAGAGGGCGAGATTTGCAAGGTATTCTGATGACTTAAGAGGCAGCGCCAGGCCCCAGTCTTCGAGGAGTTTGGCGCCATCTGTAGCTAGTGCTCCTCCACAGTTTCAGAGGCCTCGATATGATCGATCCTATTTTGGTCCAGGTCAGAGTTCGCAGGCATCTAGATCGCAACATCACAGGGATACTAGTCAGACGAAACCCCCAACACCACATTGTGATCGGTGCGGCAAGGTCCACTTTGGACTGTGCCGTCGAGGTTCTGATGCGTGTTATTCTTGCGGACAGCCTGGCCATATGATGAGGGATTGTCCTAACAGGGGAGGTGATGGTATGGCTCAACCGACTAGATCCTGTGTCTGGTTCTTCCTCATCAGTTCGACCTCCAGCACGGGGTTTTCAGCAGTCGACAGGTCGTGGTAGAGGTAGAGGTGCAGGACCGAGTTCGAGTGGTGCTCAAAATCGAACATATGCTCTAGTAGGTCGACAGGATCTCGAGTCATCTCCAGATGTTGTTACAGGTATATTATCCGTGTTTTCTTATGATGTATATGCGTTGATTGATCCGGGATCTACATTATCATATGTTACACCCTTTGTGGCTAATAAGTTTGGCATTGAACCTGAATTGATAAGTAAACCCCTTGCGGTATCTACTCCAATAGGAGATTCTGTGATTGCTAGAAGGGTATATAGAGGTTGCACCGTGATGATTTGTAGTCGTCAAACCTCGGCAGATTTATTTGAGTTAGAAATGGTTGATTTTGATGTGATACTGGGAATGGACTGGTTGGCCTCATGCTATGCAAATGTTGATTGTCGTATGAAGATGGTTAAGTTTCAATTTCCTGGTGAACCCGTCATTGAATGGAAGGGGAACATTGCTACATCGAAAGGTAGGTTTATTTCCTATCTTAAGGCAAGGAAAATGATCTCAAAAGGTTACATTTATCATCTTGTTCACGTTAGGGATGCAGAGGCGAAGCTGCCTACTCTACAATCTATCCCCGTGGTCAATGAATTTCCAGATGTTTTCCCAAATGAACTCCCAGGCCTTCCTCCAGAAAGGGAGATTGAGTTTAGCATTGATGTGTTGCCTGACACTCAACCGATCTCTATCCCTCCATATAGAATGGCCCCGGCAGAGCTGCGAGAGTTGAAGGCGCAGTTAAAGGACTTCCTGGATAAGGGCTTCATTAGGCCTAGCACTTCACCTTGGGGTGCTCCAGTCCTATTCGTGCGGAAGAAAGATGGATCATTACGGATGTGTATCGACTATCGGCAGTTGAATAAGTTTACTATAAAGAACAAGTATCCACTTCCAAGAATTGACGACCTATTTGACCAACTCCAGGGTGCCAAGTATTTCTCCAAGATTGACTTACGTTCAGGATATCATCAAGTGAGGGTTAAGGAGAAGGATATTCCAAAGACGGCCTTTCGGACAAGATATGGGCAACTTTGAGTTCTTGGTGATGTCGTTCGGGCTAACAAATGCCCCAGCAGCTTTTATGGATCTCATGAATACTGTATTCATGCCCTATCTTGATGTGTTCGTGATTGTATTCATTGATGACATTCTGGTGTATTCTCGTTCGCAGAGGAGGAACATGCGAGCCACTTGCGGATAGTATTACGGATGCTTCAGGATCGTAAGTTATATGCTAAGCTCGCCAAATGTGAATTCTGGCTGAACTCAGTAGCATTCCTTGGCCATGTGATATCTGACGAGGGTATTAGTGTCGACACTCAGAAGATTGATGCAGTAAAGAATTGGCCGAGACCTACAACACCATCAGAAGTTCGTAGCTTCCTAGGGCTAGCAGGATATTATAGGCGATTTGTAGAAGGGTTTTCCTCTATATCAGCACCATTGACTAAGTTAACACAGAAAGCTACCAAGTTCCAGTGGTCTAACACTTGTGAACGTAGTTTTCGGGAGCTGAAGGATCGATTGACATCCGCACCGGTGCTCACTCTCCCTGAAGGAACAGAAGGATATGTGGTATATTGTGATGCCTCGGGTATAGGTTTGGGGTGCGTGTTGATGCAGCATGGGAAGGTGATTTCATATGCATCAAGACAATTGAAGAAGCATGAAAAGAATTATCCAACCCATGATTTGGAATTGGTTGCAGTAATATATGCTTTGAAGATATGGCGGCACTACTTATACGGCGTCCATGTTGACATCTACACGGATCACAAGAGTCTACAATACATCTTCAAGCAGAAAGAGTTGAATTTGGGGCAGTGTAGGTGGCTTGAATAACTGAAAGACTACGACGCCGAGATATTGTATCATCCCGGTAAAGCCAATGTTGTGGCAGATGCTCTCGACCGTAAGTCAATGGGAAGCTTAGTACATATTGATGCAGGTAGATGGGGGTTGACTAAAGAGCTTCATCGGCTAGCCAATATGAGAATCAGATTGTTAGACTCTGATGACGGAAGTGTTACTGTACAGAATACATCAGAATCAACTTTGGTAGCAGAGGTAAAAGCACGGCAATATGAAGATCCTATCTTACTACGATTGAGAGAGAACATTCAGCAGATGTAAAATTACGGCTTTTGAGATCGGAGGAGATGGGGCACTGAGATACCAGGGCCGATTATGTGTGCCGAATGTAGCAGGGTTGCGAGAAAAGATTATGAATGAAATTCATCAATCCCGATATTCCATCCATCCCGGCTCAACAAAGATGTATCATGATGTCAAGGAGCAGTATTGGTGGGATAACATGAAAATGTCTATTGCAGAATTTGTAGCCTAGTGTCCCAATTGTCAACAAGTAAAGATAGAACATCAGAAACCCGGTGGATTGCTTCAGAATATAGAAATTCCGACTTGGAAATGGGAGGTGATTAATATGGACTTCGTTATTGGATTACCTCGATCTTATCATAAGTTTGACTCTATCCGGGTGATAGTTGATCGACTTACAAAATGTGCTCATTTTCTGCCAGTTAAGACAACTTACTCGGCTGAAAATTATGCGAAGTTGTATATCAAGGAGATTGTTAGGCTTCATGGTGTGCCGATATCTATTATATCAGATCGAGGAGCTCAATTTACGGCTAACTTTTGGAGGTCTTTTCAGAAAGGTTTAGGCACACAGGTGAATCTCAGCACTGCATTTCATCCGCAGACTGACGGACAGGCTGAACGTACCATTCAGACATTGGAAGATATGCTACGAGCATGTGTTCTAGATTTTAAGGGAAATTGGGATGACCATCTTCCACTCATAGAATTTGCCTACAATAATAGCTACCATTCCAGTATTAAAATGGCCCCATGTGAGGCACTATATGGGAGGAGATGTAGATCACCAGTTGGATGGTTTGAAGTCGGTGAAACAGAATTATATGGGCCAGATTTGATTCACCAAGCCATTGAGAAGGTGAAAGTGATACAAGAACGATTGAGGACGGCACAAAGCAGGCAAAAGTCTTATTCCGATGTCCGACGTCGTGATTTAGAATTTGAGGTTGGTGATTGGGTTTTCCTGAGGATTTCACCAATGAAGGGTGTTATGCATTTTGGAAAGAAAGGTAAGCTGAGTCCAAGGTATATCGGTCCGTATAAAATTCTTCAACGAATTGGACAAGTTGCTTATGAGTTAGAATTGCCATCCGAATTAGAATTTGTCCACCCAGTATTCCATGTATCTATGTTGAGGAAATGTATTGGAGACCCTTCTCGAGTTGTCCCTATCAAAGATGTTCAAGTTACGGAGGATCTATCATATGAAGAAGTGCCAGTGGCCATATTAGATCGACAAGTCCGCAAGCTGAGAACAAAAGATGTAGCTTCCGTCAAAGTATTGTGGAGGAACAAGAATGTGAAAGAAATGACATGGGAAGCAGAAGAAGAGATGAAGTCTAAATACCCTTACCTATTCCAGAATGATGATAACAAGGATGTTGGTGGAACGCAAGATACATTATAAAGGTGAAATGGCTTTATGAGGTAAGCAATAACTTGAGAACTCTCTTCCTTAATACAAAGTGGTGAAATGTAAATAATGTCCATGTCCATAATGCTTTTTGTAGCCTTGTGTGGTCATACTTTGAGCTTCACTCTGCTTGCAAATTTTGCTAGTGACCATTTTATAGGGGAAAATTGACCAAACATTTCCGCTAGAATCCACGATGATTTGGACTCCCCATAAACCCTTACATTCGAGGACGAATGTTCCTAAGGGGGGGAGGGTGTTATAACCCATATCCACACATGTTAGTTCATTCCATAAGTTAGATAACACAAATCCAAGAAGGAATTATCCTTGAGATGATAAGAAGTTAATCCGATTAATCTTAAGTGATACAAGGGTGCATAAGGGTGATTAACAAGTATTAGACGTCAAACGAATCAAGGATGTTGTAACTCGTACTTTTGGGTAAACCTATAAATGCTTAGTATACTTAGGAGGTCATGATTTAAGGTATTTGAATCATATAATATCCGTATCATAATTCTTGAAGTCAAACGAGTTATGAAACAAAAGTCGACAAAAGTTGTTGCAACTTAGGTTCATAGTTTTACCTAAACTTTAGGTCAAATGTTATTAAGTATTTCTCCCAATATACTTGGAATTATGGGGTGATCTACCCACCAAATTGAAGATCTATGAGTCTAGTTTCCAATGCATTAAACGGTTTAGCAATACGACATTGGAATAGAGAGATATAGACATTTTCGTGAGACTGCACAAGCTGCTAGGTGCAAGTAGGTGAGTCACCTACTTGGTTAAATGTCGGCCCAAAAGAGGGAATTTCGGGTCAGAAAAGCAGCCCATTAAAAGGCTTATCTTCTGCAATATATACCTCTTTATATTTCACAAATAACCAGACCTAAGACCCTGCAAAGGTCCTCCCAAAAATTATCTACAAACCCTAATTGATTTTCCCTCTCTTTCAAGTTCAAATTGGGGGTAAACACTAGAGTTTGAAGAACCAAGTTAAAGGCTGAGTTATCCAACAACAAAGGTGAGTTTACTGCTATATTTCATACATTTATTCTGCTGTAAATTCATGGCAATTCGTTATATACATGTAAGAACTCACGGGACGGTGATCGGAAGCCGTGAGTTCAAGTTATTCACTTGTAGCGGACTGTTTTGTGGACTGTTTTGTGTTGCTGTTGGGCTGCATTTTTATTACTGTTTTGTGGAGTTTTGGAGGAGGAAGGGTGTGGAGAAACACCATATATATGTTGGGTTGTGGTCTGCTAGTTCTTGGTAATATTTTTGGATCGTTTGATACGACTATAGTGGCCGTCATATGTATGATGTGATTAGGTTGTGTGTGGACTGTTTTGGAAGGCTCAATATGTTTATTATTGATGTTGTTTAGGCTGTTTGGTGATTGTTTTGAATGGTGTGAAGTCTTATATATAGGGGAGGTGCTGTCCGTTTCATCACAAAATAGATTGTGGTTGGTACATAATAGTTGCGACGCTTAAACGTTAACGATAGTGTCATTTCTCCTATTGTAGACTAAGGAGTCGTGACGTTTGCATAGCTTGAGGTTGTGGCAGTATATACAAGGTATGTGTGGCTGTCCCTTTCCTTCTTTTGCACGACTCCGATTAACATAATGTAATGAACGAGCTTCCAAAGATACTCTATTCTTAGAAGCTAGCAATACTTACATTGTTTCCCCTCTTATGGAACGATTGATGTTGATGTTGCTTCTCTTATTCTTATGTTATCAATCTTGTTGGTACTTCCTGATTCCTATAAGGTTCATAGTGAAGAGTTAGTCCTAATAAGTTGTACATAGGATACCGACCTTACGTCACTCCGAAAGGTCTACAAGGTGTTTCCATGAGTCGAGCATGCATTATATATATGTATCTATTTTACTCTACCGAGCCGCGCTATAGTCGGCCGGGTACGGCACCTATTGTGCAACCACCGATCAGTTGGGTTTTACCGAGCTCCACGTGGCCGGGTACGATTCTACCGAGCCTTATAATGGCCGGGTACGTTTTTACCGAGCCTATTACGGCCGGGTACGATATGATAATGATGATGCCCACAGAGGCGTATGTTTTAAAAGATTATGTATTTATACATATGTATCATGTATTTCATGTCAGTAGCCCTCAGAGGTACTCAGATGTTACAGGTTGTATATTCTCTACCCCTGCTCACATTGTTGTTCATATTTATGGTTCTCTGCCTTACATACTCAGTACTTTATTCGTACCGACGTCCTTTTATTTGTGGACGCTGCATGTCGTGCTGCTGCAGGTCCTGATAGACAGGCAGGTGTAGCTCCCCCATCACAGTAGGTTGTCCAGTTCAGTGGTGATTGGCGAGATCCCTTCTCCGGACTTGCCTTGGTCTTGGTATGCATTTTTGTTATAGACATTATGGGTATGTCGGGGCCCTGTTCCGACTATGTTGCAGCACTTATGTTCCTTTAGAGGCTCATAGACAAGTGTCGACTCATGTATAGTTTGGTATGCCTTGTCGGCTGGTTTTTGTTGTATAGTCTTTCATTTTAGCGTGGTAGCTTGTACCATATGTATATAGTTTCTTGATTGTCTGGTCATCCCATGTTATGTAGGTTCATGCAATCATATTTTATTGTTGGTTGCCCATGATCCATGTCTACCATTTATATTGGTCTCGTTAGCCCTAAAAGATAATAAAGAAGGTTAGATAAAATGTACGTTGGTGCTCGGCAAGTATGGTCGGGTGCTAGTCATGGTCCTCCAGTTTGGGTCGTGACATTGTGGACACGTCCTATGACGTCATGATGGGTCCTAACCGTGCCAAGTCCATGCCTTGCCATCTCCTGCGACATCTTGATACGTCTTGACATGTGCCATGGCCATGTGTTGACATGTCCTGACCTGTGCAATGCCTATATCATGCCATGTCCTGACACGTCTTGTGGCCACGTCTTGCGATGTCCTAACATGTCCTAACCCGAGCCATGGCCATGTCTTGATACGTCCTAACCCGTTTCATGCCCAAGTAATGCCATGTCTTGCAACGTCCTGACACGTCCTACAAAGTCCTGACACGTCCTGACCCATGGCTTGGCCACACCCTGCCAAGTCCTGCCATGTCCTGACACGTCCTAACACGTGCCATGGCCATGTACCGATACGTCCTGACCCGTTCCATGCCCTTCACTTGCCATGTTGTGCTATATCCTAACACATCTTGGGGCCACATACTGTGTCATCCTAACGTGTGCCATAGCCACGACTTTCCTGTCTTGACACATCCTGTGGCTATGTCCTACGACGTCCTGACACGTCCTGACCCATATGGTAGCCATGCCCTTGCATGTACTACAACATCCTGAGATGTCCGGAAATGTGCAATGGCTGTATCTTGACACGTCCATGGCCCTTGCCATTCCCACGTCCTTCCATGTCCAGCGACATCCTGACACTTTTTGTAGCCACATACTGCAACATCCTGAAACATCCTGACCCATTCCACGTCCACGCCCTAGCAAATCCTGCAACATCCGTACATGTCCTGAAATATGCCGTGGCCATGTCCTGATAAGTCCTGACCCATGACATGCCCACATCCTACCATGTGCTACGACATCCTAACACGTCTTGTGGCCACATCCTGCAATGTCCTTACACGCCCTGATCTATGCACTAGCTAGCCGTGCGATGTCCTGACACGTCCTGAAATGTGCTATACCCATGTCTTGACATATCCTGACCCATTCCATGCCCACATCCTGCCATGTCCTAACACATCCTCTGGCCACATCTTGTGACGTCCTGACATGTACTAACCCGTGCCATGGTCATGCTTTGCCAAGTCTTGTGATGGCCTGACACATCCTGACACGTGCAATAGCCATGTGCTGACACATCCTGACCCGTGCGATGCCCACGTCCTGTCATGTCCTGATACATCATATGGTTTGGTCCTACAACGTCCTAACTCGTTCTATGGCCATGTCTTGACACGTCCTAACCTGTTCCATGCCTACATCCTGCCATGTCCTACGACGTCCTTACACATCCTGTAGTCACATCCTATGATGTCCTAACACATACCTTGGCAACGCCCTACTAAGTCCTGCAACGTCCTCACATGCTCTGACTCATGCCATGGCCATGTCCTGACACATCCTGACCCGTGCCATGCACTTTTCATGCCACGTTCTGCGATGTCCTAACACGTCTTGTGGCCACATCCTGCAATATCCTGACACGTCCTGACCCGTGCTGTGATGACCCGGCCTGTCATCACGGGAATTACCGCCTCGTTGTGTTGTAATTACATAATTCATGCTTTTATATCAGTGTTAGAGTCTATCGGGGGAGTTAGGAGTGAATTGGATTGGAAATGAGGCATATAGCCTTTTTGGAGGAAACTTGAATAAGGAAAGTCAACCCGGAGTTGACTATTTAGTTAGAGAGCTCGGAATCGAATTCTGATGATTCGGTTAGTTCCGGGAGGTTAATTGTGACTTAGGGGAGCGATCGGAATTGAATTTGGAGGCCCGGTGTAGAAATAGGCTTGAATTGGCTAAGGTTGCATTTTGGCGAAATCCGATCGATAGGTGAGATTTTGATCCGGGAGTCGAAATGGAATTCCGACAGTTGCAATAGCTCCGTTAGGTGATTTTGGATATGTCTGCAAATTTTCAGGTCATTCGGACATCATTTGATCGGGTTTTGGATTGGATGTTAGTTTCGGAAGTTTGAATGAAAACTTAGGCTTGAATTTGCTTGGATTCGACGTTTTCCGTGTTTGAGTGCGTGTTTTTATGATTGGAACAAGTTTGAATCGTGTTGTGGAGTATGTTGGTGGTTTGCGTTGGGGTCCCGGGGGACTCGGGATGAATTCGGGGGTCCAAACGGACCATTTTTGGCCTAAGACAGCAGCTGAATTGCTGCTGTATCTGCAGAGGAAATTCCTTCATCGCGTTCACGATGAAGGGAACGCGTCCGCGAAGGGTATCAAAGTTGTTCATCGCGTTCGCGATGGGCTAGACGTGAACGCGTAAGTCCAGGACCGGAGGCATCGCGTTCGCGGGAGGTTTGCACGCGTCCGCGTAGGGTCAGGCTTGGGAAGCATCGCGATCGCGAAGGAGTGAACACGTTCGCGTAGGTCTAAGCGGTTGGTCATCGCGAACGCGGCTGGAAGCCACGCATTCGCGTAGAGTAAATTCGGAGGCTACTAATTTTGTTCATCACGAACGCGTGGGTAGTGTCGCGTTCGCGAAGGGTTAAATGACTGGGCAGGTCCTTAAATTGCAGAACATTTCATTTACGGGTTTCACTCCTAGAAACCCCCATTGTTGAGCTCTAGAGTGAGAAAGTGACGGGAATTGCTGGGAGATCATCGGGATATTGTCGGAGGTAAGTTTTGTGGTTTAATTACGCGTTTTTATCATGAAATCATTGATTATTTCTATGAAAATGGAAGATTAAAGGTGGGTTTTAGCCCTAGGCCTAAAATTGTAGAAAAACACTGATTTGAGTAGGCAATTGGAATCCGAATTTGGTAAATTTGATATGCCTATACTCGTATTGAGACGAGGGTTTCGAATATATAACTTTTATAATTTTTCGAGAAGCGCACCAAAAGTCGGGTTTTGACAACTTGTGGGTTTTGATATAATTTGGGTTATTTCGAATGAATTGCATGAAATTAGCATATATTGATGCATTCTCTATGATTTTGAGCAGATTTGGCATCCGAGGAGATTGATTTGCGAGGCAAGCGTAAGGCGGATTGAAGCTTCTACCGGTTCGAGGTGAGTGGTGGTAGTAAATAATGTACTGAGGGTTTGAAACCCCGTACTTGCACTTTACAGTGCTATGTTGAGATGAGACACGCATCATGTGACGGGCGTGGTGGCATTGTGATTGGGGGATTGGACTTGGTCCTTCCCGACTGATAGTGTATTGTGTATTATGACTATGAATAAGATTATAATTGTGTAATTGGGCTAGTAGCCATTTTTGGGGCCTTGTGTCGATCTGTAGAGCATTAGGGAACCTATATAGCTAGGTGACCCTTATATTGTGTTGGAAACATACACTCAGCGGTAGCTCTAGCTGTATAGCATAATATGAGCCCGTACTAGATGTGTACATTGAGAGAGATTATCCAGGGTGCTATGAGATGTTATATTGGGCCTGAAAGGCCAAGTCTATATTGACTGAGACAGGGTCAAGGACCCACTGTGATATATTATATTGGGCTTGAGAGGCCAAGTATATACTGACCGGGATAGGGTCGAGGACCCGTTATGAGGTATTATATATATATATATACCTATATTGGATCGGGCTGCACGCTGCAGTAGTATATATATTGGATCGGACTGCACGCCGCAGTAATATACATGTAATATACATGTGGGACGGACTGCACGCCGCAGTATTATTGCGCTTGGGCTGTAGGAGCCCCTTCGGAGTCTGAGTCTACACACATTCTCAGTGAGCACTGGTGTATATTATGGGATCGGGCTGCGCGCCGCAGCAGTATAAATATATATACATATAAATATTGGATCGGACTGCACGCCGCAGTAATACATGTGTGGATCAGGCTGCACGCCGCAGTATAATAGTGCTTGGGCCTAGGGAGCCCCTCCGAAGTCTGTATACACCCCCAGTGAGCGCCGTCGATGTTAAATGGAGCAGGCTGCGCGCGCGCAGCGGTATATGTATTGGAGCGGGCTGCACGCCGCAGCATTATACTTATTCATATCCTACTACCTACTTAAATACTTATATATTATAGACATAGGTATGTGTCTTTATATATTGAGATGGCCGTACACCGTAGGGGTACGAGTGAGGGTTGGATCAGTGTGGAATCTTGTAGAGATAAATGTGGATTGGAGATTAGAGTACTACCATAGTGATGACGTACCTGTGAGGGTTGCCTTAGAACTGCTAAGTGATAGCACAAGAGTTCTTACTTTCAGTTATTATTTATTATTGTTACTCACTGAGTTGAAATATGCTCACCCCACTCCCCTGCACTTTCTGTGCAGATTCACAAGTGCCCGAGAGCAGTTGAGACATTGTAGCTACTGATCATTGTCTACTTTTGTGGAGATTATGAGGTAGCTGCCAGCGTCCGCAGAGCCTGTCTTCTCCTTCTTTATCATCTTGTTGATTTCCTATTTGCCTAGACTTGTTTGTATTAGGATGTTATTCTGTAGAGGCTCAGTCTCGTGACACCACGATATGGTCGGGACCATATTTTGTATGCTTTACATTTGCTTATCATTTGATATGATCACTTACTGTTTAAGTTTAATTTGATTAATTGGAATTAATAATTGGCTGGGTTAAGAGATGATATGGTCGGGCTTGCCTAGCATTGTGTTGGGCGCCATCACGACCGGGGTTTGGGTCGTGACAAGTTGGTATCGGAGCCCAGGTTAACAGGTCTCGCGAGTCATGAGCCGGTTTAGTAGAGTCTCGTGGATCGGTACGGGGACGCCTGTACTTATCCTCGGGAGGATGCAAACCTATTTAGGAAAAGTTTCAATTCTTGGAATTCTTGTCGTGCGATTACTTTTGACTTGATCTGAACTTTGACATTCTATTCTCTCGCAGATGGCGAGAACTCGATCATCCGGACGTGGAGGACGACCACCACTACCACCTGCTAGAGGCGGTGGACGCGGCCGTGGTCGCGGCGGAGTTAGGGCAGCTGAGGCAGTGCCAGCTGACCCACAGCCCCCAGTTGTAGAGGTGCCAGTAGCACCAGATCAGGCACCAGCTGTGCCCATTGTCATTCCGGGTCTACAGGAGACCCTGGCTTAGATACTAGCAGTCTGCACTAGCCTAGCACAGGCGGTTTCAGTTACTACTACAGCAGCTGCATCGGGGATCGGGGGTGGTCATCAGACCCTCGCAGTACGCACCCCAGAGCCAGGAGTGCAGGGCTTACAGACACCAGAGGCTCCTCCAGTTCAGCCTGTGGTACCGGTTCAGCCAGCAGATCAGATTCAGGGGGACAGGGTCCCAACTATGACAGACGATGAGCAGCGTCATCTCGAGAGGTTCACCAGGTTATCTCCTCCAGTGTTCACTGGTGCTCCGGGCGAGGACGCCCAAGGTTTTCTGGATAAGTGCCGTCGGATGCTTCGTACGGCAGGGATATTGGAGTCCAGTGGGGTATCTTTCACCACCTTTCAGTTTCAGGGACCAGCCTTTGCTTGGTGGGAGGCTTATGAGCGCCCCAGGCCAGCCGGAGCAGCACCACTATCATGGCCGGAGTTCTCCACTATGTTCTTGGAGAAATGGGTGCCTCGATCTCGGAGAGAGGAGATGCGTAGGCAGTTTGAGGGTCTCCGTCAAGGGGACATGTCAGTGTCAGAGTATGAGATCAGGTTTACAGAGTTGTCCAGATATGCACCGTGGTTGGTTCATTCCGACGGAGAGAGGATTGGGCGCTTCGTGGACGGCCTCATTTATCCCATTCGTATTCCGATGACTCGGGAGAGGGTTTTGAGTCATACATTTAAGGATGCTGTGGATATTGCTTGCGACATAGAGACAGGATCATCGCAGGGAGCGGGATGAGAGGGAGGCCAAGAGGCCTCGAGGAGCAGCTAGTTCCAGTGGCACTCAGACCAGAGGCCAGAGTCAGCAGAGCCGAGGTCGCTCTTTCAGGTCTTCGCAGTCGGGTCGCTCAGATCGTCGCAGATGGTCTCCTAGACAGGGTTATCAGGGTTCACACCAGAGCCAGCCATCTCTCAGTGCCATGCCAGCTCAGAGTTCTTCACAGGCCCCATCTGCTCAGGGTTCATCTCGGCCTAGTTCATCGGCTGGCCACTCCAGCGCCAGAGGTCCTTATCAGTCTCAGTCCCCAGCACCGGGGAGTTGCTACGAGTGCGGAGAGTTTGGGCACCACCGTAGGAAGTTTCCCCGTCTTGTTTCCAGATCTTATCAGCAGAGGGGCAGCCCTCGTCATCTGGTCCTTCTAATTCAGCACCCGCCCCACCAGCTAGGGGTGAGGGTCAGGCAGCTAGGGGTCTTCCTCGAGGGGGAGGCCGATCAGGTGGTCAGGCTAGATGCTATGCTCTTCAGGGCCGATCCGAGGCCGTTGCTTCTGATGCTGTCATTACAGGTATTATTTCAGTCTGCCACAGAGATGCCTCAGTATTGTTTGATCCCGGTTCTACTTATTCTTATGTGTCTACATATTTTGCTCCTCATTTGGGCATGATCCGAGGGAGTCTTGAGCTGCCAGTGCATGTATCTACCCCGGTAGGGGATACTATTGTTGTGGACCACGTATACCGGTCCCGTTTGGTCACTATTGGAGGTCTGGAGACCCGAGTAGACCTGTTGCTTCTCAGCATGATTGATTTTGATGTTATATTGGGCATGGACCGGCTATCTCCATGTCATGCTATTCTGGACTGTCATGCTAAGACAGTCACTTTGGCTATGCCGGGCATTCAGAGGATCGAGTGGCGAGGCACGATTGAGTATGTACCTAGCAGGGTAATATCTTTCCTCAAGGCCCAACGAATGGTTGGGAAGGGATGTCTCTCTTATTTAGCACTTGTGCGGGAGGTCGAGACCCAGACTCCCAGTATTGATTCTGTTCCCATTGTGCAAGACTTTCCTGATGTGTTTCCCTCAGACCTGCCGGGCATGCCGCCGGACAGGGATATTGATTTTGGTATTGATTTGGTGCCGGGCACTCAGCCTATTTCTATTCCTCCGTATCGGATGGCACCAGCTGAGTTGAAGGAATTGAAGGAGCAGCTCCAGGAACTCCTAGATAAGGGGTTCATTCGGCCGAGTGTGTCGCCGTGGGGTGCACCGGTCCTGTTTGTTAAGAAGAAGGATAGATCCATGAGGATGTGTATTGACTACAGGCAGCTAAACAAAGTAACAGTGAAGAATAAGTATCCTCTGCCTCGTATTGATGATTTATTTGATCAGCTCCAGGGAGCTAGGGTGTTCTCGAAGATTGATCTTCGTTCAGGCTACCATCAGTTGAAGATTAGAGAGTCTGACATTATGAAGACTGCATTCCGGACCAGATATGGTCATTATGAGTTCCTTGTGATGTCTTTTGGGCTGACCAACGCCCCAGCAGCATTTATGCATCTGATGAACAGTGTGTTCAGGCCGTATCTTGATTCATTTGTGATTATATTCATTGACGACATTCTAGTCTACTCTCGTAGCCGGGAGGAGCATGCTCGACACTTGAGTATTGTGTTGCAGAGGTTGAGAGAGGAGAAGCTGTATGCCAAGTTCTCCAAATGTGAGTTCTGGCTTGAGTCTGTGGCATTCTTAGGGCACGTGGTGTCCTGTGATGGTATTCAGGTAGATCCGAGGAAGGTCGAGGCAGTGCAGAGTTGGCCCAGACCGACCTCAGTTACCGAGATCCGTAGCTTTCTGGGATTGGCAGGGTATTATCGCCGATTCGTTCAGGGATTCTCTTCTATTGCTTCACCCTTGACTAGATTGACTCGGAAGGGTGTTCCTTTCTTATGGTCCGAGGAGTGCGAGGAGAGCTTTCAGAAGCTCAAGACAGCACTGACCACAGCACCAGTTTTGATTCTGCCGACAGCTTCAGATCCTTATACTATATATTGTGATGCCTCAGGAGTTGGCATTGGTTGTGTGTTGATACAGGAGGGTAGGGTCATTTCTTATGCTTCTCTTCAGTTGAAGCCTCACGAGAAGAACAACCCTATTCATGATTTGGAGCTAGCAGCCATAGTTCATGCTTTGAAGATTTGGAGGCATTACCTGTATGGTGTCTCCCGTGAGGTGTTCACGGATCATCGCAGCCTTCAGCACTTATTCAGACAGAAGGACCTTAATTTGAGACAGCGGAGGTGGTTGGAGTTGCTTAAGGATTATGACATCACTATTTTGTATCATCCGGGGAAGGCCAATGTGGTGGCCGATGCCTTGAGTCGGAAGGCGGTTAGCATGGGCAGCCTAGCTTTCATCCCAGTTGGGGAGAGGCCATTTGCTTATGATGTTCAAGCCCTAGCCAATCGGCTAGTGAGATTAGATATTTCGGAGCCGAGTCGGGTGTTGGCTTGTGTTGTTTCTCGATCTTCCTTATATGATCGCATCGGGGAGCGACAGTATGATGACCCACATTTGCTTGTCCTTAAGGACAGAGTGCAGCATAATGATGTTAGAGATGTGACTATCGACAGTGATGGTGTTCTGAGGATGCAGGGCCGTATATGCGTGCCCAATGTTGATGGTTTACGGGAGTTGATACTTGAGGAGGCACACAGTTCGCGGTACTCTATTCACCCAGGTGCCGCAAAGATGTACCAAGACTTGAGACAGCACTACTGGTGGAGGAGAATGAAGATGGATATTGTTAGGCATGTAGCTAAGTGCCTCAATTGCCAGCAGGTCAAATATGAGCATCAGAGACCGGGCGGTGTTCTTCAGCGTATGGTTATTCCCGAGTGGAAATGGGAGAGGATCACCGTGGATTTTGTTACTGGGCTTCCTCGGACAGCGAGGAAGTTTGATTATGTATGGGTGATTGTTGATCGGCTGACTAAGTCCGCACATTTCATCCCAGTTAGTACTACTTACTCATCGGAGCGGTTGGCATCGATCTTTATTCGGGAGATTGTCAGGTTGCATGGGGTCCCAGTGTCTATTATATCTGACAGAGGCACTCAGTTCACTTCTCAATTTTGGAGAGCATTTCAGCGAGAGATGGGTACGCGGGTTGAGTTAAGCACCGCATTTCACCCCAGACAGACGGACAGTCTGAGCGCACTATTCAGATCTTGGAGGATATGTTGCGGGCATGTGTGATTGACTTTGGTGGTTCATGGGATGAGTTTTTGCCACTTGCTGAGTTTGCCTACAACAACAGCTACCAGTCGAGTATTCAGATGGCCCCGTACGAGGCATTGTATGGCAGACGGTGTAGATCTCCCGTCGGATGGTTTGAGCCTGGTGAGGATAGATTGATAGGGACTGAGTTAGTTCAGGATGCTCTGGATAGAGCAAAGTTGATCCAGGAGAGGCTTCGCACAGCACAGTCTTGCCAGAAGAGTTATGCGGACCGTAGGGTTCGAGAGTTGTCTTTCATGGTTGGTGATAGAGTATTGTCGAAGGTTTCACCCATGAAGGGTGTCATGAGGTTCGGGAGGAAAGGGAAGTTGAGTCCCGTGGTACATTGGTCCTTTTGAGATACTCGGGAGAGTTGGAGAGGTGGCATATGAGTTAGCCTTGCCACCCAGCTTATCCAGCGTACATCCAATATTCCATGTGTCTATGCTCCGGAAGTACATCGGAAATCCGTCCCATGTATTAGACTTCAGTACCATCCAGCTTGATGGTGATCTATCCTATGATGTGGAGCCTATTGCTATTTTGGGTCGCCAAGTAAGGAAGTTGAGGTCGAAGGAGATTGCATCAGTTAAGGTTCAGTGGAGAGGTCGACCCGTAGAGGAGGCTACTTGGGAGGTTGAGCAGGAGATGCGGAGCAGATACCCTCAGCTATTTGAGTCTTCAGGTATGTTTTTTGACCCGCTCGAGGACGAGCGTTTGCTTAAAAGGGGGAGAATGTGACGACCCGGCCCATCGTCACGGGAATTACCACCCCGTTGTGTTGTAATTACATAATTCATGCTTTTATATCAGTGTTAGAGTCTATCGGGGGAGTTAAGAGTGAATTGGATTGGAAATGAGGCATATAACCTTTTTGGAGGAAACTTGAATAAGGAAAGTCAACCCAAAGTTGACTATTTAGTTAGAGAGCTCGGAATCGAATTCTGATGATTCGGTTAGTTCCGGGAGGTGAATTGTGACTTAGGGGAGCGATCGGAATTGAATTTGGAGGCCCGGTGTAGAAATAGGCTTGAATTGGCTAAGGTTGCATTTTGGCGAAATCCGATCGATAGGTGAGATTTTGATCCGGGAGTCGGAATGGAATTCCGACAATTGCAGTAGCTCCGTTAGGTGATTTTGGATATGTCTGCAAATTTTCAGGTCATTCGGACGTCATTTGATCGGGTTTTGGATTGGATGTTAGTTTCGGAAGTTTGAATGAAAACTTAGGCTTGAATTTGCTTGGATTCAACGTTTTCCATGTTCGAGTGCGTGTTTTTATGATTGGAACAAGTTTGAATCGTGTTGTGGAGTATATTGGTGGTTTTCGTTGGGGTCCCGGGGGCCTCGGGATGAATTCGGGGGTCCAAACGGACCATTTTTGGCCTAAGACAGTAGCTGAATTGCTGCTGTATCTGCAGAGGAAATTCCTTCATCGCGTTCGCGATGAAGGGAACGCGTCCGCGAAGGGTATCAAAGTTGTTCATCACGTTCGCGATGGGCTAGACGCGAATGCGTAAGTCCAGGACCGGAGGCATCGCGTTCGCGGGAGGTTTGCACGCGTCCGCGTAGGGTCAGGCTTGGGAAGCATCTCGATCGCGAAGGAGTGAACGCGTTCGCGTAGGTCTGAGCGGTTGGTCATCGCGAACGCGGCTGGAAGCCACACGTTTGCGTAGAGTAAATTCGGAGGCTGCTAATTTTGTTCATCGCGAACGCGTGGGTAGTGTCGCGTTCGCGAAGGGTTAAATGACTGGGCAGGTCCTTAAATTGCATAACATTTCATTTACGGGTTTCACTCCTAGAAACCCCCATTGTTGAGCTCTAGAGTGAGAAAGTGACGGGAATTACAGGGAGATCATCGGGATATTGTCGGAGGTAAGTTTTGTGGTTTAATTACGCGCTTTTATCATGAAATCATTGATTATTTCTATGAAAATGGAAGATTAAAGGTGGGTTTTAGCCCTAGGCCTAAAATTGTAGAAAAACATTGATTTGAGTAGGCAATTTGAATCCGAATTTGGTAAATTTGATATGCCTAGACTCGTATTGAGACGAGGGTTCCGAATATATAACTTTTATAATTTTTCGAGAAGCGCACCAAAAGTCGGGTTTTGACAACTTGTGGGTTTTGATATAATTTGGGTTATTTCGAATGAATTGCATGAAATTAGCATATATTGATGCATTCTCTATGATTTTGAGCAGATTTGGCATCCGAGGAGATTGATTTGCGAGGCAAGCGTAAGGCGGATTGAAGCTTCTACCGGTTCGAGGTGAGTGGTGGTAGTAAATAATGTACTGAGGGTTTGAAACCCCGTACTTGCACTTTACAGTGCTATGTTGAGATGAGACACGCATCATGTGACGGGCGTGGTGGCATTGTGATTGGGGGATTGGACTTGGTCCTTCCCGACTGATAGTGTATTGTGTATTATGACTATGAATAAGATTATAACTGTGTAATTGGGCTAGTAGCCATGTTTGGGGCCTTGTGCCGATCCGTAGAGCATTAGGGAACCTATAGAGCTAGGTGACCCTTATATCATATTGGAAACATACACTCAGCCGTAGCTCTAGCTGTATAGCATAATATGAGCCCGTACTAGATGTGTACATTGAGAGAGATTATCCAGGGTTGAATTCCCTGTTCTAGCTGAGTGCGCCTGAAAGGCCAAGTCTATATTGACCGAGACAGGGTCAAGGAACCACTGTGATATATTATATTGGGCCTGAGAGGCCAAGTATATACTGACCGGGATAGGGTCGAGGACCCATTATGAGGTATTATATATATATATACCTATATTGGATCGGGCTGCGCGCCGTAGCAGTACATATATTGGATCGGACTGCACGCCGCAGTAATATACATGTAATATACATGTGGGACGGGCTGCACGCCGCAGTATTATTGCGCTTGGGCTGTAGGAGCCCCTTCGGAGTCTGAGTCTGCACACATTCTCAGTGAGCACTGGTGTATATTATGGATCGAGCTGCGCGCCGCAGCAGCATAAATATATAAATATATATATATTCGATCGGACTGCACGCCGCAGTAATACATGTGTGGATCGGGCTGCACGCCGCAGTATTATAGTGCTTGGGCCTAGGGAGCCCCTCCGAAGTCTGTATACACCCCAGTGAGCGCCGTCGACGTTAAATGGAGCGGGCTGCGCGCCGCAGCGGTATATGTATTGGAGCGGGCTGCACGCCGCAACATTAAACTTATTCATATCCTACTACCTACTTAAATACTTATATATTATAGACATAGGTATGTGTCTTTATATATTGAGATGGCCGTACACCGTAGGGGTACGAGTGAGGGTTGGATCAGTGTGGAATCTTGTAGAGATAAATGTGGATCGAAGATTTGAGTACCACCATAGTGATGACGTACCTATGAGGGTTGCCTTAGAACTGCTAAGTGATAGCACAGGAGTTCTTACTTTCGGTTATTATTTATTATTGTTACTCACTGAGTTGAAATATACTCACCCCACTCCCCTGCACTTTTTGTGCAGATTCATAGGTACCCGAGAGCGGTTGAGTTGTTGTTGCTGCCTACACACATCTACTTCTAGCGGAGACTACGAGGTAGCGGCCAGTGTCCGTAGAGCCTGTTTTCTCCTTCTTTATCATCTTGTTGATTTCCTATTTGCCTAGATTTGTTTGTATTAGGATGCTATTCTGTAGAGGCTCAGTCTCGTGACACCACGATATGGTTGGGACCGTATTTTGTATGTTTCACATTTTGCTTATCACCTGATATGATCATTTACTGTTTAAGTTTAATTTGATTAATAACTGGCTGGTTTAAGGGATAATATGGTCGGGCTTGCCTAGCATTGTGTTGGGCGCCATCACGACCAGGGTTTGGGTCGTGACACGTGCCATGGCCACTTCGTGACATGTACTGCGACATCCTAACACGTCTTGTGGCCACGTCCTGCAATATTGTGACATGTCCTGACCCGTGCTATAGCCACGCCCTACCATGTCGTACGATGTTCAGACCTGTGCCATGGCCATGCCCTGTCCTGTTCTACGACATCTTGACACATTCTGAAACGTGCCATGGCCATGTCTTGACACGTCCTGACCCGTCCCATGCCCACGTTCTGCCATGTCCTGACATGTCCTATAGGGATGTCCTACAGCATCCTAACACGTCTTGAACCATGCCATGCCCATATCCTACTATGTCCTAACATGTCTTGACACATGCCATGGCCATGTGCTGACACGTCCTGACCCATGCCATGCCCATGTCCTGAAATGTCCTGTGGCCACATCCTACAACATCCCAACTCATACTGAAACATGCATGGCCTTGTCCTGATACATCCTGACCCATGCTATGCCCACGTCCTGCCACGTCATGACATGTCTTGTGGCCACGTCCAACAATGTCCTGACCCATGCCACGGCCATACACTGCAATGTCCTGCGATGTCCTGACATATCCTAAAATGTGCCATGGCCATGTCCTGACACATCCTGATTCGTACCATGCCAATGTCCTCCCATGTCCTGTTACTTCCTAACAAGTCTTGTAGCCATGTCCTGCAATGTCATGACACGTCCTGACCCGTTCCATGACCAGCCCTGCCATGTCCTATGACATCAACACACATCCTGACACGTGCCATAGCCATGCCCTACTATGTCCTATGACATCAACACACATCCTGACACGTGCCATGGCCATGTGCTGACACGTCCGAACTCGTGCCATGCCCGTGTCCTGCCATGTCCTGACATGTACTGTGGCCACATCCTATGACATCCTGATACATCCTGACCCGTGATATGGCCATGTGTTGACATGTCCTTACTCGTGCCATGCCCGTGTACTACCATGTCCTGCAACATCCTGACACATCCTATAGCCACATCCTGCGACATCCTGACACATCCTGAATCGTGACTTAGCCACGTACTACCATGTCCTCCAATGTCCTGACATGTCCCGACAAGAGCCATGGACATGTCCTGACATGTCCTGACTCTTCCCATGCCCTTGTCATGCCATGTCCTATGTGGTCCTGACATATCTTGTGGCCACGTCCTGCGACATCCTGACCCGTTCCATGGCGATGCCTTGCCATGTTTTGCAACATCCTGATATGTCTTGAAACATGCCATGCCATGTCCTGACACGTCCTGACCCGTACCATGTCCTTACATGTCTTATAGTCATGTCCTATGACGTTTGACACGTCCTGACCTATGCCATGGTCACGCCTTGCCATGTCCTGAAACGTGCCATGGCCATGTCCTGACACGTCCATAATCATGCCATGCCCACTTCCTTCCATGTCGTGCGACGTCCTTACACATCTTGAAGCCACATCCTATGACATACTGACACGTGCCTTGGCCATTCCCTTCCATGTCCTGTAACGTCCTAACATGCCCTAGCACGTGCCATGGCCATGTCCTGAAACGTCCTGACCCGTGATGTGCCATTGACTTGACATGTCGTACGACTTCCTGACACATCGTATGGCTACGTCCTGTAATGTCCTGACAAGTCCTAACCCGTTCCATCGACATATCGTACCATGTCCTGCGGCCATGTCCCATAATATCCTCATATGTCCTTACCCGTGTTATCGCCATGCCTTGCCATGTCCTACGATGTCCTGACCCGTGCAATGGCCATGCCCTACCATGTCTTGTGACATCTTGACACATTCTGAAATGTACCATGGCCATGTCCTGACACGTCCTGACCCGTGCCATGCCCACGTTCTGCCATGACCTGACACGTCCTATGGCTACATTCTAACACGTCCTACACATGCCACTCCCATGTCCTGCCATGTCCTGACACGCTTTGAAATGTGCCATGGCTATGTGCTGACATGTCCTGACCCATGACATACCCATGTCCTGCCATGTCTTGACACGTCCTGTGGCCACATCCTATGACATCCTGACACGTCCTGAAATGTACCATGGCCATATCGTGACACGTCCTGACTCGTTCCATGCCCACATCCCGCCATGTCTTGACATGTCTTGTGTCCACGTCCAACAACATCCTAACTCGTGCCACGGCCATGCCATGTTGTGTGATGTCCTGACACGTTTCAAAATATGCCATGGCCATATCCTGACACGTCCTGACCCGTGCCATGCCCATGTCCTCCCATGTACTGCGACTTCTTGACAAGTCATGTAGCCACATCCCGTAATGTCATGACACGTCCTGACCTATGCCATGGCCAACCCTGCCATGTCCTGCGATGTCCTGACATGTCTTGAAATGTGCCATGGCCATGTCATGGCACGTCCTGCCCCGTGCAATGCACACCTCCTTCCATGTCCTGACACATCCTATGGCCACGTCCTATAACATCCTAACACATACTGACCCATGCCATGGCTACGCCTTTCCATGTCCTGTGATGTCCAAACATATTCTAACAAGTGGAATGGCCATGTGCTGACATGTCCTGACCCGTGCCTTTCCCACGTCCATCCATGTCCTGACATGTTCTGTGGCTAGGTCGTGCGACATCCTGACACATCCTGACCCATGCCATGGCAATGTCTTGACGCATCTTGACCCACTCAATGCCCATGTCCTGCCATGTCCTGTGACGTCCTAACACGTCCTGTAGCCACATCCTGCAATGTCCTGACCCATGTCTTGGCCATGCCCTGCCATGTCCTGCAATGCGCTGACATGTCCTGACATGTGCTATGGCCATGTACTGATAAGTCCTGACCCGTGTCATGTCCTTGTCCTGCCATGTCGAATGATGTCCTGACACATCCTATGGCCACATCCTGCAACGTCTTGAGCTGTGCCATACCCACGCCCTTCCATGTCCTACAAAATCCTGACACATCCTTAAACATGCCATGGATATGTCCTAACATGTCCTGACCCATGCAATGCGCAGGTCCTACCATATATTGACACCCTTTGTGGCCATATCCTGACACGTCCTGACCCATTCCATGGCCTCACCCTGCCATGTCCTAAAACATCCTGACACGTCTTAAAACGTGCCATTGCGATGTCCTGACACATCCTGACCCGTACCATACACACATCCTACCATGTCCTACGACATCCTGACATGTCTTTTGGCCCCATCCTGTAATGTCCTATCACGTCCTGGATCATGCCATGTCCTACGACACCCTAGCATGTCATGCGACGTCCTAAAACGTCCTAAAACGTGCTATGGCCATATCTTGACACATCCTGGCCCATGACATTCCCATATCCTACCATGTCTTATGACGTCATGAGATATCATATGGCCACGTCCTGCGATGGCCTGACATATCCTGAATCGTGCCATAGCCATGTCTTTATATGTCCTGACCCGTGCCATGGCCAGGTCTAGCCATGTCCTACGACGTCCTGACAAGTCATGTAGCCACGTCGTACAATATCGTGACCGTGCCATGGCCACGCCCTACCATGTCCGGCAGCATCCTAACACGTCTTGACACATTCATGGCCATGTCCTGATACATCCTGAACTGTGCCATGCCCCTGTCCTTCCATGTCATGCGGCGTCCTGACACATCCTGTGACAGTGTCCTGCAATGTCCTAAGGCATGCCATGGCCATGCCCTACGATTTCTTGCGACATCCTAACACGTCCTGAAATGTACCATGGCCATGTGCTGACTCGTTCCACGCCCACATCTTTCCATGTCCTAACACGTCCTATGGCCACGTCCTACAATGTCCTGACACGTCCTGACCCGTATAATGGCCACACTATGCTTTATCCTGCGACGCCCTGACACATCTTAAAATGTGCCATGCCATGTCCTAATATGTCCTGACCCACGCTATACCCACATCCTTCCATGTCCTGAGACATCCAAACATGTCATGTGGCCACGTTCTGCAATATGCTAAAACGTCCTGACCCCTGCTTTGGATATGCCCTATCATGTCCTGTGACGTACTGACATGCCTAAAATGTGTACGGAATAAGTCCATGTCCTACCTTGTTCTAACAAATCCTGTAGCCACGTCTTGCGACGTCCTGACAAGTCCTAACTCGTGCCATGGCCACTTCCTGCCATGCCCTTCGATGTCTTAACACGTGCCATGGCCACTTCCTACCATGCCCTTCGATGTCTTAACACATGCCATGGCCATGTGCAGACACGTCCTGCACCATTCCATGCCCATGTCCTGATACATCCTATTACATCCTAACACGTCCAGACCTGTTCTATGGCCATGTCTTCACACATCCTAACCCGTGCCATGCACACATCCTCTTTGTCTTGTGATGTCCTGACACGTCTTGCGATGTCATGACATGTGCCTTGGCCATGCCATGCCATGTCTTGTGACGTCCTAACACGTCCTAACATGTGCCATGGCCATGTCCTGACACGTCCCGAGCCGTGCCATGCCTTGTCTTGCCATGTCCTGTGACAACCTAACTTATCTTGTGGCCATGTCCGGCAATGTCCTAACCCGTGACATGGCCATGCCCTACCATGTCTTGCGACATCCTCACACATCTTGAAACGTGCCATGGCCATGTCTTGATACATGCCGTGCCCACGTCCTGCCATGTTCTTTTATGTCCTGATGCGTGACAAACCCACATCCTACCATACCCACATCCTATGATGACATGACATGTCTTGATCCATGCCATGGCCACGCCCTACCATGTCCTACGATGTCCTGACACGTGCTATAGCCATGTCCTTACACGTCCTGACCCATGCCATGCCCTTGTCCTGCAATGTCCTACGATGTCCTGACACATCCTGTGCCACATCCTATGACCTCTAGACCCATGCCATGGCCACGCCCTGCCATGTCCTGAAACGTATGATGGCCATGTCTTGACACGTCTTGACCTATGCCATGCCCATGTCATGCCATGTCCTGACACGTCCTGTGGCCATGTGATGTGACATCCTTACACGTCCTAAAACGTGCCATGGCCATGTCTTGACATGTCCTGACCCGTGCCATGCCCACGTCTTCTCATGTCCTAACACGTCTTGTGGCCACGTCCTACGACATTTTAACATGCCCTGACACATTCCAAGGCCACGCCCTGCTGTGAGCACGTGATTTGTACCCTATATTTGATTTATTCCCACAAAATTCAAAATAAATAATTTTTCCTTATTTTTACAATTTGTGTGTTAATTGCTCATGTTAAATCATATAAAAATACAAAAAATATGCATTTACATTTAGAACATTAATTTCTCATTTAGTAGGTATAAATTCATTTTAGAAAAGTGTAAAAACAAATCAAAAAATAGCATGTTATTGTTTTAATTGGAAATTATTACAAAATAGTTATTAAGTAGTTGTAGACTTTAATAATTTTAATTGTTAGTTTAATCTCTCAATTTTATAAAATCAAGAAAAATACAAAAAAGATGTATATATATATATATATATATATATATATATATATATATATATATATATATATATATATATATATAATAAAAATTAGAAATGAATACAAAAGCAAAAGAAATAAGAAGAAAACAAATAAAGTAGTACCCGAAATTGGGCTTCTTATTTGAAATTCACCTGGCCCAAATCAAAGTCATAGCCCAACCCACACTCAAGCCCAACCCATACATATCGCCCGACCCAGTCCATTTTTCCTTTGATATCATCGAGTCTCATCAGATAATAGAGACACGAAAATACCGTGTCTTTATGATCCCTCCATTTAAGCCAAAGCCAAGGCTATTTTAGAGGCGAGATTCAAAAGAGATTTGATTTTTTTTAAGAGAGGATTTGGAGAGAAAAATTCGGAGAGAGCGAGTGAAACACATAGAGAAATTTCAGATTTATCAATTCAAATTCTAGGGCTCTCAAGTTCTTCCGATTTTATTTTCAACTTTTTTTTGTCGATTGTTTGTTCTTCATCCATCTTTCGCCATGGAACTCGATTGAGCAGAGTTGATTTCCAAGCTCGTCGCTGTTGTTGCTTGTTTTCTCTTCAACGATTCTAGTCAAAAATTCTTCTTGAAGATTCATTAGGTGCGATTTGAATCCCTACAGTAATTATTGAGTTTCTATCAATCAGAACCTGTCCTCATTCAGGTTCAATTTCAGATTCCTCTTATTTTGTTTGGATGTAATAAATATGTTAGTAGAGTCGAATTTTATTTTTATAGATTTCTGAATGCTGTTCATTGTGTATAAATTATGTTTGATATAGATAATGTCTTTGTTTGGCTTCATGTGTTTTTTTAGCTGCGAGGATCAGTTTGTAGTGGTTTGGTTTATTGTCTACAAAACTCTATATATATATATATATATATATATATATATATATATATATATATATATATATATATATATATATATATATATATATATATATATGTATATTTTATATATATATTCTGTATCCTCTTTCGATCCGAATTCTGTTAAAAATGAATTTGATTGAGAAATAGTTGAATTCATTGTTGCTCAAAGCATCGATTTACGACTGTTACTGTTCCGTGTCGATTTAGGTATTGAGGCTAGCTCAATTTGATCCCAGGCTCATTACTGTATTCCCTGTCCAGATTTTGTTTTAGTTAACTTCAATTTCCTTTTGATGCTGGTATTCTGTTTTATTTTTGTGCTTAGATGGTTGTGCCTTTCAAATTTCTTCTGTTGGATATGTTGGATCGCAATCTGATTTGTTTGGTGATGTCGTACTCTCTCTTTAGTTGATGTGATTGTAATATATGAGAAGCTCGTCGAGACAAATGCATACGTTAAGCTTTTCTTTAAATATTTTTTGTCGACGTGCTCTTTTCAGTATGTTTAGTTTATTTTGTCACCTATAGTTTGCGATTTGATATCATTACTGGGGTAACAACATCGTGTGTGAGTTGTGGAAGTTTGGTTCAAAATGTTATTGTGTTTACTGGATCTGATTCTTATTAGTGTTAAGGCTCTATGTGGATTATGTCCAGTTGTAATTAGAGGTTTACTTCTAGCTTTTCTGAGGTTATACCTGTTTGAAATATTAACATTTGATTTGACGTTCTGCTATATGTCCCTCGCCAAATCAAATACACAATTGCGGGGCCCTCAAATAAATTTTTATAAAAAACTTAGATAAACTTTATAGACCCTTTAGGCATGACTTTAATAAAATTACTTTCCCAAAAATGGGTGCGCATTTATTTGACCCAAATCTTACTCTCGGTGAAACTGAAACGTATTAAAGTCACAGGCGTACTGATTGCGGTGTGACTCGAAATGTGTTTTCGTGACGTTGCAATTCTTCTAAAATTAAAATATGGAACATAAAAGCACATAATTAAAATATATAAAGAAATCAGATAAAAACAAAAATCGCAGTTGAGAGACCGTGCTAAAACCACGGAATCCGTGAGTGCCTAACACCTTCTCCCAGGTTAACAGAATTCCTTATCCAGGTTTCTAGTTTCGCAGACTGTATACAGAGTCATAAATTTCCTCGGCTCGGGATTAAACCGGTGACTTGGGACACCATTATTTTTCCAAGTGGCGACTCTGAAAGAATTAAATAAATTGATCCCGTTCCGACTGTTCTTTAAGTGGAAAACACCTTCCCTGATTATTATTATATCCCTTCTCGGTGTGTAGTATTAAACAGTGGCACATTTGCGCGTGTGAAAAAGAAGGTGTGACAGCTCTGGCGACTCTGTTGGGGATAAGTAACCCAGAACTTCGGTTAAGGGTTTAAGAATTCAAGGTCATTAAAAATTGTTGTTTTTGCTTATATCTGATTTCATTATATGTTTTGATTAATGTGCTACATGTTTACCGCTTTGATATTGCGTGAAAATGTATATATAAAACTGAGCCGAAAACCCTTCTCTTCTTCACCTCCGTGGATGTGCTTACTGGTTGAGACTCCCCTTTATGATAAGTCTTACCCAAAGTAAGAAATAGAGGCCGGATAAGTTACAAAGCCGATTGACTCCGCGGGTCACCGGTACGTAGCCCCCTCCTCGATCCGAGTCGTCCGCTCGGGTACACGGTCTAGCACTCTATGAAACCATAAGATATTGAACATAGGTCTAGGACGATTATTTGCATCATAACTGACTTAGGGGACTCAACACAGGGGTTGGGTCCGTCTAGGACAGGTGACCCAGTAATTAAAGACCGAGCATGTTATATGTTGAATTTTTAATTATCTTTGATCATTATGCAGACTGGAAAATTCCCGAGAAAATAAAAAGAGGATATTTGTAAATAGAAAAAGAAAAGAGAGAGATATTAGCGAAAGAATTGTAAGAAATTTGAAAATCTGAAAAAATTGAGAAAATAGCTTTGTTGTTAAAATAATTGGTCGATTAATCTGACCGAACTACGCAGGTTTGATTCTCGCCATTAGGTGGGATACGTAGGCAACCCTCATCAGGTGCAACCACCCTTTTCAAAAAATAAAAAAAAATGTGTGTTTAATTTTGTCAATAAAATCAAAGTGATGTCGTTTCTGAAAATAACTGAATGTTCCGAAAGGACGCCGGAAGGCTGTTTTTGCAAGAATAGCCACTTTGAATCATTTTTTATAATTTGTGGGCACAACCTTGAAATATTCCATGTGGAAATATTGTAAGGCCGTATTCGCAAAATCATGTTCGGGTTCACACTCCTTTTGCAAAAAATAACCAAAAAATGTCAAAATCTTTTGTTATATAAGTCGGGTGATGCTAATTTTGTTTAAAATAGGCCGAATGTCCCCCAAAAGGACGTCGGAAGGCCGTTTTTGCAAGAATAGCCACTTTGAATCATTTTTAATAATTTGCGGGCATAGCCTTGACATATTCCTTCGCGGAAATGTTGAAAGGCCGTATCCACAAAATCAAGTTAGAACCATCTATCATCTTTATAAAAATAACCACTTTATAGCCATTACATGGCCGGTTTTGCGAAAATAGTAGCATTCGGCATTAAAACTTCCTCAGTCTTGTGTTGGCATGTGGCGATGCTACATGATGCCCCATGGGCCCTAGGATGAAAAATTTTGAATTTGTAGTTTCTTAAATAAAAGTAGCCGCTTTGTAAAATAAGCCATTACATGCCCAATTTTGTAAAAATAGTCAATTCACATTAAAAACTTCTCAGTCTTGTGTTGGCTTATGGCGATGCCGAACGATGCCCCATGAGCCACATGATGAAAAATTTTCAAGTTTATCTTTCTCAAATAAAATTTGCAAAAATAACCATTTGCCAAATAAACCATTACATGGCCAATTTTGTAGAAATAGTCATAATTGACGCTAAAAACATTCTTATTTTTGTAGAAATCCCTGGCATAAAATGTGAAATTTTTCATCAAAATTTGTAGTTGGAATCATCTTTTACAATTTTTCTTCAAAGAAAACATTTAAAAAAAACAAATAAACATTTCTTTATTTCTTGCATTAATTTGCAAGAACTACACTCAGTCTGATTCATGCGCGGTCATGATACGTAGGCAATCCACATATGATTCGACCATACCATAACCAAAAAGAAAAAAAATGAAAAAACTACACTAACCTGGTATGTGGAATACCTTAAAAAGAAGATCCAAGGAAAATGATAACCGACCGAAGCTATTACGAGTGCTGAAGAGACTCAGGGTCAGAGATTTCAACAAGGGTCTGCTGTGGTTGAGGAAAATAGAACACTGAGACGACAAATGACCTAAATGCGTCAAGCATGGACTAATGGCCAGGACAGCCTTCTCATGAGTCACAATCTGCTATACAACAAGAATAGTACCACTCTCCCGAGTATCACTCGTACTCGTTCAACCTTCCTGCAAACATCGAGAAGCCTACTCGGAAGAAGGTACATGAAGAAATAGCCCAAATAATGGAAAGATTAGAACGACAATTGAAAAATACGCGAGCAATGGCAGGTCAAAAGAGTGTTGCCTTCAGAGATCTTTGTATGTTCCCCGATGTCCACTTGCCGCCTGGTTTCAAGATTCCAAATTTGAAAAGTACGATGGATATGGAAACCCTATAGTCCACCTGAAAAGGTATTGCAACCATTGAGAGGTGTGGGAAGAAATGAAGAATTACTTATGGCTTATTTTGGGGAAAGCCTCTCGGGAGTAGCATCTGAATGGTTTTGGAATCAAGAAACATCTTGTTGGCACGTATGGGATGATTTGGCCCGGGCTTTTATCAAACCGTTTCAATACAATATTGACGTCACGCCAAATCGCATTTCCCTTTCTAAATTGAAAAAGAAACTAACTGAAAGTTTCAGGGAATATTCCATCAAATGGAGAGAGCAGGCAGCTAGAGCTAAGCCACCCATGGATGATCACGAGTTGGCCACTGTTTTCCTTCATGCTTAAGAGCCGGATTACTTTCAAAACATGATATCTGCAGTTGGTCAATCCTTTGTAGAAATAATCAAAATGGGAGAAATGGTGGAGGATGGTCTTAAGACAGGCAAAATTATAAGTCAAGCAGCTCTCAAAGATGAAGATCAGGATGTCCAAAGTGAATTTAGTGATGTGAATAGAAGGGATGAAGAAATCATGATGATATCGGGGTCAAGAAGAGGTCCTATGAGAACATCTCGAAGGTATGTGCAACCTCATCAAGTTTTCCATGACGCCATTAAGCATTACTATCCTCCTCAGAACCCTCCATACTCTATTAATCCAGTCCAACATGTTACTTAACCCTCAAAACACCCAAGAAAGCGAGCCCGAACATCACAAAATCTTTACAAGCCTCCGGATAATTTTCAAGTACCTTATAACCCACATCCAAACCAGGGGTATGGAAGGGAGCAAATGTTGAAAGATAATTTTACACCAATAGGAGAGTCCTATGTAAGCTTGTTTGAGAAGTTAAAACAACTTGACATGATGCACCCATTCCTCCAAATCGTGTAGATCGACGTGCGAGAAGCTTTCACTCATCTAAAAGGTGTGAATACCACTCCAAAGCTCTGGGGCATGATGTTGAAAGTTGTCGAGATTTGAAAAGAGAGATAGAAAGAATGATTCAGGAAGGAATGATTGCGGTCCAAGACAGTGGCATCCAGTACATTGCACAGAATCCTTTACCTGCACATGACGTTGCAAATTTTGTTGGGATGATGCCTGGTGACATAGGTGAGGAGGATCTTCTTGGGAAGCTGTCAACTGAAATTGAAGATATTGAAATAGAAATGATCTTTGCAACATTAATGCAGAATCCAGCGGCTAAGATGACATGCTTGTTAATTTGGAAGGTGCTCCACCTCTAGGAGTTTTGGTGGTTCATTTTGATGTCATTTCTGTTACTCGGGTTATTTCAGGGTTGTAATCCGGACGTTGTCTTGAGAGTCAAAACCCTTCTATCTTTGCGTTGTTTAGTAAATTGTTCAATGCCGTCTAGGTTTGTAATTCTAGTCTAGTCTGTTCATTTTGTTGTTCATCTTATTGGTTCAACCCATCAGTTTAATACAACTCTCGGTTTTCCGTCATTTCTAGTCATCCCATTTCTAATCACTTCACAATTCTTCTCATATCTGATTTTAGCAACATGACATGCATATAATTCTTGGGCTGATTTTAAAAAGTCAATTAGCAATGAAATAATGTTGAAGATGTAATGATACTCGGAAGAAATAAAAACATATTGGAATACTGTGAAGCCTGAATCAAGTGAATACTGGGTAAAACATAACATAAAGAAATGCTTTGGAAAGGCATCATGCTTCATCGGCTTAAAGCCAAAGGCAAAAGTACCCCAAGGCTAAAGGAACCATTCCTGGTATCGAGATTGTTGCCCAATGGCACTGAGAATCATCAAATACAGAAGGCAAATATATGAATCGGTCGAAAGGTGTTTAACTGTGTAGTTTGTACTTGGTAGGTTTTGAAGATTGGAATGACGAAGGCATTTCGTTCTGCTATCCAAACACTTTATCCACTGCTACCCTTTTGAGCCTTATTATTATTTTCTTTGATATCCCTCTTTCGGAATCAACAACAAAAAAATTGAGGATTGAACGGGAAAATCAAATGGAGAAACAAAAGAAAGGAGAAAAGAAGAAAAAAAAAGAGAAAAAGAAAAGAAAAAAAGGAGAAAAGAGAAAAGAAAAAAGAAAACGAAAAGAAAAAAAGGAAAGAAAAGAAAAGAAATAAAAGAATGCAATACAAGAAAGAAAATCGGGAGAAGTCAAATCGCAACAAGGAAGTGATCTTATGATCCGAACTACATTTGACTTGATCCCGAAAGGGTACGTAGGCAGCCTCACAAAGGTTCAGTCACAATCAAAGAAAAATCCAAAAAAAAAAAAAAAACAAATCCCCCAAGAATGAACTAGGGCAGAAGTTATGGTTGTTGAATAATTAAGATTCCAAAAGTTGTAATCTTTAACCCACGTTGAAATACTTTGAGCCTATATATCCTCTTTTCTAAATCCCATCGAAAAGCCTGCATTACGATCCAATGGAAGACCTTCCGATTAATCTTCAAGAAATGCCAAGTCAAACGAGCAAAGGTGAATCACATCAAGGGCAACACTCCAGTCCGAATAAAGGGGAATGAAGAATTCAAGAAATAATGAGAACCGCCACGGGACTCCAAGATGAGTGAAATTAAACTGAGAGAGTCTTATCGGGGAAAACCTACGCGGGCACCGTAAGGCGACGATGAGTTGAGAGAGAGAAAGATCAAATAAGAGAGGCTTGATGGTGAAAACTCTATGGGCACTACAAGTCGACTAAGGATCAGATCAAAGAAATGAAATGTTGAAGACCGGTTTTACGGCAGCACTTGCAACAAGAGATGAACATCAGATTCGCTATACAAAGAAAGCTGAAAGTGCATGTCAAGGTCGCTAGAGTCAGTATTCACATCCGATAGGTCATTCTTCTGTAGGTTTCTTGTTAGGAATTGTATTTTCCTTTCTCTCTTTTCTTTATACCTTGTTTTACCCTCCCTCTTATTGAGTTTGTCGGGTCACAACAAGTAGAGAAATGATTTTAAAATTTTCCACCAAGCTTTCCAATTGCACAAGATGGGATTTGGCCAACACGACAATTGTCGTAAGTCAGGAAAAGACAAGGCCAGTGCTTTAAAACCAAAAGAGCAACATGTGCAACGAAGCGGGTAAAAATAAAAATGTTTGGGTTTCATGCGAGACGCAAAGGTCGGCAAAGTGACAACTCGAGGAAAAATATAACAAATGGAAATATGGGGATATATTCTGACAAAGGAAAGAGTCAGTCAAGAAACACCCAAGGTTGTCAAACAAAGTCATTGACGGAATCATAGACTTCAAGATCAGATTTTGTGGGATCCGTCAAGAAAGGGACAACATACATGCCGTAAAGAAGGCGAGTTTGAAAAGAGAAGAAGTAAAAATGGATAGTCGGTTAACATGCCAAGTGTTCAAGTGGAAAGCAATCGCAATCAAAGTTCTAGGCCACAACCAACCACCACATTTAGAAGTAACAGATTTTTATTTGCTTTGAAACAGGGGCAAAAGATATTCTATAAAAGAATTATCAAACTGGGGCAGGAAAAAATTTTCTGTCATTTTTCTCGAAATTGGATAGTCATCCGAAGAGCATATAGGTGAATACAATTGATTTTGAAGATGGAAAATTCAAGTCGAAAGGTAAAGGAAAAAAGTGTCGGAGAATGATAAAATCTTAGTCCGATAAATATTTCACCTAAGATAAATGGATAAAATCTTAGTCTGTTGAATCTTTCTCCCGAGATAAAAGTTTGGTCTGATGAATTTTTCACATATGATGAAAGGAAAGAATCTTAGTCTGTTGAAACTTTCTCCTAAGATGAAATCTTAGTCTGATGAATTTTTCACCTAAGATAAAGGGATAATGTAAGTTGAAAATAGATGAAAGGCAGAAGTCAATTTGAAAATGAAAATAGAAGTTGGAAAAGGAAATGAAGGCAAAATTTGAAAATAAAAGGAAAGGCATAATTTGAAACGTAAAATCAGAAGTTTTAAAACGAAAGGAAAAATTAGAAGTTGGAAAGAGAAAGGAAAGATTGTTGAATTTGTAAGAGTTAAGAAAGTTTGAATTGAAAATGGACCCAGTCTGATGAATTATCTCTTGGAGTCAAAATATCAGTCCGATGGATATTCCTCCTGAGACAACACAGAAAATAGACCCAGTCTGAAGAATTATCTCCTGGAGTCAAAAACTCAGTCCGATGGATATTCCTCCTGAGATTACATTGAAGTGGACATAGTCCAATGAGAATCAAATCATAGTCTGTTGAAACTTTGTCCTATGATTAAAGGTCTTAGTCTAATGAATTTTTCACCTAAGATAACCTTCAGTCACAAGGTAACACAAAAGTCTTAATTTCTGTTCAGGCGCCCACTTAGAAAATAAGGGAATACATTTATGTAATTTTTAATTTTTGTTCAGGCGCCCACCTGTATAATAAGGTGAATATTTTCTGCATTGCAATTCATGCATTAGGCGCCCACCTGGATAACAAGGGAATATTTTTCTGCATTTGCATTTCATGCATCAGGTGCCCACCTGGATAACAAGAGAATATTTTTCTACATTGCATTTCATGCATCAGGCGCCCACCTGGATAACAAGGGATTACTTTTTTGCATTTCATTCCATGCATCAGGCGCCCACCTGGATAACAAGGGAATACTTTTCTTCATTGCATTTCATGCATTAGGCGCTCACCTGTATAACAAGGGAATACATTTTTGAATTTTTAAATTTGTCAAAAAACAAAAAATATCTGACATTGAATAACATGATGTGCCCAGTCACCATACAGGGGCAGAAAAAATATTTCTTCGGTTGTTTATTTTTGTCACAAGCAGGGGTCCACTTGGAAAATGGACGCATATTTAAAAATTGAAGAAGTTGAACAGTCAAGGAAATAACAAAAATGTCGTTGGAAGAGAAAACATCATCAAGGCAACAACAAAAATGCCGTTGGAAGAATAGAAGATACAAGTTTAAGACAACAACAAGAATGTCGTTGGAAGAATAATTTTCAAGCATCAGTAACTTGGAGTCCACCTAAAAAATAGGCACATATGTCAAATTGCAGTAGTCGAGTATTACTCGGAAAAAGGGCAAAACATCTCAGATCACAATTCAAGTCAGCAACAAGAGGGGGCTTGCGGAAAGAATTCGAGTCAACAGTCCGAGATGACTAATGGAAATTGGTCACAATCCAAATAATAAAAGAAGAGGAGAAACAAAAAGAAGGCAAAAGTAAATCCAAATGCAGAAGTAAATAAAATGTGAATTGCTCAAGACGTGGTTGAAATCATGGGCACCATATGTCCTGACTTATCCAATAGCTGAAGAAGATTGAACCAACACATGCGGCTAACAAGCATCAAGATTCAGATCAGGGTCCGCATGAAGCACCAACCAACTCAAGATCAAGCTTCAGAAGACTCATAGATAGGAATTTTGTAACTCGTAGCCGATAGGTTTAGTTAGTCTTTTTCAATTTTGATGTAATAGCGGGACAACGGACCGGAGCCTCGGACGGAACCTCGACTCTCAACCTCGATACTCCATCACTCCCGAACTACACTGACCCGATTCCTATTTAGCCCAGGATATGTAGGCAACCTCTGAAGTAGGGTGCAGTCAAAACTTTTCAAAAATGCTTCACAACGGAATACTCGAACGGGTAAAAATCATTCATAGTTGCTCGATTATCTTTGCACGGAATCTCTTCGTGTTCCCAACAAAGAGGGGCAGCTGTGAGCACGTGATTTTTACCCTATATTTGAGTTATTCCCATAAAATTCAAAATAAATAATTTCTCCTTGTTTTTACAATTTGTGTGTTAATTGCTCATGTTAAATCATATAAAAAATACGAAAAATATGCATTTACATTTAGAAAATTAATTTCACATTTAGTAGGTATAAATTCATTTTAGAACAGTGTAAAAAAAATAAAAAAATAGCATGTTATTGTTTTAATTGGAAATTACTACAAAATAGTTATTAAATATTTGTAGACTTTAATTAGTTTAATTGTTAGTTTAATCTCTCAATTTTATAAAATCAAGAAAAATACAAAAAAGATATATATATATATATATATATAATACAAATTAAAAATGAATACAAAAGCAAAAGAAATAAGAAGAAAAAAAATAAAGTAGTGCCCGAAATTGGGCTTCTTATTTGAAATTCACCTGGCCCAAATCAAAGTCATAGCCCAACCCACACTCAAGCCCAACCCATACATATCACCCGACCCAGTCCATTTTTCCTTTGATATCATCGAGTCTCATCAGATAATAGAGACACAAAAATATCGTGTCTCTATGATCCCTCCATGTAAGCCAAAGCCAAGGCTATTTTAGAGGCGAGATTCAGAAGAGATTGGATTTTTTTAGGAGAGGATTTGGAGAGAAAAATATGGAGAGAGCGAGTGAAACACAGGGAGAAATTTCAGATTTGTCAATTCAAATTCTAGGGCTCTCAAGTTCTCCCGATTTTCTTTTCTACTTTTTTTGTCGATTGTTTGTTCTTCATCCATCTTTCGACATGGAACTCGATTGAGCAGAGTTGATTTCCAAGCCCGTCGCTATTGTTGCTTGTTTTCTCTTCAACGGTTCTAGCCGAAAGTTCCTCTTGAAGATTCATTAGGTGTGATATGAATCCCTGCTGTAGTTATTGAGTTTCTATCAATCAGAACTTGTCCTCATTCAGGTTCAATTTCTGATTCCTCTCATTTTGTTTGGATGTAATAAATATGTTAGTAGAGTCGAGTTTTTTTTTATAGATTTATGAATGCTGCTAATTGTGTATAAATTATGTTCGATATAGAAAATGTCTTTGTTTGGCTTCATGTGGTTTTTTTTAGCTGTGAGGATCAGTTAGTAGTGGTATATATATATATATGTATTTTGTATCCTCTTTCGATCCGAATTCTGTTAAAAATGAGTTTGATTGAGAAATAGTTGAATTCATTGTTGCTCAAAGCATCAATTTATGACTGTTACTGTTCCGTGTCGATTTAGGTATTGAGGCTAGCTCAATTTTATCCCACGCTCATTACTGTATTCCCTGTTCAGTTTTTGTTTTGGTTAATTTCAATTTCCTTTTGTTGCTGGTATTCTGTTTAATTTTTGTGCTTAGATGGTTGTGCCTTTCAAATTTCTTCTGTTGGATATGTTGGATTGCAATCTGATTTGTTTGGTAATGTCGTAGTCTCTCTTTAGTTGCTGTGATCGTAATATATGAGAAGCTCGTCGAGACAAATGCATATGTTAAGCTTTTCTTTATATAATTTTTGTGTACATGCTCTTTTCAATATGTTTAGTTTATTTTGTCACCTTTAGTTTGTGATTTGATATCATTACTAGGGTAACAACATCGTGTGTGAGTTGTGGAAGTTTGGTTCAAAATGTTATTGTGTTTGGTGGATGTGATTCTTATCAGTGTTAAGGCTCTATGTGGATTATGTCCAGTTGTAATTAGGGGTTTAATTCTAGATTTTCTGAGGTTATACCTATATGAAATATTAACATTTGATTAGAAGTTCTGCTATATGTCCCTCGCCAAATCAAATACACAATTGCGGGGCCCTCAAATAAATTGATATAAAAAACTTAGACTCGGGAAGACCGTTTAGCGAATTTCACGGTCTTTCCCAAAGTTAACAACATGATAGACCCTTTAGGCACGACTTTAATAAAATTACTTTCCTAAATACGGGTGCGCATTTATGTGACCCAAATCTTACTCTCGACGAAACTGAAATGCATTACAGTCATAGGCGTACTGGTTGTGGTGTGACTCGAAATGTATTTTCGTGACGTCGCAATTCTTCTAAAAATTGAAAAGCAGAACATTTAATAGCACATAATTAAAATATATAAAGAAATCGGATAAAAACAAAAATCGCAGTTGAGCGACCGTGCTAAAACCACAGAATCCGGGAGTGCCTAACACCTTCTCCCGGTTTAACAGAATTCCTTATCCAGGTTTCTAGTTTCGCAGACTATATTATAGAGTCATAAATTTCCTCGGTTCGAGATTAAACCGGTGACTTGGGACACCATTATTTTCCCAAGTGGCGACTCTGAAAGAATTAAATAAATTGATCCCGTTCTGACTGTCCTTTAAGTGGAAAAACTCCTTCCCTGATTATTATTATATCCATTCTCGGGGTGTAGTATTAAACAGTGGCACATTTACGCATGTGAAAAAAGGAGGTGTGACACCTGCCATGTCCCGTAACATCCTCACACATCCTAAAATTATCCATGGCCATGTCTTAACATGTCCTAACGCGTGCCATGCCCACGTCCTGCCATGTCTTGCAACATCCTGACACGTCCTATGGACACATCTTGTAATATCGTGACACGTCTTGACCCATGCCACGGTTATGCCATGCCACGTACTACGATGTCCTAACACGTCTTGAAATGTGCCATGTCCATGTCCTAACATGTCCTGACATGTGCCATGCCCATGTCATTCCATGTCCTACACGTCTTATGGCCACGTCCTGCGACGTCCTGGCATGTCTTAGCCCGTGCCATGGCCATGCCATGGCATGTCTTGGGACGTCCTGACACGTCTTGACGCGTGCCATGGCCATATGCTGACACGTCCTGACCCGTTCCATGCCCACGTCCTGCCATGTCCTGACATATCTAGTGGCCTCGTCCTGCGACATCCTGACATGTCCTAACCTGTGCCATGGCCATGTCTTGACGCGTCCTGACTCGTGCCATTTCCTTGTTATGCGATGTCCTAACACGTCCTGTAGCCATGTCCTGCAAAGTTCTGACATGTCTTGACCCCTGCCTTGCCCATGCCCTACCATGTCCTGCGTCGTCTTGATACATCCTGACATATGACATGGCCATGTCCTCACACATCCTGACACGTGCCATGCCCTTATCCTACCATGTCCATTAATGTTCTGACTCATCTTATGGCCACGTCCTGTGACGTCCTGACTAGTGCCATAGCCATGACTTTCCATGTCTTGCAACATCCTGACACATCCTGAAACATGATGGCCATGTCCTGACATGTCATGACCCGTGCCATGCCCATGTCCTGACACGTCCTGACACGTCATATGGCCACGTCCTACGACATCCTGACACAACATAACCGATGCCATAGCCATGCCCGACCATGTCCTATGATGTAATGACATATTCTGAAATGTGCCATGGCCATGTCCTGACACTTCCTGACCCGTGCTATACCCACGTCCTCCCATGTCCTACGACATCCTAACACATCTTATAGCCACATCTCGCAATGTCCTGACACGTCCTGACCCAAGCCATGCCAGCCCTGCCATGTCTTGCGATGCCCTAAAACATCTTGAAATGTGCCATGGCCATATCCTGACACGTCCTGACTCATACCTTGTACATGTCCTTGCATGTCTTGACACGTCCTATGGCCACATTTTGTGACGTCCTGGCACGTATTGACCTGTGACATGGTCACACCCTGCCCTGTCCTACAATATGTTGACACATCCTGACACGTGCCATGGCCATTTTCTTACACATCCTGACCCGTGCCATGCCCATGTCCTGACACGTCCTGTGGTCAAGTTTTGTGATGTCCTTACATATCCTGATCCATCCCATGGCCATGTTTTTACACATCCTGACCCATTCCATGCCCATATCCTGCCATGTCCTTTGACGTTCTGACACATCCTATAACTTCCTAACTCATGTTTTGGCCACGCCCTGCCATGTCCAAAAATGTACTGACTTGTCCTGACACGTGCCATGGCCATGTCCTGACAAGTCCCTACCCATGTAATGCCCTTGTCCAGCCATGTCCTACGACGTCTTAACACATCCTGTGGCCACATCCTGTGACGTCTTGAGCCATGCCATGGCCATGCCCTTCCATGTCCTGTGACATCCTGACACATCCTAAAACATGCCATGGCCATGTCCTGCCATGTCCTGACCCATGCAATGCCAACGTGCTGCCATGTCCTGACATATCCTGTGGCCACATCCTGACACATCCTAACTCGTGCCATGGCCACACTTTACCATATACTATGATGTCCTAACACGTCTTGAAACATGAAATGGCGATGTCCTGACACATCGTGACCCATGCCATACCCACATCATTCCATGTCCTGCGACGTCTTGTGGCCAAATCCTACAACATCCTTACACGTCTTGACCCGTGCCATGGCCACACCTTAGCATTTCCTGCGATGTCCTAAAACGTGCCATGGCCATGTCATGACACGTCCTAACCCCTAACATGCCCGCGTCCTACCATGTCTTGTGATGTCCCGACATTTCTTATGGCCACGTCCTGCAACGTCCTGACACATCCTGTCATATGCCATGGCCATGTCTTGACACGTCCTAACCCGTTCCTTGCCCATGTCCTGTCATGTTGTGTGACGTACTAACACATACTGTATCCACGTTGTATGATGTTATTATCCATGCCATGGCCACGCCCTGCCATATCCTGTTATATCCTGACACATCTTGAAACATGGCCATGGCATGGATCATGATGTCCTGACATATCTTGACACGTGCCATGGCCATGTCTTGACACATCATAACCCATGCCATGCCCTTGTCCTTCCATGTCCTGCGATGTCCTGACACATCATGTGGCCACGTCCGGAGATGTCCTAACGCTTGCCATGGCCACGTCGTGCCATGTCATGTGACAACCTAACATATCCCTAAATGTGCAATGGCCATGTCCTTACCCGTGCCATGCCCACATCCTTCCATGTCCTGACACGTCCTGTAGCCACGTCCTACAACATTCTGACACGTCTTGACCGGTGCCATGGCCATACCCTGCCATGTTCATGTCTTGAAACGTCATGACTTGTGCCATGCTCGCATCTTTCTATGTCCCGTGACGTCCAAACGCGTCTATGGCCATGTTCTTCAATATCCTGACACGTCTTGACCCGTGTCGTGGCCATGCCCTGTAATATCTTATGACATCAAGACACATCCTAAAACGTGTCATGGAATATGTCCTGACCCATGCCTTGCCCATGTCCGAGACACGTCCAAACCCTTTCCTTGCCCACATCCTGCCACATCCTGTGGCCATGTCCAGTGATGTCCTAACATGTTCTGACCCGTTCCATGGCCGTTTCTTCACACGCTCTGACTCGTGCCATGCCCGCATCCTTCCATGTCTTGCGATGTCATAACATATTTTGTAGCCACGTCCTACGATGTCATGAGTCCTATTTTGTGCCTTGGTCATGCCCTGCCATGTCCTCCAACATCCTGACACGTGCCATGGCCATGTCCTGACATGTCCTAACCCATGCCATGCCCTTGCCCTGCCATGTCGCGCGACGTCTTGACTCATTATGTGGCCACATCCTACAGCATCCTGACCGGTGCCATAGCCATACCTTGCTATTTCCTGTGACATCCTCACACGTCTTTAAACGTGCCATGGACATATCCAAACACGTCCTAACATGTGCCATGCCCACTTCCTGCCATGTCTTAACACGTCCTGACCCATGCCATGCCCACGTCCTTCCATACCCACATCCTTACATGCCTAAGTCCTGCCATGTCTTGGAACGTCCTAACACGTCCTGACTCGTGTCATGGTCATGACCTACAATGTCTTGCGAGATCCTGACACGTTCTATGGCCATGTCCTGACACATCCTGACCCGTGCCATGCCCTTGTCCTGCCATGTCCTGCGACGTCTTGACACACGCTGTGGCTACATTCTACGACGTCCTGGCCTATGCCATGGCAATGCCCTACCATGTCCTGAAACATGCCATGGCTATGACTTGAAATGTCCTGATCCGTGCCATGTCCATGTCCTGCAATGTCCTGACAGGTCCTGCGGCCACGTCCTGCGATGTCCTTACACATCCTGAAATGTGCCATGGCAATTTCTTGACATGTCCTAACATGTGCCATACCCATGTCTTCCATGTCCTAACATCATGTGGCCATGTCTTGTGACGTCCTGACACGTCCTAACCTGTCCCGTGGCCAAGCCCTACCATGTCCTGCAACGTCTTGACATGTCTTAAAATGTGTCATGGCCAATCCTGACATGTCCTAACCCATCCCATGCCCACGTCCTACCAAATCTTGCTATGACCTAACACGTCCTATGGCCATGTCCTGCAATGTTCTGACACATCCTGACCCATGCCATGCCCATATTTTGACATGTCTTGCGACATCCTAAAATGTCATGTAGCCACATCTTGTGATATCTAGACACATCCTAACCCTTTACGTGGCCACACCCTGCCATGTCCTACGACGTCCTAACACGTCCTGACCCATGCAATGCCCTTGTCCTACCCTATCCTGCGATGTCGTGACACATCGTGAAGCCACATCCTACGATGCCTTCACCCATAACATGGCCATGCCCATAACATGTCCTCCAACATCATGACATGTCCTAAAACATGCCATGGCCATGTGTTGACATGTCCTGACCTGTACCATGGCCACGTCCTACCATTTCCTAACACGTCTTATGGCTACATCCTACAATGTCCTAACACGTCCTGAAATGTTCCATGGCCATGCCCTCCCTTGATATGTGATATCCTAACATGTCCTAAAACATGCCATGGCCATGTCCTCACACGTCCTGACCCATGCCATGCCCACATCCTGCCATGTCCTGCGACGTCTTGACATGTCATATGACCACATCCTACAACATCTTGACATATCCTAACCCGTGCCATGGCCATGCCCTCCCATGTCCTACGACGTCCTGACATATCCTAAAATGTATGTCGACTATGTCTTGACATGTCTTGATCCGTTCCATGCCCATGTCCTGAAATGTCCTAACACGTTCCGTAGCCACGTCCTGCAATGTCCCGACAGTCCTGACTCATGCAATGGCCATGCCCAACCTTGTCATGCGATGTTCTGACATGTCTTGAAACATACCATGGCCATGTCCTGACACATCCTAACCCATGCCATAGCCACGCCCTTCCATGTCATTTGACGTCCAGACATGTCTTGTGGCCACGTCCTACAATGTCATGACATATCCTAAATCGTGTCATGGCCACGTCCTACCATGTCCTCCGACGTCCTAACATGTCTTGTGGCCAAGTCGTGCAACTTCCTGACATGTCCTGACCTGTGCCAAGGCCATTTCCTACCATGTCCTGCGATGTCCTGACCCGTGTCATGGCCACGCCTTGCCATATCCTACGTTATCCTGACATGTATTGAAACATGCCATGGTCATGTCTTAACACACCCTGACATGTGCCATGCCCATGTCCTGCCATGTCCCCACATGTCCTGTGGCCACATCGTGCGATGTCCTGACACATGCCATGACCATGCTTTGCCATGTCCCACGACGTCCTTACCAGTCCTAACACGTTCCATGGCCTTGTGCTGACACATCCTGACCTGTGCCTTGCGCACATTCTGCCATGTCCTGACATGTCCTGTGTCCACATCCTGTGATGTCCAGTTACATCCTAACCCGTGCTATGGCTATGTCTTGAGACGTCCTAACCCATGCTATGCCCATGTACTACCATGTCCTGTGACGTACTGTAGCCATGTCCTGCGACTTTCTAACACATCCTGAACCATGCCTTGGCCAGGCCCTACCAGGCCCTTAGACATCTTGACACGTCCTGACATGTTCCATGGCCATGTCCCGAGATGTCCTGACCAGTGCCATGCCCTTGTCTTGCCATGTCCTGCGATGTCTTGACACATCCTATGGCCATGTCTTACAACGTCCTAACCTGTTCCATAGCCATACCTTGACATGTCCTACAACATCCTTACACGTCCTGAAGAATGCCATGGCCATATCCTGGCACATCCTGACCCGTGCCATATCCACTTCGTGCCATGCCCTGACAAGTTATGTGGCCGCATTCTGCAATGTCCTAACACATCCTGACCCGTGCCATGGCCATGTCCTGCAACGTCCTAACATGACCTGAAACATGCCATGGCCATATCATGATAGGTCCTAACCCATGCCATTTCCACTTCCTGCCATGTCCCGCGATATCCTGACACATCAAGTGGCCATGTCCTGCAACATCCTAACATGTCCTAGCCTGTGCAATGGCCACGCCCTGGCATGTCATGCAACATCCTGACACGTACTGAAACGTGCCACGTCCATGTCCTGACACGTCTTGACTCGTGATATGCCCACATCTTGACATGTCCTACGATGTCTTTACACGTCTTGTGGCCACATATTGCGATGTCCTAACAAGTTCTGACCCATGCCATGCCCACGTCCTAACATGTTCTTCGATGTCCTGACACGTCCTGACCTGTACCATGGCCACACCCTGCCATGTCCTGCGATGTCCTAACACATCCTGAAATGTGTCATAGCCATGACTTGACATGTCTTAACCCGTGACATGGCCACATCTTACCATGTCATGCGACATCCAGACACATCTTGTGGCCACATTCTATGACGTCCTTACATGTCCTAACCCATGCTATGGCCATGTCTTGACAAGTCTTGACCCGTACTATAGCCATGCCCTGCCATGTCCTGAAAAATGCAATAGCCATGTCTTGACACGTCCTGACCCATGCCATGCCCATATCGTGCCATGTCCTGACATGTCTTGTGGCCATATCTTATGACATATTGACACGTCTTGAAATATGCCATTTCCATGTCCTAACTTGTCCTCATATGTCCTAACCTGTTCTATGCCCACGTCATGCCATGTCCTAACATGTACTATTGCCACATCCCGCGACGCCTTGACACGGCCTGACCCGTGCCATGGCCACGCCCTACGATGTCCTGCGACGTCCTAGCACATGCTATGGCTATGTCCTGACACGTCTTGACACGTGCCATGCCCTTGTCCTTCATTGTCCTGTGACGTCCTGACACATCCTGAGGCCACATCCTGCGATGTCCTGTACCGTGCCATGGCCACGCCCTACCAAGTCCTCTGATATCCTGACACATCCAAAAATGTGACATGGCCATGTCGTGACACTTCCTTACTTGTGCCATGCCTATGTCCTACAATGTCCTAACATGTCTTGTGGCCACATCCTATGACATCCTAACACGTCTTGATCCATACCATGGCCACGAACTGCCATGTCCTGTGACGTCTTTATGCATCATGAGGCCATATCCTGTGGTGTCTTGACCCATGCCATAGCCATGCCCTGCTTGTCCTCCTACATCCTGACACATCCTGAAACATGTCATGGCCATGTCTTAACACATCCTAACCTGCTCAATGCCCATGTCCTACAACGTCCTAACATGTCCTGTGGCCATGTCCTACAATGTCCTGACACATCCTGACTCGTTCCATTTCCATGACCTGTCATGTTCTGTGATGTCCTGACACATCTTGAAATGTACTATTGGCATGTCCTGATATATCCTCACCTGTGCCATGCCCATGTCCTGCCATGTCCTAACACGTCCTGTAGCCACATCCTGTGACATCCTTACATGGCATGAATCATACCGTGGCCAAGCCTTGCCTTGTCCCACGATATCCTGAAACGTGCCATGGCCATGTCCTAACACATCTTGACCCATGGTATGCCCACGTCCTATCATATCCTACGTCGTTCTAATAATTCCTATGGCTACATCTAACAATGTCCTGACACGTCCTGACCCATGCCAAGGCCTTGCCCTTCAATGTCTTGCGACGTTCTGACATGTCCGGTAATGTCGCGACATATCTGGACCCTTGCCATGGTCACATCCTACCATGTCCTGCGATGTCCTAACACGTGCTGTGGCTACGTTCTGCAGTGTCCTGACATGTCCTGTGGCCACACCATTCCATGTCCTAACCCACGCCATGGCCATGCCCTACAACATCCTAACACATCCTGAAATGTGTCATGGCCATGTCCTGACATATCCTGACCCGTGCCATGCCCATATCCTATCATGTCCTGACACGTCCTGTGGCTATGTCTTGTGACATCCTAACATGTCCTGCCCGTGCCATGGCCATGTCCTGTAATGTCCTCTGACGTCTTGACATGTGCCGTGGCCTTGTGCTGACACATCCTGACCCCTGCCATGCCCACGTCCTACCATGACCTGACACGTCCTATGGCCACATATTGTGATATCCTCACATGTCCTGACTTGTTCTATGGCCACAGCCTGCCATGTCCTGTGATGCCCTAACACATGTCATGGCCTTATGCTGACACGTCCGACCTATGCCATGCCCACGTCCTACCATGTCCTGACATATCTAGTGGCCACGTCCTGTGACATCCTAATACGTCCTAACCCATGCTATGGCCATGTATTGACACGTGCTGACTCTTGCCATGCCCATGTACTGCCATGTCCTGCAACATTCTAACACATCCTGAAGCCATGTCCTGAAACATCCTGACACGTCCTGACCCGTGCCTTGGCCACGCCCTACCATGTCCCGCAACATCCTGACATGTCCTACGCGTGCCATGGCCTTGTTTTGACACGTCCTGACCCATGCCATTCCTTTGTCCTGTCATGTCCTGCAATCTCATGACACATTCTGTGGCCATGTCCTACGACGTCCTGACGCGTGCCATTGCCACGCCTGTCATGTCCTGCGACATCCTAACAATTCCTAAAACATGCCACGGACATGTCTTGATACGTCTAGACCTGTGCCATACCCACGTCCTACCATGTACTGATACGTCCCGTGGCCACGTCCTGCAATGTCCTGACACGTTAGGACCCATGCCATGGCAATGCCCTAAAACGTGCCATGGGCATGTCCTGACACTTCCTAACCTGTGCCATGACCACGCCCTGCCTTATCCTGACACATTCTATGGCCACATCCTACAACATTCTGACACGTTCTGACCCATGCCATGGCCACGTCCGGCCATATCTTGTGACGTCCTGACACACCCTAAAACGTGCCACGGTCATGTCCTGACACATCCTGACCCGTGCCATGCCCACGTCCTTTCATTTCCTGCAACCTCCTGACATGTCCTGTGGCTTCGTCCTTTAATATCCTGACACGTCCTGACCCATGCCATGGCCATGCCCTGCCATGTCCTGCTACATCCTGACATGTCCTAAAACGTGCCATGGACATGTCCTTACACATCCTGACCTGTTCCATGGCCACGTCGTACCATGACCTACAATGTCTTAACACGTCTTGTGGCCACGTCCTACAATGTCCCGACACGTCCTAACATGTGCCATGGCCATGCCCTGCCATGTCATGCGACATCCTGAAATATCTTGAAACATGTCGTGGCCATGTTTTGACACGCCCTGACCCGTGCCATGCCCACGTCCTACCATGACCTGTGACATCCTGAAACGTATTGTGGCTACATCCTGCAATGTCCTGGCATGTCCTGACCCCTCCCATAGCCACGCACTACCATATCATATGACGTCCTGACACATCCTGAAATGTGCCATGGCCTTGTCCTAACATATCTTGACCCGTGATCTGCCCACATCTTTTCATTTCTTATGACGTCCTGACACGTTATGTGGCCACATCATGAAATGTCCTGGTACATCCTAACCCATGCCATGGCCACGCCCTGACATGTCCTACGACATCCTAACACATCCTGAAACGTGCCATGGCCATGTCTTGACATGTCTTGACCTGTGACATGCCCACATTCTATGATGTCCTTACACGTCGTGAACCATGCCATGGCCATGTCTTGACAGGTCTTGACTCGTGCCATGCCCACGTCCTGCAATGTCTTGCGATGTCCTGACATGTCCTGACCTGCGCCATGACCATGACCTGCCATGTCATATGACATCTTGACATATCCTATTGCCATGACCTGACATATCCTGACATGTGCGATGCCCTTGTCCTTCCATGTCCTATGATGTCCTGTCACATCCTATGGCTATATCATGCAACGTCCTCACCCGTACCACAGCCATGCCCTGCCATTTCCTGAAACGTGCCATGGCCATGTCCTAAAACGACCTGACCCGTGTGATGCCCATGTCTTTCCATGTCCTGACACGTCCTGTGGGCACGTCCTGCGACCTCCTAACATGTCTTGAAATATGCCATTTCCATGTCCTGACATGTCCTGACTCGTCCCATGCCCACGTCATACCATGTCCTAACACATCCTGTTGCCACGTCCTGCGACATTCTGACACGTATTAACCTGTGCCATGGCCACTCCTTGCCATATTATGTGACGTCCTAAAACGTGCCATGGCCATGTCCTGACACGTCCTAACCCGTGCCATGCCCACGTCTTGCGATGTCCTAACACATCTGTATTGTGCTATGGCCATGAATTGACACTTCCTCACCCATGCCATGCTCATGTCCTGACACGTCCTACCGCCACGTCCTGCGACGTCCTAACACGTCCTAACCCATGCCACAGCCATGCCCTATAATGTCCTACGACATCCTGACACTTGCCACGACCATCTGCTGACACGTCTTTACCCGTGCCATGCCCACATCCTGCCATGTCCTAACACTTCCTCTGGCCACTTCTTGTGACATCCTAACATGTCCGGACTCGTGCCATGGCAATGTTATGACACATCCTGACCTGTTCCATGCCCATGTTCTGTCATGTTTTGCGACATCCTGATACATCCTGTAGTGTAAGGCCCCGTAAAATATTTGTGCATAAAACCTAGTAGTTGTGGTGTCATGGTCCGAATAATGTGTTAGGAATGCGTAGAATTCTTCGCGGCGAGCTTGCTCGCCGCGGTTCGGACCCTTGGTAGTGATTTAAGTTTCAAAAATGTAGAGAATTAATTTTTCCGAAAAGTGTCAAATATGCGGTCAAGAATGCGACCGCAAACCTGACATGCGGACCGCATTCTTGCCGCAAAACGTTCCAGAAAGTCCCCCAAAATCGTGTTGAATATGCGGTCGATATGTGATCGCATAGTGAATTTGCGGTGCACTTTGCGACCGCAGATCAAGAATGCGGACCGCATATTGGTCGCATTCTGTAACAGAACCTGAGTCATTTTTGAGGCCATTCTGCGGTCACTATGCGGACCGCATGTTGATTCTGCGGTCGCAAAGTGCACCGCAGATTTACCCCGGCCCAGATTTTGTAACATTTTGACCCGATCTCTTCTTTAATATAACACCTTTCACCCTCATTTTCTCATATCATCTTACCAAAATTAGAGAGAGAAGAGAGAGGTTTTAGAGAGAGAAGTTCTTCATCTTCAAAGATTGTTCCAACCACTTAATTCCAAGGGGTCCTAGGGCAAGGATTCAACTCCCCAATCTTTTCAAGGTAAAAACCCTAACTATTTTCTTTGATTTTCAGTTTTATTGGGTAAAGAGAGGTTTGCATATACTAGCTTTTGAAAATAGAATTTTTACACTCATGCATGATTATTGAACTTGATTTCTAGTAAAAAGAAGTGAGTAGAAGTAAGAGTCTTCAAGAACAAGGTTGGCAAGAGTAGGATATCTTGGGTAATCATAAAGTAGGAAGAAAACTCATCACCAGGTATGTATGGCTAATTTTGATTCTTGTGAAATCGCCTATATGTGTGAAAATTGCTTGGTTAATGTTAATTTGACAAATTGTGTGAAATTCTCAAAGTTGTTGTTGAAATATGAGTGATGTGGTATAGAATATGAACCGAAAGTTAAATGAGAGTTGAATTGGGTAAAGAATTGTGAATAATACTTATAATGGCCTATATGGCACTTTGTGGAAAGGAAACGAAACACTCGAGAATTGGTTTATTGTGGAAAATTGTTGAACATACTTATGTGAATATTCTTGATTATGGAAATATTGTAACTTGGTTGTGATATTGGCTTGATAAATAATTGAGAACATGAAACAATGTACAAGTTGCTCATTTGATCTTGTTGAAATTGTATGTAGTACCTTATCTGCTGTTTGAAATTGTTGTGTTTTAAACTGTAAGGCGGGGTCGTGTTGCGCGCCGCAACGTGAGGAAATAAGGTGTGGGTTGGGGTGATAAGGGTGGCTGAGGTAATAAGGGTGGTCAGGGGCAATAAGGATGGAAAGCGATCGAAATCGCTATTGAAAATTGATACAAAAATAAAAAATGTGAAATTGTGAAAGGAGACAGCAGGAGAGTTTGCAACCTGTGGGGCACCGATTGCCCCTTTGTTTGACTACTTGTGCTTTACGTGATTGATTGGTTATTGTTAAATTGGTTTATCGTAGAAAAGTGCTTTGTGTTGAGAATTATTTGAAATGAGGAAAATTTGGAAACATGGTTGGCTGGCTTAATTAATTGTTGATGTAATTTAATGGCTTGAGTTTTACTTGGGACAAAGTTTGTCCATACATACCAGTACAATTCAAGTGTACTGACGTCCCTTTTGCCGGGGACGCTACATTCGTGTTATGATTGTAGGTGGATCAGTAGCAGGCACTTCAGCTCATCGGCAGTAGTATCCTTCTCCTTCCACTGCCCGTTTTTGGTGAGCCCCTTTCTTCCTTGGGGCCCTTTGTGGTTCATGCCATTTTTGTTTAGATTTCATTTTGGTTTTGTAAGGTATAGCCGGAGCCTTGTTACCGGCAAGTATTGTATTCCCCTTTTTGTATCCTAGAGGCTCTGTAGACATGTAAACTGTGGGACTCCAGTATTATGTATACATTATGTTATGTCGGGCGTTGTAAAAAACCGCAAACTTGTTAATGAATCACTCGTATGGTTTTATTTGTTTAATGTGAAATCATTCATGGTTAGTAAGATATTTGGTTAATGAGAAACAATCAACACAGGGGTAACGCGTGGGAATGAAAGGCACCCAGGTCCGCTTGACTGGGGCAACCCGGTCAGGCACCGGTCATGTCCCTCGATTTGGGGCGTGACAAACTTGGTATCAGAGCCTAAGGTTTTTTTTAAAAGTGTCCTAGGATGTCTCGGAGCCGTGTCTAGTAGTGCCCTTCTTATCGGTGTGTTGTCGACCACATCGGATAAGTTGGGGGCTACATGGGCATTTAGGAATTTACCAATTTCTTTGTTAATCTATATCGTGCGGTAAAGTGCAATGTGGAGATATCTGTGTCTAATTCGTGCCTTGTTGCCAAATTTTCAGAATATGGCACCTAAGAAGAAGGCTAGACTCGGCCTTAGGGCCAATGCCGACCCAAGTGCAGTTGTTAATCATGTACCCGATGTCGTGGGAGAGAATGACCCACCAGTCCCGAATTTGCCTGGCCCATCTGTTCAAAACCCAAGTGTCCCTATTCCAGCTGCGGCAGAGGATGCCACCATTCCTCCTGCCAGTGTTCCTGACTCAGATACAGTTCCCGCTTCGGGTTTCGGTATCTCTAATGAAGATCTTAGGGGAGCCATTCATATGTTAACTCAGTTAGTAGCCGCCCAGGCCCAGAGATCCCATGATGCCCCTGCATCCTCCAGCGGACAGGGAGATTCCTTTGGCTCCAGAGTCCACCAGTTCTTGCGATTGGCCCCTCCAGAATTTTCAGGTACCGATCCAGAGGCCGACCCACAGGAATTCCTTGATGAGATATACAAGACCCTCAGAGTGATGAAGGCTACAGATATAGAGGGGGTAGAGTTGGCCTCTTACAGGCTGAAGGGAGCGGCACGTTCATGGTTCGAAATGTGGGAGGATTCCCGTGAAGAAGGGAGCCCTCCGGCCAGATGGGATGAGTTCGTAGATGCATTCATAGACCACTTCTTACCTGCTGAGGCAATGGCAGCCCGTGCCACTGAGTTCGAGGTTCTCAAACAGGGCGGTATGAGTGTTTGGGAGTATCACATGGAGTTCGTAAGGTTGTCCAAGTACGCTCCTCATTTAGTGTCGACCATGGATGCCCGGGTTCGACGGTTTGTTCAGGGCCTTAGCCCTTCGGTAGTGAATGAGGCCGCCACAGCAGCTTTGCACTCAGATATGAACTATGGGAGGATCGTGGGGTTTGCTCAGGCCACAGAGGCCAGGAAATTGAAGATTCGTGCAGAAAGAGAGAGTAGCAGCAGGGCCCGGTCAATGGGTCATTCAGGGAGATCACTTCCAGGGAAAGGGTCATCAGGGCCATCCCAGTCATATGCTCAGTCCTCCGCGAGTGCACCGCCATCTATGCACAGTCATCAGCAGGGCAGTTACTCGAGACCCGGTTCAGACAGCAGGAAGTCTCGTCAGTCTGGTCGTCCTGGGGTGAGGTCCCAGCAGGAGGGGAGACCTACATGCCCCAAGTGTGGGAGATTTCATACAGAGACTTGCTACCTTGACCTTCCAGTGTGCTTCGGGTGCGGGGTGAGAGGTCACATTCAACGGGACTGCCGTGCACCCCGTCAGGGTATAGGTAGGGGATCTGCTCAGTCATCCGGTTCCTCGGCTACTACATCATCAGCGCGTACTCCAGCATCAGCAGGGCGTGTTGCAGCTAGGGGTGGAGCTCATGGTAGGGGTGGACCTAGCCGATTCTATGCATTGAGTGGCCGCCAAAATGCCGAGGCTTCTCCAGATGTTGTTACAGGTATCCTGTCTGTTCGGACTATTGATTGCTATGCCCTTTATTGATCCAGGGTCCTCCTTGTCTTATGTTACTCCATTCATTGTTTCAAGTTTTGGGATAGAACCCGAATAGCTTCATGAGCCGTTCTCTGTGTCGACTCCAATTGGTGATTCTATTACAGCCTCACGAGTCTATAGGAATTGTGTTGTTACGGTGGGTGGTCGTGATACCACAGCCGATCTTATTGAGCTTGGGATGGTAGATTTTGATGTAATTATGGGGATGTATTGGCTCTATTCGTGCTTTGCCAAACTTGACTGTCGAACGAGAGTTATGAGGCTCGAGTTCCCTAACGAGCCATTTATTGAATGGAGAGGAAATGGTGTAGTGCCAATGGGTAGGTTTATTTCCTACCTTAAGGCTTCGAGGATGATTAAGAAAGGGTGTATCTATCACCTGGTTCGGGTAACGGACACCACCTCAGATGTGCCTACCCTCGAGTCCGTGCCGACTGTGAATGAATTTCCTGAAGTGTTTCCAGATGAACTTCCAGGCATTCCGCCAGATAGGGAGATTGATTTTGGGATCGATGTATTGCCAGACACTGAGCCAATATCCATTCCACCATATAGAATGGCGCCAGCAGAGTTAAGGGAGTTAAAGGAGCAGCTGAGGGATTTATTAGAGAAAGGGTTCATACGACCGAGTGTGTCGCCGTGGGGTGCTCCGGTTCTCTTTGTCCGAAAGAAGGATGGGTCACTTCGAATGTGTATTGATTATCGGCAGCTCAACAAAGTCACCATCAAGAATAAATATCCTTTGCCTCGAGTGGATGATCCGTTTGACCAATTGCAGGGAGCGAAGTTCTTCTCAAAGATTGATTTACGGTCTAGGTACCACCAGTTGAAAATCAGGGAGCAGGATATTCCTAAGACCGCCTTCAGAACTCGTTATGGTCACTTCGAGTTTTTGGTCATGTCTTCTGGGCTAACCAATGCCCCAGCAGCTTTCATGGACCTTATGAATCGGGTTTTCAAGCCATTCCTAGACTCCTTTGTAATTGTATTCATTGACGACATCCTCATCTACTCTCGGAGCAGGGAAGATCATGCCATTCACCTCAGAGCAGCATTGCAGACCCTTCTTCAGCATCAATTGTATGCCAAGTTCTCAAAATGTGAGTTTTGGTTGGAGTCCGTAGCTTTTCTAGGGCATGTTATTTCCAGTGAGGGAATTCGGGTGGATCCTCAAAAGATTGCGGCAGTGAAAGATTGGCCTAGACCCACGACCCCAACGGAGATTCGCAGCTTTTTGGGTCTGGCAGGGTACTATCGGAGGTTTGTAGAGGGATTCTCAACCCTCGCTTCCCCATTGACAAAACTGACGCAGAAGGCAGTTAAGTTCCAGTGGTCCGAAGCATGTGAGAAAAGTTTCCAGGAATTGAAGTCAAGGTTGACCTCGGCACCAGTATTGGCCTTGCCAAAAGGCACAAAGGGATTTGTGGTTTATTGTGATGCCTCCAGGGTTGGTTTGGGATGTGTATTGATGCAGCACGGGAAAGTCATATCTTACGCTTCCGGGCAACTCAAGAATCACGAGAAGAATTATCCGATGCATGATTTGGAGCTTGCAGCTATTGTGTTTGCTTTGAAAATATGGCGGCACTATCTTTATGGGGTTCATGTAGATGTGTTTTCAGACCACAAGAGCCTCCAGTATTTGTTCAAGCAGAAGGAGCTAAATCCGAGACAGCGGCGGTGGTTAGAATTACTCAAGGACTATGATATGGACATATTGTACCATCCAGGGAAGGCAAATGTGGTAGCCGACGCTCTTAGTCGAAAATCTATGGGTAGTTTGGCTCATTTGGGTGTGGATCAGAGACCCCTGGCTCGAGAGGTTTACCAATTAGCCAGTTTGGGGGTTCGTATCTCGGCGTCAGCCGAGGGGGATATCTTGGTGCATAATGGAGCAGAATCATCATTGGTCACGGAAATCAAGGAAAAACGGTTCATGGATCCAGCATTGGTTCGGGTAAAGGAAGCAGTCATAAATAAGAAGACCTCAGCATTTGTACTCAGCAGCGAAGATGGTGTATTGCGGTGTCAAGATAGACTATGTGTTCCGGATGTGGACGAGCTTCGGGAAAGGGTAATGGCAGAGGCTCATATTTCCAGGTATTCGGTACACCCAGGTTCCACGAAAATGTATCATGACCTTAAGGAGATTTATTGGTGGAACGGTATGAAAAGGGATGTAGCAAGCTTTGTAGCTAAATGTCCGAACTGTCAACAAGTGAAGGCCGAGCATCAACGGCCCGGTGGATTAACTCAACTTATAGAAATACCAAGGTGGAAATGGGAGATGATCAATATGGATTTCGTGGTAGGGTTACCTCGCACTCGGCGTAAGTTTGACTCAATATGGGTGATAGTGGATCGACTCACCAAATCAGCTCACTTCCTGCCTGTCAAGTCCACTGATACTGCAGAGCAATATGCAAAATTGTACATCAAGGAGATAGTAAGACTTCATGGCACTCCACTTTCTATTATCTCGGATAGCGGGGCTCAGTTCACAGCTAACTTTTGGAAGAAGTTTCAGCAAGGTTTGGGAACTCAGGTGAATCTCAGCACAGCTTTCCATCCACAGACCGATGGTCAGGCCGAGCGGACCATTCATACGCTTGAAGATATGTTGCGGGCTTGTGTCTTAGATTTTAAAGGTAATTGGGATGAACACTTGCCACTGATAGAATTTGCTTATAATAACAGCTATCATGCTAGCATTCAGATGGCCCCGTTTGAGGCATTGTACGGGAGAAGATGTAGATCGCCAATCGGGTGGTTTGAGGTAGGTGAAGCGGAATTGCTAGGGCCAGATATGGTGTACAAAGCTATGGAAAAGGTCAAGGTTATTCAGGAGAGAATGAAAACAGCACAGAGTCGTCAAAAGTCCTATGCGGACATTCGTCGAAGGGATTTGGAGTTTCAAGTCGATGATTGGGTGTTCTTGAGGGTATCTCCTATGAAGGGAGTCATGCGATTCGGAAAGAAAGGGAAATTGAGTCCTAGGTATGTCGGGCCATATCGGATCGTTCAAAGGATTGGTCAAGTTGCTTATAGGCTAGAGTTGCCTCCCGAGATGTCATCAGTGCACCCGGTATTCCATGTGTCCATGTTGAAGAAAGTGATTGGAGATCCATCCACCATCATGCCAATCGAAGCTATAGAGGTTAATGAAGATTTGTCATATGAAGAAGTTCCAGTTGCCATTCTTGATAGGCAAGTCCGTAAGTTAAGAAATAAGGAAGTTTCCTCTGTTAAAGTATTGTGGCGAAGTCAACAAGTTGAGGAGGCCACATGGGAAGCGAAAAAAGAGATGAAGGAAAAGTACCCCCATTTGTTTGATCAAGCCTAGAAGAAATTAGGTGACCCTTCTACTCGTAGTAACTGCCATCTTGTCTAAGTTGTTTCCCTCTTAGTATTAGTAAAGTCTCCTTCATTTTGTAATGAGTTAAATGTGTGGTTGCCTTGGGTCACTTGAACCTTTCTTGATAAATGAAATCCTTATAAATATTCGCGTGTTAAATAAACAACAAATAGTAAGTATAGATTGGTAATGGTTTGTTAAGTGTACATAGTGTGTTAAATTGGTTAAATAAGGTAAGAATTCATTGAAGTGACTAATTTTTGTGCAATTGTAACAATGTGATAGAATATGTGTATTCGTTGAGGTAAGAAAGTGTATACCAGTTGTGAAAAGTGTTGTATTTGTGTATTGTTGTTTGGTAACATGTTTCGGGGGCCCTCTGACAGGTGGATATGTCCATAATACAAAGGAAACTCTGGCGAAATTTTTTTAAAATATAAGAGTTAGTCAAAATTTTGATGGTTGCATATCATGTCTTTCAAAACCAACTCATTTATTTCAAAATCCTCATTCGAGGACGAATGATCTTAAGGGGGGGAGGATGTAAGGCCCCGTAAAATTATTTGTGCATAAAACCTAGTAGCTGTGGTGTCATGGTCCGAATAATGTGTTAGGAATGCGTAGAATTCTTCGCGGCGAGCTTGGTCGCCGCGGTTCGGACCCTTGGTAGTGATTTAAGTTTCAAAAATGTAGAGAATTAATTTTTCCGAAAAGTGTCAAATATGCGGTCAAGAATGCGACCGCAAACCTGACATGCGGACCGCATTCTTGCCGCAAAACATTCCAGAAGGCTTCCCCAAAATCGTGTTGAAAATGCGGTCGATATGCGATCGCATAATGAATCTGCGGTGCACTTTGCGACCGCAGATCAAGAATGCGGACCGCATATTGGTCGCATTCTGTAACAAAACTTGAGTCATTTTTTAGGCCATTCTGCGGTCACTATGCGGACCGCATGTTGATTCTCCAGTCGCAAAGTGCACCGCAGATTCGCCCCAGCCCAGATTTTGTAACATTTTGACCCGATCTCTTCTTTAATATAACACCTTTCACCCTCATTTTCTCATATCATCTTACCAAAATTAGAGAGAGAAGAGAGAGGTTTTAGAGAGAGAAGTTCTTCATCTTCAAAGATTGTTCCAACCACTTAATTCCAAGGGATCCTAGGGCAAGGATTCAACTTCCCCAATCTTTTCAAGGTAAAAACCCTAACTATTTTCTTTGATTTTCAGTTTTAAATTGGGTAAAGAGAGGTTTGCATATAATAGCTTTTGAAAATAGAATTTTTACACTCATGCATGATTATTGAACTTGATTTCTAGTAAAAAGAAGTGAGTAGAAGTAAGAGTCTTCAAGAACAAGGTTGGCAAGAGTAGGATATCTTGGGTAATCATAAAGTAGGAAGAAAACTCATCACCAGGTATGTATGGCTAATTTTGATTCTTGTGAAATCGCCTATATGTGTGAAAATTGCTTGGTTAATGTTAATTTGACAAATTGTGTGAAATTCTCAAAGTTGTTGTTGAAATATGAGTGATGTGGTATAGAATATGAACCGAAATTTAAATGAGAGTTGAATTGGGTAAAGAATTGTGAATAATACTTATGATGGCCTATATGGCACTTTGTGGAAAGGAAACGAAACACTCGAGAATTGGTTTATTGTGGAAAATTGTTGAACATACTTATGTGAATATTCTTGATTATGGAAATATTGTAACTTGGTTGTGATATTGGCTTGATAAATAATTGAGAACATGAAACAATGTGCAAGTTGCTTATTTGAACTTGTTGAAATTGTATGTAGTACCTTCTCTGCTGTTTGAAATTGTTGTGTTTTAAACTGTAAGGCGGGGTCGTGTTGCGCGCTGCAACGTGAGGAAATAAGGTGTGGGTTGAGGTGATAAGGGTGGCCGAGGTAATAAGGGTGGTCAGGGGCAATAAGGATGGAAAGCGATCGAAATCGCTATTGAAAATTGATACAAAAATCAAAAATGTGAAATTGTGAAAGGAGACAGCAGGAGAGTTTGCAACCTGTGGGGCACTGATTGCCCCTTTGTTTGACTACTTGTGCTTTACGTGATTGATTGGTTATTGTTAAATTGGTTGATCGTAGAAAATGCTTTGTGTTGAGAATTATTTGAAATGAGGAAAATGTGGAAACATGGTTGGCTGGCTTAATTAATTGTTGATGTAATTTAATGGCTTGAGTTTTACTTGGGACAAAGTTTGTCCATACATACTAGTACAATTCAAGTGTACTGACGTTCCTTTATCCGGGGACGCTACATTCGTGTTATGATTGTAGGTGGATGAGTAGCAGGCACTTCAGCTCATCGGCAGTAGTATCCTTCTCCTTCCACTGCCCGTTTTTGGTGAGCCCCTTTCTTCCTTGGGGCCCTTTGTGGTTCATGCCATTTTTGTTTAGATTTCATTTTGGTTTTGTAAGGTATAGCCGGAGCCTTGTTACCGGCAAGTATTGTATTCCCCTTTTTGTATCCTAGAGGCTCTGTAGACATGTAAACTGTGGGACTCCGGTATTATGTATACATTATGTTATGTCGGGCGTTGTAAAAACCGCAAACTTGTTAATGAATCACTCGTATGGTTTTATTTGTTTAATGTGAAATCATTCATGGTTAGTAAGATATTACAATCAACACAGGGGTAACGCGTGGGAATGAAAGGCACCCAGGTCCGCTTGATTGGGGCAACCCGGTCAGGCGCCGGTCATGTTCACCGATTTGGGGCGTGACATGTAGCCACATAATGCAAAGACCTGACTCGTTCTCTGAGCTTTGGCCATGCCCCGCCATGTCTTTCAACATCCTGATACGTGCCATGGCCATGTCTTAACACGTCCCGACCCATGCCATGCCCTTGTCCTGCCATGTGCTGCGACGTCATGACACCTCCTAAGGCCACATCTCGTGACGTTCTGTACCATGCCATGGCCACATCCTGCCATGTCCTCCGACATCCTGACATATCCTGAAATGTGCCATGGACATGTCCTGACACATCCTGACCCATGCCATGCCCACATCGTAAAATGTCCTAACACATCTTGTGGCCACATCCTACGACATCCTGACATATCTTGACCCGTGTGATGGCCATGGCCTGCAATGTCCTGCGATGTCCTAACATATCCTGAGGCCACATCTTGCAACATCCTGACCCATGCCATAGCCATACCCTACCATGTCCTCTAACATCCTGACACATCCTGAAACGTGTCATGGCCATGTCCTGACACGTCCTAACCTGTGCCATGCCCATGTCCTATAACGTCTTGACACGTTATGTAGGCACGTCCTACAATGTCCTGACATGTCTTGACCTCTGCCATTGCCACACCCTGCCATGTTCTGTGATGCTCTGACACTTCGTGAACGTACTACTGCCATGTCCTAACACATCCTGACCCGTGCCATTCCCACGTTCTGCCATGTTCTGACACGTCCTGTAGCCATGTCCTGCCACATCCTTACATGTCTTGACTCATATCATGGCCAAGCCATGCATTATCCTGGGACATCCAAAAACTTGCCATGGCTATGTCCTAACACGTCATGATCATGCCATGCTCACGTCCTGCTTTATCATGCGACATCCTGATATGTCTTATGGCCACGTCATGATCTCTGCCAGGGCCATGCCCTGCCATGTCCTATGATGTCCTAACACGTCCTATGACCACGTCTTGTAATGTCCTGACATATCTGATACGCTCAAATTACACTTTTATAATTAGTGTAAGGCAGTCGGTGTCAAATAGAGTAACCCAACTAGGTTGGGGTCGAATCCCACAGGGAATAGGTGTGAAATGATCACTTGAATTAGTGTGTTACCCGACTAGAATCTTGCATCTATTCCGTTAGGAGTAACATAGAAATGGTGTAAGAGTAGTAGTAACAGTGAAAGTTGTTTTAGAATATTAACTAATGAGAATGCTTGATGTATTAATTTATAGAATTAATTAAACCAAGGTTGTGTTCCCATAAATGTAGTGTAATGCTATCGGTGTTAATATGATATATTTCTAATGGTTGATTATTGATATGCAATTTATTTCTATGCAACTACCCAATATTTTCCAATACTTGAGTAGTATTTCCTCTCTTGCTTTTTCCCAAAAGTCTAAGAGTCACAATATATAACAATCAATAAATGCCAAATAAAAACCCACTTATCCCTAAGCGATTTCATTCAATGAGGTGTAAGGCCACGAGTTTTTGTTCTTTACTTCTTCCAAAATCTAACCCATTTTCCCAAGTAAGGTAGGACTTTAATGGCTTTAATTAGTGTTTGCAACCACCAACAATAAATGAAGAATGAGAAGTAAAGAAATATCAACCAACCATTATGCATATATTCAATGTTAAACACCCATTTACATAACACCCATTTAGGGTTCACAACCTTATTATTTAAGTTTAGCCACACATGTTAAAATACAAAATACAAGGTGTAATAAATGTCATAAATGCTTACAAAGTGAAAGATTATTCAACCAAAAGCTTCCAAAAAGATGAAGTAATAAAGTCTTGGAGTGTAGTATAAAGTCTGCACAAGATACCCTTACACAAGATTCTAAAAAGCTATCTATAGAGGGACCAATATCTGACAAAAAGCGGACAAGTATGCCCTTGCAGGTCACGTATGCGACCGCAGATCTATCGCATATCAGTTTTGCGGTCCGCATCTTGAGAGGCGGCATCACGGATGGGAACCCTAGCTGCACATGTGCTGATCGCATTACCATTCCGCGGTCCGCATATTGATTGTGCGACCGCAGATGGCACCACATAATTGACTCTTAGGTTTCCTTCGTGTTCATTTTGCGGCAGAAGTGCGGACCGCATATTCATTGTGCGATCGTAGAAGACGTCGCATTCTTGCCGTGCATTTTAGCTCCATTCTTTGGTTGCTCTTCTGTGGTCCGCATATGCAATATGCGACCGCATGTTGTTCCGCAGATCAGCTGTTTTGCATAACTTTGTCCATCCGCGACCACGGAAGAACCGCGGAAGGTGCCGCAAATATTATTCCTAGTTGTGTACAAATTCAGTGTTTAAGCCCTAAACCCTCTATATAAACCCCTAGTTCGCCCAACAGAGGCAAGTTGTCTATTTTTCACTACTTTTGCAAGGCAATTAGTAAGAGAGAACTCTCTCAACTCATTCATTTATTTTATATCAAGTATTTATTTATGAATTCAATTATTATTCTTGTTTATTTATGAGCTAAATCCTTTTCTAAGGTTTTGATGGAACCTATTGAGTGATGAACTTATCGTTTATGTGATTACAAATTGTTAGCTAGATTTCTATTTGGTCAACATCATTCTTATTGTAGTTAATTGGTAGAGCTCCCGATTAGCTGTGCCTATTTAGTGCACATAGCTTGGAAAAGAGTGCATATTTAGGTATATTGTTGAACAACACCATACATAGGTTATTAGAGGAGTCTATAACTTCAGGTGTAAAGAATGGGATAGGAATAACGAAGTCTTGGGTCCAATCTTAAGTGAACTATTCAAATTAAAGCTAGCTAGGGTAGCTCGGGAGAGTGCACTAGTAAATTATTATAATTGCTCGGGAGAGGGTTACGATACAAATAGCATTCATGATTGATCAAATATATTAACAATTTGTATGAGCATAACGATAAGGGATTCCATCAATAGGGGAAATCAATACCTTAGTCCTTCTCCATATTATTTTACCCAATATTCAATTCTTTCTTTTAAGCCTTTTTAATTCTTGTAAAAGTAGTTAGTCGAAATCCACAATAAACATATGCTCGGATTTTTGGAACTTGATTTGGAAGTATTCTTGGGTTGTTAAAGTTATGATTGTTAGGTTAATTCCCTATGGGATCGATCTTGGACTTATTAGACCAGGTTATACTGACTGCGACCGTTGCTTGGACGTGAATCAATTTTTGGCGCCGTTGCCGGGGAATTAACGGAATTATCAATTGCCATTGACAAAACTTCAAGATTCTTGTGTAGTCAGGTTCTTGCTACACTTTACATTGAATATTTTGACGGTTGTTGAGTTGGGTACTCAGGTGCATGCCTGGAAAATCTACAAGGACTGGATAACTAATTGAAGGACTCTCAGACCTCGAGCAAATTTTCCGGGCACGTAACAAGGCTATCAAACAAATTCAGCAATCTCAACAACCAATCAAACTAGACTTTGACATGGGTGACGTAAATGAACCAAACCAACAAGCTGGGTTAAACATGCAAAAGGCGCAGGAGGTGCAGTAAGGTGCACTATATGACTCGGCACAACCCACAGCGAATAATTTGGCAACTGCCATCGTTGTGCCAGCGATTCAAGCTGAGTCTATCCATATTACTAACAACATGCTACACTTATTGCAAAACAAGGGATTATTCTCTGGGTCTCAGGTTGAAGATCCACAGCAGCACCTGAAGAACTTTCTCTCGATATGCAAGACACAGAGGCAACCGAATGTGACTCTTGAAACCATCAGACTATTGCTATTTCCGTTCTTAGTTACAAGGGCTGCACAGGTATGGTTGAACTCAGTCCCTATAAACTCTATTGCAACATGGGATGAGTTAGTCAAGCAATTCCACAACAAGTTTCATCCACCTAACAAGACATCTCAACAAATTGATGAGATTGTGAGCTTCAAGCAGAAACCAATTGAGACATTACATGAAAATTGGGGCAGATTCAAGGGTATGCTTGTTATGTGTCCTCACCATGGTATTCCTAAGCAGATGTTGGGTCAAATGTTCTACATGGGGATTTCAGACATATGAAGAATATTGTAGATGCTTCAGCAGGTGGGGCTTTTCTGAGCAACACTTGGAGAGAGGGCCAAACTTTGCTAGACAAGATCGCTCAAAATTCCGGGTGGACGACCAGGAATGCTCCTAGCACACCAGTGGTACACTCTGTACCTTTGAATCCATCCAGCACTATGGAGGAGAACATGGCAACCTTATTGACACAAATGAGCATCCCGACAAAGAAGGTGGAAGAATCGGGGGTCTTTAAAGATTCAGAGAACTGTTCTGTCCGCGGTTCGTCCGCGACCGCAGAAGAACCGCTGAAGGTGCCGCAAATATTATTCCTAGTTGTGTACAAATTCAGTTTTTAAGCCCTAAACCCTCTATATAAACACCTAGTTCGCCCAACAGAGGCAAGTTGTCTATTTTTCACTACTTTTGCAAGACAATTAGTAAGAGAGAACTCTCTCAACTCATTCCTTTATTTTGTATCAAGTATTTATTTATGAATTCAATTATTATTCTTTTTTCTTTGAGCAGGACTAGCTAAATCCTTTTCTAAGGTTTTGATGGAACCTATTGAGTGATGAACTTATCGTTTATGTGATTATAAACTGTTAGCTAGATTTCTATTTGTTCAACTTTATTCTTATTGTAGTTAATTTGTAGAGCTCCCGATTAGCTGTGCCTATTTAGTGTGCATAACTTGGAAAGGAGTGCATATTTAGGTATATTGTTGAACAACACCACACCTAGGTTATTGGAGGAATCTATAACTTTAGGCATAAAGACGGGGTTAGGAATAACGAAGTCTTGGGTGCAATCTTAAGTGAACTATTCAAATTAAAGCTAGGTAGGGTAGCTCGGGAGTGTGCACTAGTAAATTATTGTAATTGCTCGAGAGAGGGTTATGATACAAATAGCGTTCATGATTGATAGAATATATTAACAATTTGTAAGAGCATAACGAAGGGATTCCATCAATAGGGGAAATCAATACCTTTGTCCTTCTCCATATTAATTTACCCAATATTCAATTCTTTCTTTTAAGCCTTTTTAATTATTGCAAAAGTAGTTAGTCAAAATCCACAATAAATATATACTCGAATTTTTGGAACTTGATTCGAAAGTATTCTTTGGTTGTGAAAGTTTTGATTGGTAGGTTAATTCCCTGTGGGATCGATCTTGGACTTATTAGACCAGGTTATATTGACTGCGAGTGTTGCTTGGACGTGAATCATACGTCCAAACCCTTTCGTTACCCACGTCCTGCCACGTTCTATGGCCACGTCCAGCGATGTCCTCACATGTCCTGACCCGTGCCATGGCCGTGTCATCACACGTTCTGACCCGTGCCATGCCCGCATCCTTCCATGTCTTGCAATGTCATAACACATCATGTAGCCACGTCCTACGATGTCATGAAATGTCCTAACCTGCGCCTTGGTCATGCCCTACCATGTCCTGCAATATCCTGACACATGCCATGGCCATGTCTTGACATGTCCTAACCCATGCCATGCCCTTGTCCTGCTAAGTCACACGATGTCTTGACTCATCATGTGGCCACATCCTACAACATCTTCACCTGTGCCATAGCCATACCTTGCTATGTCCTGTTACATCCTCACACGTCTTGAAACGTGCCATGGACATATCTAGACACGTCCTGACCTGTGCCATGCCCACTTTCTGCCATGTCTTAACACGTCCTGACCCGTGCCATGCCCACGCCCTGCCATGCCCAAGTCCTGCCATGTCTTGGAACGTCCTAACACGTCCTGACTCGTGCCATGGCCATGACCTACAATGTCTTGTGACTTCCTCACACGTGCTATGGCCATGTCCTAACACATCCTAACCCATGCCATGCCCTTGTCCTGCCATGTCCTGCGACGTCCTTACACATGTTGTGGCTACATTCTACGATGTCCTGGCCAATGCCATGGCAATGCCCTGCCATGTCCTGAAACATGCCATGGCTATGACTTGAAACGTCCTCATCCGTGCCATGCCCACGTCATGTAATGTCCTAACAGGTCCTGTGGCCATGTCCTGCAATGTCCTTACAAGTCCTGAAATGTGCCATGGTAATTTCTTGACATGTCCTAACCTGTGCCATACCCATGTCTTCCATGTCCTAAAATCATGTGGCCACGTCTTGCGACGTCCTGACACGTCCTAACCTGTACCGTGGCCAAGCCCTGCCATGTCCTGCAATGTCCTGACATGTCCTGAAATGTGTCATGGCCAATCTTGACATGTCCTTACCCGTCCCATGCCCACGTCCTACCAAATCTTGCGATGACCTAACACGTCTTGTGGCCATGTCCTGCAATGTCCTGACACGTCTTGACCCCCGCCATGCCCATGTTTTGCCATGTCCTGCGACATCCTGACATGTCCTGTAGCCACATTTTGTGACATCTAGACACGTCCTGACCCTTGACGTGGCCACACCCTGCCATGTCCTACGACGTCCTAACACGTGTCATGACCATCTCCTAACACGTCCTGACCTATGCCATGCCCTTGTCCTACCATCTCCTGCGATGTCATGACACATCGTGATGCCACATCCTACGACGCCTTGATCCATGCCATGGCCACACCCTAACATGTCCTCCAACATCATGACACGTCCTAAAACGTGCCATGTCCATGTCTTGACATGTCCTGACCTGTGCCATGGCCACATACTGCAATCTCTTGACACGTCATGTGGCCACATCCTACAATTTCGTAACACGTCCTGAAATGTTCTATGGCCATACCCTCCCTTGTTCTGTGACATCCTGGCACGTCCTAAAACATGCCATGGCTATGTCCTGACACGTCCTGACCCGTGCCATGCCCATATCCTGCCATGTCCTGCGACGTCCTGACATGTCATACGACCACATCCTGCAACTTCTTGACACATCCTGACCCGTGCCATGGCCATGCCTTGCCATGTCCTACTACGTCCTGACACATCCTATAATGTACCATGATCGTGTCATGACATGTCTTGAGCCGTTCCATGCCCATGTCCTAACATGTCCTGACACGGTCGGTAGCTACGTCCTGCAATCTCCTGACAGTCCTGACTCGTGCCATGGCCATGCCCTGCCTTGTCTTGCCATGTCTTGACATGTCTTGAAACATACCATGGACATGTCCTGACATGTCCTAACCTGTGCCATAGCCATGCCCTTACATGTCATATGACGTCATGACCTGTCCTGTGGCCACGTCCTACAATGTCATGACACATCCTAACCCGTGTCATGGCCACGTCCTACCATGTCCTCCGACGTCCTAATATGTCTTGTGGCCAAGTGGTGCAACTTCCTAACATATCCGAACATGTGCTAAGGCCATTCCCTACCATGTCATGCGATGTCTTGACCCGTGTCATGACCACGCCCTGCCAGGTCTTGCGATATCCTGACTTGTTTTGAAATGTGCCATGGCCATGTCTTAACACATCCTGACATATGCCATGCACATGTCCTGCCATGTCCTAACATGTCCTGTGGCCACGTCGTGCGACGTCCTGACATATGCCATAACCATGCTTTTCCATGTCCCACGATGTCCTGACACGTCCTAACACGTTCCATGGCCTTGTGCCGACATGTCCAGACCTGTGCCATGCGCATGTCCTGCAATGTCCTGACATGTCCTGTGTCCACGTTCTACAATGTCTTGATACATCCTAACCCGTGCAATGGCAATGTCTTGAGACGTCCTAACCCATGCCATGCCCATGTACTGCCATGTCCTGTGACGTCCTGTAGCCATGTCCTACGACATCCTGACACATCCTGAAGCATGCCTTGGCCAGGCCCTACCATGTCCTTAGACATCTTGACACGTCCTGACATGTGCCATGGTCATGTCTCGAGATGTCCTGACCAGTGCCATGCCCTTGTCTTGCCATGTCATGCGATGTCTTGACACATCCTGTGGCCACATCTTACAATGTCCTAACCCGCTCCATAGCCACAGCTTGACATGTCCTACAACATCCTTACACGTCCCGAAGAATGCCATGGCCATATCCTGACACGTCCTGACCCGTGCCATATCCACGTCTTTCCATGCCCTAACAAGTCATGTGGCCATGTCCTGCAATGTCCTGACACATCCTAACACGTGCTAGGGCCATGTCCTACAACATCCTAACATGACCTGAAACATGCCTTGGCCATATCGTGACAGGTCCTAACCCGTGCCATTTCCACATCCTGCCATGTCCCGCGATATCCTGACACATCCAGTGGCCATGTATTGCAACATCCTAACACGTCCTAGCATGTGCCATGGCCATGCCATGGCATGTCATGCGACATCCTGACTCGTACTAAAATGTGCCATGGCCATGTCCTTACACATCTTGACTCGTGACATGCCCACATCTTGCCATGTCCTACGATGTCTTTACACGTCTTGTGGCCACATATTGCGATGTCCTAATAAGTTTTGACCCATGCCATGCCCACGTCCTAACATGGTCATCGATGTCTTGACACATCCTAACCGGTACCATGGCCACGCACTCCTATGTCCTGCGACGTCCTAACACATCCTGAAACGTCTCATAGCCATGTCTTGACATGTCTTAACCCGTGACATGCCCACGTCTTACCATGTGCTACGACATCCTGACATGTCTTGTGGCAATATTCTATGACGTCATGACATGTCCTAACCCATGCTATGGCCATGTCTTGACACGTATCATAGCCACGCCCTGCCATGTCCTGAAATGTGCAATGGCCATGTCTTGACATGTCCTGACCCATGCCATGCCCAAATCGTGCCATGTCCTGACACGTGTTGTGGCCATATCTTGTGACATATTGACATGTCTTGAAATATGCCATTTCCATGTCCTAACTTGTCCTCATATGTCCTAACATGTGCCATGCCCACGTCCTCCCATGTCCTAACATGTACTATTGCCACATCCCGCGACGCCTTGACACGGCCTGACCCGTGCCATGGCCACGCCCTACGATGTCCTGCGACGTCCTAGCACATGCTATGGCTATGTCCTGACACGTCTTGACACGTGCCATGCCCTTGTCATGCCTTGTCCTGCGATGTCGTGACACATCTTGAGGCCACGTCCTGCGATGTCCTGTACTGTGACATGGTCACGCCCTGCCATGTCCTCTGTTATCCTGACACTTCATTACCTGTGCCATGCCTATGTCCTACTATGTCCTAACACGTCTTGCGGCCACATCCTGTGACATCCTGACACGTTTTGGCCCGTACCATGGCCATGAACTGCCAAGTCCTACGACGTCTTTATGCATCACGAGGCCACGTCCTGTGGTGTCTTCACCCGTGCCATGGCCATGCCCTGCTATGTCCTCCAACATCCTCATAAATCCAAAAACGTGTCATGGCCATGTCCTAACACATCCTAACTCGTTCAATGACCATGTCCTATAACATCCTAACATGTCCTATGGCCATGTCCAAGAATGTCCTGACACATCCTGACCTGCGCCATTGCCATGCCCTATCATTTTCTGTGATGTCCTGACACGTCCTAAAATGTACTACTGGCATGTCTTGACATATCCTCACCTGTTCCATGCCCAAGTCCTGCCATGTCCTAACACGTCCAGTTGTCACATCCTGCGACATCCTTACATGTCATGAATCATACCGTGGCCAAGCCTTGCCTTGTCCCACGACATCCCAAAATGTGCCATGGCCATGTCCTAATACATCCTGACCCGTGGTATGCCCACGTCCTATCATATCCTGCACTGTTCTAATGATTCATGTGGCTACATCCTGCAATGTCCTGACACGTCCTGATCCGTGCCATGGCCATGCCCTGCCATGTCCTACGACATTATGACACATCCTATAATGTCCTGACATATCTTGACTCTTGCCATGGTCACATCCTGCCATATCCTACGATGTCCCAACACGTCCTGTGGCTACGTTCTGCAATGACCTGACATGTCTTGCGGCCACACCTTGCCATGTCCTGCCATGTCCTGACCCACACCATGGCCATGCCCTGCCATGTCCTGCAACATCCAAACACATCCTGAAATGTGCCATGGCTATGTCCTGACACATCCTGACCCGTGCCATGCCCACGTCCTACCATGTCCTAACACGTCATGTGGCTATGTCTAGTGACATCCTGACATGTCCTGGCCTATGCCATGGCCATGTCCTGGAATGTCCTCTGACGTCATGACATGTGCCATGGCCTTATGCTGACACATCCTGACCCCTGCCATCCCCACGTCCTGCCATGTCCTGACACGTCCTATGGCCACATATTGTGATATCCTCACATGTCCTGACATGTTCTATGGCCACAGCCTGCCATGTCCTGTGATGTCCTAACACATGCCATGGCCTTATGCTGACACGTCCTGACCTATTCCATGCCCACGTCTTGCCATGTCCTGACATATATAGTGGGCACGTCCTGCGACATCCTAGTACGTCCTAACCCATGGTATGGCCATGTATTGACACGTGCTGACTCTTACCATGCCCATGTACTACCATGTCCTGCAACGTCCTAACACGTCCTGAAGCCATGTTCTGAAACATCTTGACAGGTCCTGACCCGTGCCTTGGCCACGCCCTACCATGTCCTGCAACATCCTGACATGTCCTGACTCGTGCCATGGTCATGCTTTAACACGTCCTGACCCGTGTCATTCCCTTGTACTGTCATGTCCTGCAATCTCCTAACACATTCTGTGGCTATGTCCTATGACGTCCTGAGCCGTGCCATGGCCACGAATGCTATGTCTTATGACATCCTAACAAGTCCTAAAATGTGCCATGGACATGTCTTGACACGTCCAAACCTGTGCCATACCCACGTCCTGTCATGTCCTGACACGTCCCGTGGCCATGTCCTGTAGTGTCCCGACACATTAGGACCCGTGCCATGGCAACGCCCTAAAACGTGCCATGGGCATGTCCTGACAGTTCCCGACCTATGCCATGCCCACGCCTTACCATGTCCTGACACATCCTATGGCCACATCCTACAACATTCTGACACGTTCTGACCCATGCTATGGCTACGTCCGGCCATATCCTGTGACATCCTGACACATCCTGAACGTGCCATGGCCATGTCTTGACACATCCCGACCCATGCCATGCCCATGTCCTGCCATGTCTAGCCACGCCCTGCCATGTCCTGCTACGTCCTGCGATGTCCTGACCCGTGCCATGGCTACGCCCTGTCATGTCCTATCATGTCCTACAACGTCCTGACCCGTGCCATGCCCACATCCTACGACGTCCTAACCAGTGCCATACCCACATCATGCAACATCCTGACACATCATGACATGTGCCATGGCCACATCCTACAACGTCCTAGCATGCCCTGACCCGTGCCATGGCCACGCCCTGCCATGTCCCGTGACGTCCTGACACGTCCTGACCTGTTCCATGGCCATGTTCTGACACGCCCTGACCCGTGCCATGCCCACGTCCTACCATGACCTGTGACGTCCTGAAACGTACTATGGCTACATCCTGCAATGTCTTGACATGTCTTGACCCCTCCCATAGCCACGCACTGCTATATCCTGTGACGTCCTGACACATCCTGAAACGTGCCATGCCCTTGTCCTGACACATCCTGACCCGTGCCTTCCCACATCCTTCCATTTACTATGACTTCTTGACACATTATGTGGCCACATCATGAAATATCATGGTACATCCTAACACACCCTGAAACGTGCCATGGCCATGTCTTGACATGTCTTAACCTGTGACATGCCCACATTCTATGACGTCCTGACATGTCCTGAACCATGCCATGGCCATGTATTGACAGGTCTTCAGTCGTGCCATACCCACGTCCTACCATGTCCTATGATGTCCTGACATGTCCCGACCTGTGCCATGACCATGACCCGCCATGACATATGACGTCTTGACATGTCCTATTGCGAGGTCCTGACATATCCTGACCCGTGCCATGCCCTTATCTTGCCGTGTCCTGCGATGTCCTGTCACATCATATGGCCACATCATGCAACGTCCTGACCCATACCACAGCCAAGCCATGCCATGTCCTAAACTGTTCCATAACCATGTCCTAACACGATCTGACCCATGCGATGCCCATGTCTTGCCATGCCCTGACACGTCATGTGGCCACGTCCTAACACATCTTGAGGCCACATCTTGCAACGTCCTGACCCATACCATAGCCACACCCTGCCATGTCCTCTAACATCCTAACACGTCCTAAAACGTGTCATGTCCATGTCCTGACATGTCCTAACCTGTGCCATGCCCATGTCCTATAACTTCTTGACACATCATTTGGGCACGTCCTACAATGTCTTGACACGTCTTGACCCATGCCATTGCCACACCCTGCCATGTTCCGCGATGCCCTGACACTTCCTGAATGTACTATTGCCATGTCCTAACACATCCTGACTCGTGCCATTCCGACGTTCTGCCATGTTCTGACACGTGCTGTAGCCACATCCTGCCACATCCTTACATGTCTTGACTTGTACCATAGCCAAGCCTTGCATTGTCCTGTGACGTCCAAAAACTTGCTATGGCTATGTCCTGACACATCCTGAATCTTGCCATGGTCATGTCCTGCCATGTCATGTGACATCCTGATATGTCTTGTGGCCACGTCATGATCTCTTCCATGTCCATGCCCTGCCATGTCCTATGACGTCCTAACACGTCCTATGACCACGTCTTGTAATGTCCTGACATATCGTGACCCGTGCCATAGTCACATCCTGCGATGTCCTACAATGTCCTAACACGTCCTGAAGCTACGTCCTGCAATGTACTGACATGTCCTATAGCCACGTCCTACCATGTCCTGTGACGTCCTGACCTATGCCATGGCCACACCCTACCATGTCCTACGACATCTTGAAACATCCTAAGATGTGCCATGGCCATGTCATGACACATCCTGACCCGTGCCATGCCCATATCCTACCATTTCCTAACACGTCCCGTTGCCATGTCCTGCGACATTCTGACATGTCTTGAAACTTTCCATTTCCATGTCCTAACATGTCCTGACCCGTGCCATGCCTACGTCATGCCATGTCCTAACACGTCCTGTTGCCACATCTTGCGATGTCCTGATACGTCCTAACCCGTGCCATGGCCACGCCTTGACATGTTCTGCGATGTCCTAAAATGTGCCATGGCTATGTCCTGACACGTCCTGGCTCGTGCCATGCCCACGTCCTACCATGTCTTGTGACGTCCTGACACGTCTTCTAGCCATATCCTGCAATGTCCTAACACGTCCTAACACGTGCCATGGCCATGCCTTGCCATGTCCTACGACATCGTAAAACGTCCTGTAACGTGCCATGGCCATGACCTGACACTTCCTGAAACATGTCATGCCCATGTCCTGACACATCCTATGATGTCCTAACACGTCCTCAACCGTGCCACGGCCATGCCTTGTCATGTCCTACGATGTCCTGACACTTGGCATGGCCATGTGCTAACACGTCTTTACCCGTGCCATGCCCACGTCCTTCCATGTCCAAACACGTCCTCTGGCTACGTCCTGTGATGCCCTAAGATGTCCTGACTCATGCCATGGCCATGTCATTACATGTCCTAACCCGTTCGATGCCCATGTCCTATCATGTCTTGTGACATCCTGACACATCCTGTAGCTATATAATGCAAACACCTGACATATTCTGTGTGCCTTGGACATGCCCTGTCATGTCCTGCAATGTCATGTCATGTGCCATGGCCATGTCCTAACACATCCTAACCCATTCCATGCCCTTGTCCTTCCATGTCCTGTGATATCCTGACACATCCTGATGCCACATCCGATGACATTATGTACCGTGCCATGGACATACCCTGTCATGTCGTCTGACATCCTGACACGTCCTGAAATCTGCTATGGACATGTCCTAACACGTCCCGACCTGTGCCATGCCTAGATCCAACGATGTCCTAAAATATCTTGTGACCACATCCTGCGACATCCTAACACGTCTTGACCTGTGTGATGGCCACGGCCAGCCATATCTTGCGACGTCCTAACACATATGGAGGCTACATCTTGCAATGTCTTGAACAGTGCCATAGCCATCCCCTGCCATATCCTATAACATTCTGACATGTCCTGAAACGTGTCATGGCCATGTCCTGACACGTCCTAACTTGTGCCATGCCCATGTCCTACAACGTCTTGACACATCATGTGGGCAAGTCCTACAATGTCCTGACACATCCTGACCCGAGCCATTACCACACCCTGCCATGTTATGCGATGTCTAGACATTTCCTGAATGTACTATTGCCATGTCCTAACACATCCTGACCCATGCCATTCCCACGTTCTGCCATGTCCTATAGACACGTCCTGTGACATCCTTACACTTGTTGACTGGTACCGTGGCCAAGCCCTGCCTTGTCCTGTGACGTCCTAAAACTTGCCATGGCTATGTCCTGACACATCCTAACCTGTGCCATGCCCACGCCTTACCATGTCATGCGACATCCTGATATGTCTTGTGGCCACGACCTGATCTCTTCCTTGGCCATGCCCTGCCATGTCATACGACGTCCTGACATATCCTGACACATGTCATGGCCATGTCTTGTGGCCATATCCTGATATCGGCCATGGCCAAGTCCTGCGATGTCCTAACACATCATGTAGCTACGTCCTGCAATATCGTGAAATGTCCTATAGCCACGCCCTGCCATGTCCTGCGACGTCCTGACCCTTGCCATGGCCACACCCTACCATGTCCTACGACATCTTGAAACGTCCTAAAATGTGCCATGGCAATGTCATGACACATCCTGACCCGTGCCATGCCCACATACTGCCATATCCTGAGACGTCCTGTTGGCCACGTGCTGCGACATCCTGACATGTCTTCAAACTTGCCATTTCCATGTCCTAACATGTCCTGACACATGCCATGCCCACGTTCTGCCATGTCCTAACAGGTCCTATTGCCACGTCCTGCGACGTCCTGACACGTCCTGACCCGTAACATGGTCACGACTTGCCATGTTCTGCGACGTCCTAAAACATGCCATGGCTATGTCCTGATACATCCTGACTCGTGCCATGCCCACGTCCTACCATGTCTTGTGACGTCCTGACATGTCTTGTGGCCATATCCTGCAATGTCCTAACACGTTCCATGGACACGCCTTTCCATATCCTGAGAAATCCTAACACGTCCTGTACCGTGCCATGGCCATAACCTGACACTTCCCGACCCATGTCATGCCCACGTCCTATCACATCCTATTGCCACATCCTACGATGTCTTAACACATCATGATGGATTCCACAACCATGCCCTTTCATGTCTTATGATGTCCTGACACATGCCATGGCCATGTGCTGACATGTCCTTACCCGTGCCTTGCCCACATCTTGCCATGTCCTCACACATCCTCTGGTCACGTCCTTCGACGTCATAACATGTCCTGACCCGTGCCATGGCCATGTCATTACATGTACTAACTATTCCATGCCCATGTCCTATCATGTCTTATGACATCCTAACACATCCTGTAGCCACATAATGCAAAAACCTGTCACGTTCTGCGTGCCTTGGCCATGCCTTGCCATGCCCTACAACGTCCTGACACGTGCCATGGCCATGTACTAAAACTTCCTGACCCATTCAATGCTCTTGTCCTGCCATGTCCTGTGACGTCCTGACACATCCTGAGGCCATATCCCCTGACGTCTTGTACCGTGCCATGGCCACGCAGTTCCATGTCCTCCGACATCCTGACACGTCTTGAAATGTGCCATGGACATGTCCTAAAAAGTCTTGACCCGTGTCATGCCCATATCCAACCATTTCCTAACATGTCTTATCACCATATCCTGCGACATTCTGACATGTCTTGAAACTTTCTATTTCTATGTCCTAATGTGTCCTGAACCGTGCCATGCCTACGTCATGCCATGTCCTATCACGTCCTGTTGCCACATCTTGCAATGTCCTGATACGTCCTAACCCGTGCCACGGCCACGCCTTGACATGTTCTGTGATGTCCTAAAACATGCCATGGCTATGTCCTGACACGTCCTGACTCGTGCCATGCCCACGTCCTACCATGTCTTGTGACGTCTTGACACGTCTTCTGGCCATGTCCTGCAATGTCCTAACACGTCCTAACACATGCCATGGCCACGACCTGACACTTCCTGACCCATGTCATGCCCATGTCCTGACACATCCTATGATGTCCTAACACGTCCTGAACCGTGCCACGGCCATGCCATGTCATGTCCTACGATGTCTTGACAGTTGGCAGGGCCATGTGCTAACGCGTCTTTACCCGTGCCATGCCCACGTCTTGCCATGTCCTAACACGTCCTCTGGCTACGTCCTGCGATGCCCTAACATGTCCTGACTCATGCCATGGCCATGTCATTATATGTCCTGACATGTTCGATGTCCATGTCCTATCATGTTTTGCGACATCCTGACACATCCTGTAGCCATATAATGCAAAGACCTGACACGTTCTGTGTGCCTTGGACATGGCCTGTCATGTCCTGCAACGTCCTGACATGTGCCATGGCCATGTCCTAACACATCCTAACCCATGCCATGCCCTTGTCCTGCCATGTCCTACGACGTCCTGACATATCCTGAGGCCATATCCGGCGACATTCTGTACCGTGCCATGGCCACACCCTGCCATGTCCTCTGACATCCTAACACATCCTGAAATGTGCTATGGACATGTCCTAACACGTCCCGACCCGTGCCATGCCCAGATCCTACCATGTCCTAAAATATCTTGTGACCACATCATGTGACATCTTGACACGTCTTGACCCGTGCCATGCCCACGTCCTGCCATATCTTGCGGCGTCCTAACATATCCGGAAGCTACATCTTGCGATGTCCTAAACCATACCATAGCCACACCCTGCAATATCCTTTAACATCCTGACATGTCCTGAAACGTGTCATGGCCATGTCCTGACATGTCCTAACTTGTACCATGCCTATGTCCTGCAATGTCTTGACACGTCATGTGGGCACGTCCTACAATGTCCTGACACATCCTGACCCGAGCCATTAACACACCTTCCATGTTCTGCGATGTCCAGACACTTCCTGAACGTACTATTGCCATGTCCTAACACATCCTGACCCATGTCATTCCCACGTTTTGCCATGTCCTGACAAGTCCTGTAGCCAAGTCTTGCGACATCCTTACACGTGTTGACTTGTACCGTGGCCAAGCCCTGCCTTGTCCTGTGACATCTTAAAACTTGCCATGGCTATGTCCTGACACGTCCTAACCCGTGCCATGCCCACGTCCTACCATGTCATGCAACATCCTGATATGTCTTGTGGCCACGACCTGATCTCTGCCCTGGCCATGCCCTGCCATGCCATACGACGTCCTGACATATCCTGACATGTGCCATGGCCATGTCCTGTGGCCATGTCTTGACATCTGCCATGGCCATGTCCTACGATGTCCTAACACATCCTGTAGCTACGTCCTGCAATGTCGTGAAATGTCCTATAGCCACGCCCTGCCATGTCGTGCGACGACTTGACCACTGCCATGGCCACACCCTGCCATGTCCTACAACATCTTGAAACATCCTAAAACGTGACATGGCATTGTCATGACACATCCTGACCCGTGCCATGCCCACATCCTGCCATATCCTGACACGTCCTGTTGGCTACGTACTGCGAGATCCTGACATGTCTTGAAACTTGCCATTACCATGTCCTAACCCGTGCCATGCCCACATTCTGCCATGTCCTAATAGGTCCTGCTGCCACGTCCTGCAACGTCCTGACACGTCCTGACCCGTGACATGGCCACGCCTTGCCATGTTCTGTGACGTCCTAAAACGTGCCATGGCTATGTCCTGATACGTCGTGACTCGTGCCATGCCCACGTCCTACCATGTGTTGTGACGTCCTGATATGTCTTGTGGCCACATCCTGCAATGTCCTAACACGTTCCATGGACACGCCTTGCCATATCCTGAGAAATCCTAACACGTCCTGTACCGTGCCATGGCCATGAACTGACACTTCCTAGCCCATGTCATGCCCATGTCCTGTCATGTCCTATGGCTACATCCTACGATGTCTTAACACGTCATGACGCGTGCCACGACCATGCCTTTTCATGTCCTATGATGTCCTGACACATGCCATGGCCATGTGCTGACATGTCCTTACCCGTGCCATGCCCACATCTTGCCATGTGCGGACACGTCCTCTAGTCACGTCCTTCGACATCCTAACATGTCCTGACCCGTGCCATGGCCGTGTCATTACATGTCCTGACTGTTCCATGCCCATGTCCTATCATGTCTTATGACATCCTAACACATCCTGTAGCCACGTAATGCAAAAACCTGACACGTTCTATGTGCCTTGGCCATGACTTGCCATGCCCTGCAACGTCCTGACACGTGCCATGGCCATGTACTAAAACTTCCTGACCCATGCCATGCTCTTGTCCTGCCATGTCCTGTGACGTCCTGACACTTCCTGAGGCCATATCCCCTGACGTCTTGTACCGTGCCATGGACACGCCGTGCTATGTCCTCCGACATCCTGACACGTCTTGAAATGTGCCATGTGACACGTCTTGACCCGTCCAATGTCCACGGCCTGCCATGTCCTACGACGTCCTAACACACCCTGAGGCCACATCATGCGATGTCCTGACTTGTGCCATAGCCACACCATGCCATGTCCTCTAACATCCTGACATGTCCTAAAACGTGTCATGCCCATGTCCTGACATGTCCTAACTTGTACCATGCCCATGTCCTGCCATGTCCTGACACATCATGTGGCCACATCCTTCAATGTTCTGACACGTCCTGACTCGTGCCATTTCCACACCTTGCCATGTTCTACGATGTCCTAATACGTCCTGAAACATATTATTGCCATGTCCTGACACATCTTGACCTGTGTCATTCCTACATTGTACCATGTCCTTACACGTCATGTAGCCATGTCCTGCGACATCCTTACATGTCTTGACTCGTACCGTGGCCAATCTCTGCCTTGTCCTGCGACATCCTAAAACTTCCCATGGCTATGTCATGATACGTCCTGACCCATGCCATGCCCACGTCCTGCCATGTCCTACGATAGCCTGTTACGTTCTGTTGCCATGTCCTGATATGTGCCATGGCCATGCCCAGCCCTATCCTACGATGTCCTGACATGTCCTATGTCCACGTCCTGTAATGTCCTGACACATCCTGACCATGCCATGGTCATGTCCTACCAATATCCTGTGATGTCCTAACACGTCCTATGGCTATGTCCTGCAATGTCCTAACGTGTCTTGTAGCCACGCCCTTCCATGTCCTACGATGTCTTGACCCGTGCCCTGGCCATGCCCTGCCACTGACCGGGTTGCCCCAGTCAAGCGGACCTGGGTGCCTTTCATTCCCACGCGTTACCCCTGTGTTGACTATTTCTCATTAACCAAATATATTACTAATCATAATTGATTTCACATTAAACAAATAAAACGATACGAGTGATTCATTAACAAGATTTCAATTTTTACAACGCCCGACATAACACAATATATATACATAAGACCGGAGTCCCACAGTTTACATGTCTACAGAGCCTCTAGGATACAAAAGGGAGATACAATACTTGCCGGTAACAAGGCTCCGGCTATACCTTACAAAACCAAAATGAAATCCAAACCGAGTGGCATGAACCACACAAGGCCCCGAGGAAGAAAGGGGCTCACCAAAAACGGGCAGTGGAGGATGAAAGATACTACTGCCGATGAGCTGAAGTGCCTGCTACTGATCCACCTACAATCATGACACGAATGTAGCGCCCCCGGCAAAAGGGACGTCAGTACACTTAAATTGTATTGGTATGTATGGACAAACTTTGTCCCAAGTAAACTCAAGCCATTAAATTACATCAACAATTAATTAAGCCAGCCAACCATGTTTCCACATTTTTCTTATTTCAAATAATTCTCAACACAAAGCACTTTCTACAATCAACCAATCTAACAATAACCAATAGTCAAACAAAGGGGCAATCAGTGCCCCACAGGTTGCAAACTCTCCTGTTGTCTCCTTTCACAATTTCACATTATTGATTTTTGTATCAATTTTCAATAGCGATTTCGATCGCTTTCCATCCTTATTGCCCCCGACCACCCTTATTACCTCGGCCACCCTTATCACCCCAACCCACACCTTATTTCACCACGTTGCGGCGCGCAACACGACCCCGCCTTACAGTTGAAAACACAACAATTTCAAACAGCAGATAAGGTACTACACACAATTTCAACAAGTTCAAATAAGCAACTTACACATTGGTTCATGTTCTCAATTTCTTCTCAATTCAATATCACAACCATGTTACAATATTTCCACAATTCAAGTGTTTCACCTCTTTCCACAATAAACCAATTCTCAAGTGTTTCATTTGTTTTCCACAAGGTACCATATAGGTCATCATAGTCATTATTCACAATTCTTTTGCCAAATTAAACTCTCATTTTACATCACTCATAGCTCGACAACAAACTTTGAATATCCAACAACAACATCAAGAATTTCACACAATTTGTCAATTTAACACGAAACAAACAAACTTCATATAGGCGATTTCACAAGAATCAAAATTAGCCATACATACCTGGTGATGAGTTTTCTTCCGTTAACTTCCTACTTTATGCTTACCCAAGCTATCTTACTCTTGCCAACCTTGTTTTTGAAGACTCTTACTTCTACTCACTTCTTTTTACTAGAAATCAAGTTAAATAATCATGCATGAGTGTAAAAATTCTACTTTTAAAAGCTATTATATGAAAACCTCTCTTTACCCAATTAAAACTGAAAATCAAGAAAATAGTTAGGGTTTTTACCTTGAAAAGATTGGGGAAGTTGAATCCTTGCCCTAGAATCCCTTGGAATTAAGTAGTTGAAACAATCCTTGAAGATGAAGAACTTCTCTCTCTAAAAACCCTCTCTTCTCTCTCTAATTTTTGGTAAGATAATATGATAAAATGAAGAAGAAGTGTGTTATATTAAAGAAGAGATCGGGTCAAAATGTTACAAAATCTGGGCCGGGGTCGAATATGCGGTCACTATGCGACCGCAGAACCCACATGCGGTCCGCAAAGTGACCGCAAAAATGGCCTCAAAGTTATGCAGGTTCTGTTAAGGAATGCGGTCACTATGCGGACCGCATGTTGATTCTGCGGTCGCAAAAGTGCACCGCGGATTTGACATGCGATCGCATATCGACCGCACTTTTGACACGATTTTGGGCAACTCACTGGAACGATTTGCGGTCAGAATGCGGTCCGCATGTCAGGTTTGCGGTCGCATTCTTGACCGCATATTTGACATTTTTCTGGAAAATTTTATTCTCTACATTTTGAAACTTAAATCACTACCAAGGGTCCGAACCGCGGCTCGCAAGCTCGCCGCGAAGAATTCTACGCATTCCTAACACATTATTCGGACCATGACACCACAACTACTAGGTTTTATGCACAAAAATTTTACGGGGCCTTACATCCTCCCCCCTTAAGATCATTCGTCCTCGAATGAGGATTTTGAAATAAATGAGTTTTGAAAGACATGATGTGCAAGCTATCAAAATTTTGACTAACTCTTATATTTTAGAAAAATTTCGCCAGAGTTTCCTTTGTATTATGGACATATCCACCTGTAAGAGGGCCCCCGAAACACATTACCAAACAATAATATACAACTTCAACACTTTTCACAGCTGGTATACACTTTCTTACCTCAACGAATGCACATATTCTATCACATTGTTACAATTGCACATAAACTCGTCATGTCAATGAATTCTTACCTTACTTAACCAATTTAACACACCATGTGCACTTAACAAACCATTACCAATCTACACTTACTATTAGTTGTTTATTAAACACGTAAATCTTTATAAGGCTTTCATTTATCAAGAACGGTTCAAGTGACCCAAGGTAACAACACATTTAACTCATTACAAAATAAAGGAGACTTTACTAATACTAAGAGGGAAACAACTTAGGCAAGATGACCAGTTACTAGGAGTAGGAGGGTCACCTAATTTCTTCTAGGCTTGATCGAACAAATGGGGGTACTTTTCCTTCATCTCTTTTTCCGTTTCCCATGTGGCCTCCTCAACTTGTTGACTTCGCCACAATACTTTAACAGAGGCGACTTCCTTATTTCTCAACTTACGGACTTGCCTATCAAGAATGGCAAATGGAACTTCTTCATATGACAAATTTTCATTAACCTCTATAGCTTCGACTGGCATGATGGTGGATGGATCTCCAATCACTTTCTTCAACATGGACACATGGAATACCGGATGCACTGATGACATCTCAGGAGGCAACTCTAGCCTATAAGCAACTTGACCAACCCTTTGAATGATCCGATATGGCCCGACATACCTAGGGCTCAATTTCCCTTTCTTTCCGAACCGCATGACTCCCTTCATAGGAGATACCCTCAAGAACACCCAATCGTCGACTTGAAACTCCAAATCCCTTCGACGAACGTCTGCATAGGACTTTTGACGACTCTGTGCTGTTTTCATTCTCTCCTGAATAACCTTGACCTTTTCCATAGCTTCGTACACCATATCCGGCCCTAGCAATTCCGCTTCACCTACCTCAAACCACCCGATTGGCGATCTACATCTTCTCCCATACAATGCCTCAAACGGGGCCATTTGAATGCTAGCATGATAGCTGTTATTGTAAGCAAATTCTATCAGTGGCAAGTGTTCATCCCAATTACCTTTAAAATCTAATACACAAGCCCGCAACATATCTTCAAGCGTCTGAATGGTCCGCTCGGCCTGTCCATCGGTCTGTGGATGGAAAGCTGTGCTGAGATTCACCTGAGTTCCCAAACCTTGCTGAAACTTCTTCCAAAAGTTAGCGGTGAACTGAGCCCCGCGATCCGAGATAATAGAAAGTGGAGTGCCATGAAGCCTTACTATCTCTTTGATGTACAATCTTGCATATTGCTCCGCAGTATCAGTGGACTTGACAGGCAGGAAGTGAGCTGATTTGGTGAGTCGATCTACTATCACCCATACTGAATCGAACTTACGCTGAGTGCGAGGTAACCCCACCACGAAATCCATATTGATCATCTCCCATTTCCACCTTGGTATTTCTATAAGTTGAGTTAATCCACCAGGCCGTTGATGCTCGGCCTTCACTTGTTGACAGTTCGGACATTTAGCTACAAAGCCTGCCACATCCCTTTTCATACCGTTCCACCAATAAATCTCCTTGAGATCGTGATACATTTTCGTTGAACCAGGGTGCACAGAATACCTGGAAGTATGAGCCTCCGCCATCACTCTTTCCCGAAGCTCGTCCACATCCGGAACACATAGCCTATCTTGACACCGCAATACACCATCTTCGCTGCCGAGTACAAATGCTGAGGTCTTGTCATTCATGACTGCTTCCTTCACCCGAACCAATGCTGGATCCATGAACTGTTTTTCCTTGATTTCCGCGACCAATGATGATTCTGCTCCATTATGCACCAAGATATCCCCCTCGTCCGACGCCGAAATACGAACCCCCAAGCTGGCTAATTGGTAGACCTCTCGAGCCAGGGGTCTCTGATCCACACCCAAATGAGCCAAACTACCCATGGATTTTCGACTAAGAGCGTCGGCTACCACATTTGCCTTCCCTGGATGGTACAATATGTCCATATCATAGTCCTTGAGTAGTTCTAACCACCGCCGTTGTCTCAGATTCAGCTCTTTCTGCTTGAACAAATACTGGAGGCTCTTGTGGTCCGAAAACACATCTACATGAACCCCATAAAGATAGTGTCGCCATATTTTCAAGGCAAACACAACAGCTGCAAGTTCCAAATCATGCGTCGGATAATTCTTCTCATGGTTCTTGAGTTGTCTGGAAGCATAAGCTATAACCTTTCCGCGCTGCATCAATACACATCCCAAACCGACTGTGGAGGCATCACAATAGACTACAAATCCCTCTGTGCCTTCTGGCAAGGCCAATACTGGTGCCGAGGTCAATCTTGACTTCGGTTCTTGGAAACTTTTCTCACATGCTTCGGACCACTGGAACTTAACTGCTTTCTGCGTCAATTTAGTCAATGGGGAGGCGAGGGTTGAGAATCCCTCTACAAACCTCCGATAGTACCTTGCCAGACCCAAAAAGCTGCGAATCTCTGTCGGGGTCGTGGGTCTAGGCCAATCTTTCACTGCCGCAATCTTCTGAGGATCCACCATAATTCCCTCACTGGAAATAACATGCCCTAGAAAAGCTACGGACTCCAACCAAAACTCACATTTTGAGAACTTGGCATACAATTGATGTTGAAGAAGGGTCTGCAATGCTGCTCCTGAGGTGAACGGCATGATCTTCCCTGCTCCGAGAGTAGATGAGAATATCGTCAATGAATACAATCACAAAGGAATCTAGGAATGGCTTGAAAACCCGATTCATAAGGTCCATGAAAGTTGCTGGGGCGTTGGTTAGCCCAAAAGACATAACCAAAAACTCAAAGTGACCATAACGAGTTCTGAAGGCGGTTTTAGGAATATCCTGGATCTTCAACTGGTGATACCCAGACCGTAAATCAATCTTTGAGAAGAACTTTGCTCCCTGCAATTGGTCAAACAGATCATCTACTCGAGGCAATGGATATTTATTCTTGATGGTGACTTTGTTGAGCTGCCGATAATCAATACACATTTGAAGTGACCCATCCTTCTTTCTGACAAAGAGAACCGGAGCACCCCACGGCGACACACTCGGTCGTATGAACCCTTTCTCTAATAAATCCCTCAACTGCTCCTTTAACTCCCTTAACTCTGCTGGCGCCATTCTGTAAGGTGGAATGGATATTGGCTGAGTATCTGGCAATACGTCAATTCCGAAATCAATCTCCCTATCCGGCGGGATGCCTGGAAGCTCATCTGGAAACACTTCAGGAAATTCATTCACAATTGGCACGGACTCGAGGGTAGGCACATCTGAGGTGGTATCCGTTACCCGAACCAGGTGATAGATACACCCTTTCTTAATCATCTTCGAAGCCTTAAGGTAGGAAATAAACCTACCCCTTGGCACTACACCATTTCCTCTCCATTCAATAACTGGCTCGTTAGGGAACTCGAGCCTCATAACTCTCGTTCGACAGTCAAGTTTGGCAAAGCACGAATAGAGCCAATCCATCCCCATAATTACATCAAAATCTACCATCCCAAGCTCAATAAGATCGGCGGTGGTATCACGACCACCCACCGTGACAACACAATTCCTATAGACTCGTGAGGCTGTAATAGAATCACCGATAGGAGTCGACACGGAGAACGGCTCATGAAGCTGTTCGGGTTCTATCCCAAAGCTTGAAGCAATGAATGGAGTAACATAAGACAAGGAGGACCCCGGATCAATAAGGGCATAGCAATCAATAGTTTGAACAGACAGGATACCTGTAACAACATCTGGAGAAGCCTCGGCATTCTGGCGGTCACTCAATGCATAGAATCGGCTAGGTCCACCCCTACCCTGAGCTCCACCCCTAGTTGCACCACGCCCTGCTGCTGCTGGAGTACGCGCCGATGATGTAGCAGCTGAAGAACCGGATGACTGAGCAGACCCCCTACCTATACCCTGACGGGGTGCACGGCAGTCCCGCTGAATGTGACCTCTCACCCCGCACCCGAAGCACACTGGAAGGTCAAGGTAGCAAGTTTCTGTATGAAATCTCCCACACTTGGGGCATGTGGGTCTCCCCTGCTGCTGGGATCTCACCCCAGGATGACCAGACTGACGAGACCTCCTGCTGTCTGAACCAGGTCTCGAGTAACTGCCCTGCTGATGACTGTGCACGGATGGCGGTGCACTCGCGGAGGACCGAGCATATGACTGGGATGGCCCTGATGACCCCTTCCCTGGAAGTGATCTCCCTGAACGACCCATTGACCGGGCCCTGTTGCTACTTTCTCTTTCTGCACGAATCTTCAATTTCCTGGCCTCTGTGGCCTGAGCAAACCCCACAATCCTCCCATAGTTCATGTCTGAGTGCAAAGCTGCTGTGGCGGCCTCATTCACCACCAAAGGGCTAAGGCCCTGAACAAACCGTCGAACCCGGGCATCCATGGTCGACACTAAATGAGGAGCATACTTGGACAACCTTACGAACTCCATATGATATTCCCAAACACTCATACTACCCTGCTTGAGGACCTCGAACTCCGTGGCGCGGGCTGCCATCACCTCGGCAGGCAAGAAGTGGTCCATAAATGCATCTACGAACTCATCCCATATGGCCGGAGGGCTCCCTTCCTCACGGGAATCCTCCCACATTTCGAACCATGAACGTGCCGCTCCCTTCAGCCTGTAAGAGGCCAACTCTACCCCCTCTATATCTGTAGCCTTCATCACTCCTGAGGGTCTTGTATATCTCATCAAGGAATTCCTGTGGGTCAGCCTCTGGATCGGTGCCTGAAAATTCTGGAGGGGCCAATCGCAAGAATTGATGGACTCTGGAGCCAAAGGAATCTCCCTGTCCGCTGGAGGATGCAGGGGCATCATGGGATCTCTGGGCCTGTGCGGCCACTAGCTGTGTTAACATATGGATGGCTCCCCTAAGTTCTTCGTTAGAGATACCAGAGCCCGAAGCGGGAACTGTATCTGAGTCAGGAACACCGGCAGGAGGAATGGTAGCATCCTCTGCCGCAGCTGGAATAGGGACACTTGGGTTTTGAACGGATGGGCCAGGCAAATTCGGGACTGGTGGGTCATTCTCTCCCACGGCATCGGGTACATGATTAACAGCAGCACTTGGGCCGATATTGGCCCTAAGACCGAGTCTAGCCTTCTTCTTAGGTGCCATATTCTGAAAATTTGGGAACAAGGCACGAATTAGACACCAGATATTTCCACATTGCACTTTACCGCACGACATAGATTAACAAAGAAATAGGTAAATTCCTAAATGCCCGTGTAGCCCCCTACTTATATGATGTGGTCGACAACACACCTATAAGAAGGGCACTACTAGACACGGCTCCGAGACATCCTAGGACACTTTAAAACCTTAAGCTTCTGATACCAAGTTTGTCACGCCCCAAATCGAGGAACATGACCGGCGCCTGACCGGGTTGCCCCAGTCAAGCGGACCTGGGTGCCTTTCATTCCCACGCGTTACCCCTGTGTTGACTATTTCTCATTAACCAAATATATTACTAATCATAATTGATTTCACATTAAACAAATAAAACGATACGAGTGATTCATTAACAAGATTTCAATTTTTACAACGCCCGACATAACACAATATATATACATAAGACTGGAGTCCCACAGTTTACATGTCTACAGAGCCTCTAGGATAAAAAAGGGAGATACAATACTTGCCGGTAACAAGGCTCCGGCTATACCTTACAAAACCAAAATGAAATCCAAACCGAGTGGCATGAACCACACGAGGCCCCGAGGAAGAAAGGGGCTCACCAAAAACGGGCAGTGGAGGATGAAAGATACTACTGCCGATGAGCTGAAGTGCCTGCTACTGATCCACCTACAATCATGACACGAATGTAGCGCCCCCGGCAAAAGGGACGTCAGTACACTTAAATTGTATTGGTATGTATGGACAAACTTTGTCCCAAGTAAACTCAAGCCATTAAATTACATCAACAATTAATTAAGCCAGCCAACCATGTTTCCACATTTTCCTTATTTCAAATAATTCTCAACACAAAGCACTTTCTACAATCAACCAATTTAACAATAACCAATCAATCACGTAAAGCACAAGTAGTCAAACAAAGGGGCAATCAGTGCCCCACAGGTTGCAAACTCTCCTGTTGTCTCCTTTCACAATTTCACATTATTGATTTTTGTATCAATTTTCAATAGCGATTTCGATCGCTTTCCATCCTTATTGCCCCTGACCACCCTTATTACCTCGGCCACCCTTATCACCCCAACCCACACCTTATTTCACCACGTTGCGGCGCGCAACACGACCCCGCCTTACGGTTGAAAACACAACAATTTCAAACAGCAGATAAGGTACTACACACAATTTCAACAAGTTCAAATAAGCAACTTACACATTGGTTCATGTTCTCAATTTCTTCTCAATTCAATATCACAACCATGTTACAATATTTCCACAATTCAAGTGTTTCACCTCTTTCCACAATAAACCAATTCTCAAGTGTTTCATTTGTTTTCCACAAGGTACCATATAGGTCATCATAGTCATTATTCACAATTCTTTTGCCAAATTAAACTCTCATTTTACATCACTCATAGCTCGACAACAAACTTTGAATATCCAACAACAACATCAAGAATTTCACACAATTTGTCAATTTAACACGAAACAAACAAACTTCACATATAGGCGATTTCACAAGAATCAAAATTAGCCATACATACCTGGTGATGAGTTTTCTTCCGTTAACTTCCTACTTTATGCTTACCCAAGCTATCTTACTCTTGCCAACCTTGTTTTTGAAGACTCTTACTTCTACTCACTTCTTTTTACTAGAAATCAAGTTAAATAATCATGCATGAGTGTAAAAATTCTACTTTTAAAAGCTATTATATGAAAACCTCTCTTTACCCAATTAAAACTGAAAATCAAGAAAATAGTTAGGGTTTTTACCTTGAAAAGATTGGGGAAGTTGAATCCTTGCCCTAGAATCCCTTGGAATTAAGTAGTTGAAACAATCCTTGAAGATGAAGAACTTCTCTCTCTAAAAACCCTCTCTTCTCTCTCTAATTTTTGGTAAGATAATATGATAAAATGAAGAAGAAGTGTGTTATATTAAAGAAGAGATCGGGTCAAAATGTTACAAAATCTGGGCCGGGGTCGAATATGCGGTCACTATGCGACCGCAGAACCCACATGCGGTCCGCAAAGTGACCGCAAAATGGCCTCAAAGTTTATGCAGGTTCTGTTAAGGAATGCGGTCACTATGCGGACCGCATGTTGATTCTGCGGTCGCAAAAGTGCACCGCAGATTTGACATGCGATCGCATATCGACCGCATGCCATGCCCACGTCCTGCCATGTCCTACGATAGCCTGTTACGTTCTGTTGCCATGTCCTGATATGTGCCATGGCCATGCCCAGCCCTATCCTACGATGTCCTGACATGTCCTATGTCCACGTCCTGTAATGTCCTGACACATCCTGACCATGCCATGGTCATGTCCTACCAATATCCTGTGATGTCCTAACACGTCCTATGGCTATGTCCTGCAATGTCCTAACGTGTCTTGTAGCCACGCCCTTCCATGTCCTACGATGTCTTGACCCGTGCCCTGGCCATGCCCTGCCATGTCCTAAGACATCCTGAAACATGCCATGTCCATGTCATGACATGTCCTGACCCGTGCCATGCCCACGTCCTACCATGTCCTAACACACCTGTGGCCACTTTTTGCGACAACATGACACGTCCTTACCCATGACATGGCTATTCCCTGCTATATCCTATGATGTCGTGACATATTATAAAACGTGCCACGACCATGTCTTGACACATCCTGGCCCATGCCATGCCCACGTCCTTCTATTTCCTATTATGTCCTGACACGTCTTTTAGCTACTTTCTGCAATGTTTTGACATGTCCTGACCCGTGCCATGGCGACGCACTGAAATGTCCTACGATGTATTGTCATATCCTAAAATGTTCCATGGCCATGTCTTGACACATCTTGACCCGTGACACACTCATCCTACCATGTACTGCGTCGGCCTGACACATCTTGTGGCCACGTCCTGTGACGTCCTGACTCGTGCTATGGCCATGACCTAACACATCTTGACTCGTGCCATGAACACGTCTTGCCAGGTCCTCCTATATCCTAATACGTCCTGACCCATGACATGGCCACACCCTGCCTTATCCTACGATGACCTGACACATTATATGGCTGTGTCTTGACAGGTCCTAACCCTTGACCTACTATGTCCTACGAAGTCCTGACACATCCTATAGCTACGTCTTGTGACATCCTGACACATGCCACGGCCACGCCCTGCCATTTCATGAAACGTGCCATGGCCATGTCTTGACACATCCTGATTTGTGCCATGCCCACGTCCTGCCATGTCCTGACACATCCTATTGCCACGTTGTGTGATATCTCGACACATCTTGAAACGTGCCATTCCATTTCCTGGCTCGTGCCATGCCCACGTCCTGCCATGTCCTACCATCTCTTGTTGGCACGTTTTGTGACATACTGGCATGGCCTGACCCATTCTATGGCCATGTCCTGTGACATCCTAACACATCCTGAAACGTGCCATGTCCATGTCTTGACACGTCCTGACCCATGCCATACCCATGTCCTGCAATGTTTTGACACATCCTGTGGCCACGTCCTGCGATGTCCTGACACGTCCTGACCCGTGCCATGGCCATGCCCTGAAATATGCCATGGCCATGTCCTGACACTTCCTAACCTGTGCCATGCCCACATTCTGCCACATCCTGACACGTCCTATGGCCACATCGTACAACGTCCTGACCCCTACCATGGCCACGCCCTGCAATATCCTGCGACGTCCTGACACATCATGAAACGTGCTATGTCCATGTCCTGGGACGTCCTAACCCGTGCTATGCCCTTGTCCTACCATGTTCTGTGATGTTGTGACACATCCTGTGGCCACGTCCTGAAACATCCTGATACGTCTTGACTTTTGCCATGGCCACGCCCTTGCATGTCCTGCAATATCCTGACACATCCTGAAACGTACAATGGCCATGTCCTGGCACGTCCTGACCCATGATGTGGCCACGTCCTGTCATGTCCTACTATGTCGTGACACATCTTGTGGCCATGTCCTGTGATGTCCTGACACATCCTGACCTGTGCTGTTACATCCCGTATTTTTGTGTGTTAAAGTTTCGTTGTAATTTAATCGACGTAAGTTCGGGGATATAATTATTTTGAGATTTTAAGTATTATGCTATTTCAATAAGTAATAAGTAAATTCGTGAAGGTAAGTGGGGAAGTTAGTGAAAGGAAACAAATTTTCGTTCAAGATTGGCATGTTGGGAAGGCCCAACCTAAAATACTCGGTATTTATGGACTAGTGCTATATGAGATACCACATGACCATGAAAGTAAGGTGCATAAGGTATGTGAAGAGTGAGTAGTATATTAAGTAAATGGGGATATATCTCAATTATGCGAGTAATAGAGTAGTTACCACGTAATGAAATATTACCCGGTTAACTAATAACTAGATAAATTTAATCAGCCATCCCAAAGAGGATCGTGGAAGCATGCCACATATTAAAAGAATGTCTCTTAAATTCATTTCATAATGTGGCAAAGGTATACAATACTTGATAGATTTTAAGGAAAATGAGTCATCTGCTACACCTCTTAAAAGGCTCCAGCAAAAGAATGTATATTAATATCATAGAACAAGACTTTCATTCAAGAAAGTGATTACGTCATTGGCAAAGGAAAGTGGATAGCATTCTCATTCCTTCTGGGCCGCCGTTCATTGATGTTCTCTTGGAATGATTTTCAATTTGGATGTTGGCTTTAAAAAAAAGATTGTACAAGCTGAATTATCTTTAAGAAGTTGGACGATATATTAACGCTATTGATAGAGGGTTACCGCCAAGGAATGTAAGCAATATACTTGTTCAAGTCTTCAAACTCCAAAGACTCAAAAGTGACGTTGGCCACTTTAAGAAAAGGGGAAACATGAAATTCCTTCTAAATTAAAAAGGAGTAGAAGCTAAGGAGTCTCCATTTGAGGCCAACAAAATCTGTTCTTGGTTTTTAAACCAAGAACTTTGAAGCAGAATGTTTGGTTCCAAGAAATTCGTTCCAGGCTTCATCCAAACATCCAAGTCAAGTTCCTTCCAATTTCAAGGAAATTCAGTGTAAATTTTGTAGAAGCAATTCGTTCAAACAATTCTAGGAACAAGTATGTTAAGGCATTTCCTTATTTCTTTTGGCATGAATAAAAGTGAAATGAATATGCTACTTCATAACGGATCTACTCCTAGCTATTAAGGTTGTTCATGTTCTTTCCTTATAAATCATTCTAAGAAAGTATGTATGATCCATAAGTCTAGTGAAGTTCATATTTTATGTCCATAATGTTCTTACGTCACTCAGAAATGTTTAGAATGTGATTCCATGAGTAGAGCATACATTATATATATGTATCTATTTTACTCTACCGATTCGCGCTATAGTCGACCGGGTATGACACCAATTGTGCAACCACTGATCAGTTGGGTTTACCGAGCTCCACGTGGCCGGGTACATTTTTACCGAGTCCTCTTTGAGGCCGGGTACGATATAATGATGATGATGACCACAGAGGCAAATGTTTTTAAAGGTATATGTATACATATGTATTATGCATTTCATGTCAGTAGCCCCAGAGGCACTCAGATGTTCCAGGTTGTATCTCCTCTATCTCTCTTTCCATTACTATTCTTGTTTATGATTTCTTGCCTTACATACTCGGTACATTATTCGTACTGACGTCCCTTTCGCCTGGGGATGCTGTGTTTCATGCCTGCAGGTCCTGATAGACAGGCCGAGAGCCTTCCAAGTAGGCTATCAACTCAGCGGAAGCTGTTGGTGCGCTCCATTTGCTTCGGAGTTGCTCGTCCGGTTAGTATTATTTAGACATGTATTGTTTGATATGGCGGGACACTGTCCCGACCTTTATGGCATTTATGTACTCTTAGAGGCTTGTAGACAGATGTCAGGTGTATGGATAGTTGTATGGCCTTGTCGGCCTATATTTTGGGTTTACAAAGGGTCATGTTGGCCTTACAGGCCTGTATGTCATATATATATATATATGTTTGCATATCATGTTGGATCATTATATGTTGATTATCCCCTTATGTTTTATTTTTGTTATCTCATTATGGGTTTCTCATTTACTAATGATAGTATGGTAAGAAAGATATGTTGTGTTGGTACTCGGTTGAGTAGGGCAATGGGTGCCCGTCGAGGTCCTTTGGTTTGGGTCGTGACAAAAGTGGTATCAGAGCAGTTATGTCCTAGGGAGTCTACAAGCCATGTCTAGTAGAGTCATGTTTATGGGTGTGTTGTGCACCACACTTATAAGCAGAAGGCTATATGGCATTTAAGATTGTCACTCTTTCTTCTTACTCTAGATCGTATGGTAGAGCCCAGTCATAGGAATTCAAATTCCTATTCGTAATAAGACGATCCCTACATCCAGAAAGAAGGATTGGAAAGAGACATAACGATAGTATGGTAAGAAAGATATGTTGTGTTGGTACTCGGTTGAGTAGGGCACCGGGTGCCCGTCGAGGACCTTTGGTTTGGGTCGTGACAAAAGTGGTATCAGAGCAGTTATGTCCTAGGGAGTCTACAAGCCATGTCTAGTAGAGTCATGTTTATGGGTGTGTTGTGCACCACACTTATAAGCATGAGGCTATATGGCATTTAGGATTGTCACTCTTTCTTCTTACTCTAGATCGTATGGTAGAGCCCAGTCATAGGAATTCAAATTCCTATTCGTAATAAGACGATACCTACATCCAGAAAGAAGGATTGGAAAGAGACATAATTGTGAAAGAGCTGAATTAGAGGAATTGGATTTTGTACAATGCCTACGATAAGTAAATGTGAGATCTTTAGAAGATCATGGGCTTACTGAGTGGTGTAAGCCTCTTGATAAGGAGCCTTAAGGAAATAATGCCTATCCACCTTTATGGTGAAGGACAATGAGATATTAAAAAGATAAATATAAGTTTCAACAAGGAAAAGAAGCAAGATGAAGAAGGGTACGAGGCGCCAAGTTAATGAAGGTTAACAACGTTTATAATTGTGGCTGAGGAACATAAGCTTTTTGTGTTATATTCAATAGTAACAGAGGTATATACAATTAGTCGTACATATTCCAAATATGCCCTATGGGGTTAATAGAAGTTGTGTAAGAAGAAAGGATGGATGAATTGTTTGTGTCAGTTGAAATTTCCGAAGGATATTGCAAATGTGCTAATAGATCTCCTTGTGAGACACCCAGATGGTAGACTTTAAAATAGTGTAGCCATATATGAGTACGACAAAGACATGCACTATAAGCATTAAAAGGATACATATTACCTTAGTACGGCTCGCATCCTAGTAAAGCGAGAACGTTAAGAAACTTGAAGAGCCACTAGATGGACTAAAGGAAAGCTAAAGGCAAAAGAATATTGTTTGAGTTTTCATAATAAAGTGATTGACAGAAATGTCAGCAAGAAAATGGAAGAAGAGTTAATGAAGCATTATGAGTAAGGTGTGATACATGGATGACAATGGTAGAAAAAAAAATTTACAATATTATAGAGCTTATAGTCAGGTGAAGGGAAATACAAGAGGTGACAAGCCTTAAGACAACAATAGAGTATAGGCCATAAAGCCATATCATCACTTTAAGAAATAAGTTTGTGGCTCTAACACGACTACCAGAAGTAAAAGTTAGACACCATAATAATAGAAATTAGTGTGGATTGGTGAACAAGATAACTAAACATAAATTAGGAACTTAGTGATATGATAATGGTTGGTATCACGAAAATTTCATATCGCATTCTGGCAATAATTGAATGGACGAGAGAAGAATAACCTTTAAGGTCATTCAGGAAGAAGCTTCCCTAAAGCAAGAAAAGTGATCAAAGTTAAGATTTTGTTATCCTTGGTGCAGAAGGATTACCGCAAATAAAAGGGTCATTGGCGATGTGAAAGGACGACAAATATGAAGAGGAAAACATATATAGGCACGTCTTCATAGCTCTAAGTCTTAGCACACACCTAGGGGGGGTATGAAGTGATGTGGCAATAAGTAAGAATTAGTTGGTTCTAGTAACTATGGAATGGAGAAGAAAGAATGCGACAGATGAAAGATGAATGAGATGACACTTATCCAAATCTTATACATACGCTACGATTTAAGAATACTCTACAATCACGACGTCAATGGGAGGAAGTAAAGTTTCATGCCCGAGCTTTTATTAATAAATAAGGAGCCAGTGTAAGACGTAAGTTATAAAAAGGTAAAGTACCTAAGAAAGATTATGAGGAATATTGATATGAGAATAGGCTAACGCGTAGTTAGTAATAGGTTAGGAAGATCTCAATTATGGCAAAATAAGAGGTTATAGACGAGTCATCATATCGTGTAAGATAAACATAGTAGAACCCAACATGGAGAATTCAGTTTTGGAGAATATCATTTTGAGATATATTCAAACAGGAGTCTGGGTAGTTAAAGGTACTATATGAGTGTTGTGGGGATAACAAAAAGTGCCGCTAGGAAGGCAGTCAAAATATCATCTCAAAAGCAATCATATAAGTACAAGGGCATGGAAGTAAGCAACTAGAGATGATTATAGGCAAGTACAGACATCAGAAATGAGGTCCGTCATAAGCTTACAACTTTACTAGAGTCAAGGGTTCCCCCTAAGTACAACAACGAAAGACAAGATGAGGAGAAAAGAAAGATGGCCCCAACCTAAGCACATCGACCTAAAGAGGATTTTGTCATGTAATAATAATCTTGCAACAACATAGTAAGAATTTCAAAAAAAGTGGCATCTACCGTGGATAATGAAAGGGGAATAAGAGATAAAAGTAATATTTGGGATCATATGAGTTGTATAAAAATTCTGGCAAGTGTAGGCACTAAGATAAGCTAAGTATGGATGCAACAAGGGGACAAAGAGACTAGGAAAAATAACAGCTTACGTTGAAAAAAATCTAAGATGGAACGAAAGAATGATTCGATCAATGATTCAGATTTAGTATGTTATGGATACACTTAAGACTTTGGAGCATTATCCAAGAAGCATATTTGTTGATAATCATACAACCATAGAAGACTCTGATATAAGTTAAAAGAAAGAATTGAGTGCAGGGCATAGACAAGGATTGAATTGTTAGAAGATTGTATCATTGATATTCTATAATGCCAATGAAAGGCTAAGGTAATAACTGATGCCATGAGCCATAAATTGGAAGATAGCTTAAGCCTACGTAAAGGTTGAGCAAAAGGAAGATGAAACTAAAGAATTACATCACCTAAGTAAATCAGGAGTCAGATTGTTGGGCCTAGAAAAAATTATAGAAGTGTGCTTGAGAACATGACAGAATCGCTCTTAATATCTGACGTTCAAGAGAAATAACTCAACGACCATAATCTATAATGGCTCTACAAGGAAGCCAGTTATAAGAATTAATAACCTTATAAGAAGTTAGTATAAAGCTCCCATCAGATTGTGTATGTACTAGAGGCCAGATTGTGTATGTACCAGAGGTGCAAGTACTATAATAGAGCTTCAAGTTATGGATGCAAATAACACCTAGGTAGAAGGGAGGTTATGAAAGAGATATAAGATACGATACGAGATTTTAAGGTAAGTAAGGTAAAGGTGAACAACGAATGAGATACCTAAAGGCAGAAAATCGTGAATAGTCCATACTTCGAATAGAAGGCTATAAGCCCGAGGATTCAATATCCAGGAATGATAGTAGCGGCATCAGCAACATATTTTACATCCTATGGTCTATGTATCGAAAAGCCTGATTATGATAGTAAAAATAGTTAGAGACGTTGTGATGTCTCCGTTAATATTCCCAAAACAACATAAGGAAATATATGGTACAACCAAGTTGAAGGAAGGCCGCAGATAGAATAAATAGATATGTATAGATCCCAAGCTAAAGTATAGTAGAGCGACAAAGTTTTAACAAAATATGAATAAGGATGAGGAAAGGCAAGTGAAAGGGTGACGAGAACGGGTAAGTCCTTGGGATTTAAATCCATGAAAACAAGAAAGCTAATGGTTTCTCTAAGTTACAGAAAGTTCAATATAGCCTGAACGAACTCAAAGGAGTTTGAGACTAATAGAATATTCATTTCACTTTTGATCATGCCAAAAGAAAGAAGGAAATGCCTTAACATACATGTTCCTAGAATTGTTCGAACGAATTGCTTCTACAAAATTTACACTGAATTTCCATGAATTGGAAGGAACTTGACTTGGACGTTTGGATGAAGCCTGGAACGAATTTCTTGGAACCAAACATTCTGCTTCAAATTTTTGGTACGATAAATCAAGAACAGATTTTGTTGGCCTCAAATGGAGACTCCTTAGCTTCTACTCCTTTTTAATTTAGAAGGAATTTCATGTTTCCCCTTTTCTGAAAGTGGCCAACGTCACTTTTGAGTCTTTGGAGTTTGAAGACTTGAACAAGTATATTGCTTACGTTCCTTGGCGGAAACCCTCTATCAATAGCGTTAATATATCGTCCAACTTCTTAAAGATAATTCAGCTCGTACAATCTTTTATTTTAAAGCCAACATCCAAATTGAAAATCATTCCAAGAGAACATCAATGAACGTCGGCCAATTTATTATTTTGTATTACGTTGTTATTTTATGTTATTTTAGTATGAGTCTATTGATAGTACTAATTTATCGTCTTTTGTTGATGTCTTGAGCCGATGGTCTCCTGGAAACAGCCTCTCTGCCCCCCGGGTAGGGGTAAGGCCTGCGTACATATTACCCTCCCCAGACCCCACTTGTGGGATTATACTGTTTTAAAGCCAACATCCAAACTGAAAATTATTCCAAGAGAACATCAATGAACGTCGCCCCAGAAGGAATAAGAATGCTATCCAATTTCTTTTGCCAATGACGTAATCACTTTCTTGAATGAAAGTCTTTTTCTATGATATTAATATACATTCTTTTGCTGGAGCCTTTTAAGAGGTGTAGCAGATGACTCATTTTCCTTAAAATCTGCCAAGTATTGTATACCTTTGCCACATTATGAAATGAATTGAAGAGTCATTCTTTTAATATGTGGCATGCTTCCACGATCCTCTTTGGGATGGTTGATTAAATTTATCCACTTATTAGTTAACCGGGTAATATTTTATTATCCGGTAATTAATCTATTACTCGCATAATTGAGATATATTCCCATTTACTTAAAATACTACTCACTCTTCACATACCTTATACACCTTATTATCATGGTCATGTGGTATCTCATATAGCACTAGTCCATAAATACCGAGTATTTTAGCTTGGGCCGTCCCAACATGCCAAACTTGAACGAAAATTCGTTTCCTTTCACTAACTTCCCCACTTACCTTCACGAATTTACTTATTACTTGTTGAAATAGCATAATACTTAAAATCTCAAAATAATCACATCCCCGAACTTACGTCGATTAACTTACAACGAAACTTTAAGATACAAAAATGCGGGATGTAACATCATTCCCCCCTTTGGAACATTCGTCCTTGAATGTTGACTGGTGCTCTTATCATTTTCATAGCATATGTCTTCCGAATAGTTTAGTAGTCTTCTTGCCATCTAGGCAACTGTTCTGTGAATAAGTCCAACTGTTGGGGCTTTACCCCCTTTAGGCCCCTTTATCATACCAGGACTCGTGGTCAAAATTCTTCAAACCTTGTATTTGTTGATACCTTCTATCATGCAGCTTGTATGACTCTAACTTTGTATGTGCGCCTTCCTCTTTCCTCCAGCTCTTAGCCAATATGTAGCCCTCACTTTGTGAACATATATAGAATTTTGTCAAGTTGTCCCTCTGGGCATCATTAGCTTTATTACATCTAAGTAGGCTATACTATACCATAACTCTTACGTTGATTTATTGTTACTGAGGTCTACGACCATACTCTAGGCTACTCTTGTTGCTTTTACTTCTCAAATTCTTACTCTAGTTTGGATTCCCGACCTAGTTGTTATCAAGGATGATCGTCTAATCTCATCTCATACATTGGATATTTTATCCATTCATTGTCGATTCACCTCAATATTGATATACAATCTTCCATTGATAACATGAAACATCTTACGTAACACCTTGCCACAAGGTCTTATGCTGTATCGAGAAATGTTTGAAGTGATGATTTTTATTTTCTGATCCACTTAGGTGCGATGCTATACTTCAACAATCGTATTTTACAGCATGAAAATGATTCACCTTATGTTTTCATTCCATACAATCTATGAAATCCTCTTCAAATCATTACTCAGTCGAAGGCCCAAACGTCATCATTTATCTATCAATTACCCTTATTCTACTACTAGGGCAGCATTCCATTTCTTCTCAGATGTTACAGGTTGTATCTCCTCCATCTCTCTTTACATTATTGTTCTTGTTTATGTTTCCATGCCTTACATACTCGGTACATTATTCGTACTGACGTCCCTTTTACCTGGGGACGCTGCGTTTCATGCCCGCAGGTCCTGATAGACAGATCGAGAGCCCTCCAAGTAGGCTATCAACTCGGCAGAAGATGTTGGTGCGCTCCATTTGCTTCGGAGTTGCTTGTCTGGTTAGTATTATGTAGACGTGTATTGTATGGTATGGCGGGACTCTGTCCCGACCTTTATGGCATTTATGTACTCTTAGAGGCTTGTAGATAGATGTCAGGTGTATGGATACTTGTATGGCCTTGTCGGCCTATGTTTTTATGTTTACAAAGGGTCATGTTGGCCTTACAGGCCTGTATGTCATATATATAAGTTTGCATATCATGTTGGATCCTTATATGTTGAGTATCCCCTTATGTTTTATTTTTGTTATCTCATGATGGGTTTCTCATTTACTAATGATAGTATGGTAAAAACGATATGTTATGTTGGTACTCGGTTGAGTAGGGCATCCCTGTGGCCACGTCCTGCAACGTCCCAACACGTCCTGACATGTGCCTTGGCCATGTCTTGACACGTCCGGACCCATGCCATGCCCCTGTTCTGCCATTTGCTGCGACGTCTTGACATTTCATGTAGCCACGTCCTGTGATATCCTGATATGTCCTCACTCATGCGATGGCCACGCCCTGCCATGTCATGCGACATCCTGACACGTCGTGACTTGTGTCATGGCCATTTCCTGACACATCCTGTAGCCATGTTCTTCTATATCCTGACCCGTGCTTTGGCTATGTCTTACCATGTCTTACGATGTCCTGACACGTCTTGACACATGCCATGTCCATGTCCTAACACGTCCTAGTCCATGGCATGCCCTTGTCCTGCCATGTCCTGCAACATTCTAACATATCTTGTGGCCACGTCTTGCGACATCCTGACTCATGCGATGGCCATGCCCTTCCATGTCCTACGACATCCTAACATATATTAAAACATGCCATGGCTTGTCCTAAACCGAGCCATGCCCATATCTTGCCATGTCTTGACACGTCTTGTGGCCACACCTTGCGATGTCCTGACTCGTCCTTACCCATGCCATGCCCATGTTTTTCCATGTCATGTGATGTCCTGACACTTCCTGAACTGTGCCATGGCCATGTCCTGACATGTCCTAGCCTGTGCCGTGTCCTGCAACGTCCTGATACGTCTAATGTCCACATCCTACAATGTCATAACACTTCCTGACCTTTGCCATAGCTACAACCTTTCATGTCTTGTGACGTCTGACATGTCCCAAAACATGCCATGGCCATTTCCTGAAACATCCTGACTCGTGCCATGCCCACATCCCGGCATGTCCTAACACGTCCTATGGCTACATCCTACGACATCCTGACACATCCTGACCTGTGCCATGGACATGCCCTTATATGTACTACGACGCCCTGATACATCCTGAAATGTGCCATGGCTATGTCCTGACCCGTCCTGACCCATGACATGCCCATGTCCTACGATGACTTTACACGTATTATGGCCACGTCCTGACACGTGCTATGTCCGTCTTGGAACCAAACATTCTGCTTCAAATTTTTGGTACGATGGCGACATCCTAACACATCATGTGGCCACATCCTGTGACGTCCAGACCCGTGCCATGGCCACGACCTTCTATGTTGTGCGACTTACTAACACCTCTGGAAACGTTCCATGGCCATGTCCTTAAACTTCCTAACCTGTGCCATGCCCACATCCTGCTATGTCTTCACACATCGTGCGACCACATCTTACAACGTCTTGACACGTCCTGACTCTTGCCATTGCCATGCCCTCCCATGTCCTTCAATGTCCTGACATATCTTGAAACATGCCATGGCCATTTCTTAGCACGTTCTGCCGTGCTATGCCATGCCCTGCCATGTCCAACAATATCCTAACACATGCAATGGCCATGTCCTAACACGTCCTAACCCGTGCCATGCCCTTGTCCTACTGTGTCATGTGATGTCCTAACATATCCTGCGGCCATGTCATGCGATGTCCTGTACTATGCCATGGCCATGCCCTGCCATGTCCTCCAACATTGTTACATGTCCTAAATCCTACCATGGTCATGTCCTAACACATCATGACCCGTGCCATGCGCACGTCTTGCTATGTCCTGACACATCCTGTGGCCACGTCCTATGACATTTTGACACATCCTGAAACATGCAATTTCCATGTCCCCACATGTCTTGACACATGCCATGCCCACGTCATGCCATATCTAAACACATCTTGTTGCCACGTCTTGCGACATCCTGACACGTCTTGACCCGTGCCGTGGCCATACCCTGCCATGTCCTGCAACTTCCTGGAACATGCCATGGCTATGTCCTGACATGTCCTAACACGTGCTATGGCCACGTTCTGCCATGTCTTGAGACTTCCTAACACGTCCAGTGGCCATGTACTATAATGTCCTGACACGTCCTAACATGTGCCTGGGCCACGCCTTGCCATGTCCTATGATGTCCTGACATATCCTGTAACATGCCATGTCCATGTCCTAACATGTCCTAACCCGTTCCATGCAAACATCCTACCATGCCCTGACACATCCTGTGGCCACGTCTTGCGACATCCTGACATGTCTTGACTTATGCCACGACCATATGCTAACACATTCTGACACATGCCATGCCCACGTCTTGCCATGTCCTAACACGTCCTATGGTCACATCCTATGACATCCTAACACGTATTGACCCGTGCCATGGCCCTGTCGTTATACGTCTTGACCCCTGGCATGCCCACATCCTGTCATGTCCTGTGACGTCTTGAAACATTCTATAGCCATGTCCTGCGAATTCCTTACATCTCCAGCGTTCCTTGGCCATGCCCTGCCATGTTGTACAATGTCCTGACACGTGCCATGGCCATGTCCCGACATGTCCTGACCCATGCCATGCCCCGTCCTGCCATATCTTGCGACGTCCTGACACATCATGTGGCCACATCCTGCAACGTCCTGACTCGTGCCATGGCCACGCCCTTCCATGTTGTACGACATCCTAACACCTCCAGAAATGTGCCATGGCCATGTCCTTAAAATTCTTGACATGTGCCATGCCCACATCCTACCTATGTCCTGACACATCCTACGACCACATCCTACAATGTCTTGACACATCCTGATTGGTGCCATGGCCATGCCCTCCCATGTCCTGCAATGTCCTGACATGTCTTGAAACATGCCATGGCTATGTCCTGGCACGTCCTGACCTGTGATATGCCCTCGTACTACCATGTCCTGTGACGTCATGACAAATCATGTGGCCACGTCTTCCGATGTCCGGACACTTCCTTATATGTGCCATGGCCACGCCATTGCATGTCCTGTGACATCTGAACACGTCTCGAAATGTGCCATGGCAAAGTCCTAGCATGTTCTAACTCGTGACATGCCCACATCCTGCCATGTCATGTAATGTCTTGAGACGTCATGCGACATCCCAAGACGTCCTGAACCACGCCATGGCCATGTCTTGCCATGTCCTGACCCATGCCATGCCCATGTCTTGCAATGTCATGTGACATCCTAGCACGTCCTATAGCCATGTCCTGTGACGTCTTGACACGTCTTGTAGCCACATCCTTAAATGTCCTGACATATCTTGACCTGTGTCATGGCCACGTCTTGCGACGTCATGTAATGTTCTAAAACGTTCCATGGCCATGTCCTAACACATCTTAACATGTGCTTTGCCCCTGTCCTGTCATGTCCTGCGACGTCCTAACATATGTCACAACCATGTGTTGACACGTTCTGACCTATGCCATGCCCAGATCCCGCCATATGCTGATACGTCCTGTGGCCACGTCCTGCAACATCTTGTTATGTCCTGACTCGTGCAATGGCCATGTCTTTATACATCCTGACATGTGCCATGCCCACGTCATGTCCTATCCTGTGATGTCCGGACAAATCCTGTAGCCATGTCATCCGAAGTTCTGATACATCCTACGTGCCTTGGCCAAGCCCTTCCATGTCATGCGACATCTTGATATGTGCCATGGCCATGTTCTGACACATTTTGACCCGTGCCATGCCCTTGTCTTGCCATGTCCTGCGACGTCCTAACACATCCTGTGGCCACGTCTTGCAACATCCTGACCCGTGCCATGGAAAAGACCTTCCATATTGTGTGACATCCTAACACCTCCTGAAACGTGCCATGGCCATGTCCTGGAACTTCCTAACCCCTGTAATGGCCATGCCCTCCCATGTCTTGATGACGTCCTAACATGTCCTATGGCCACGTCCTATAATGTTCTACCACGTCCTGACTCGTCCTGACACGTCCTGACTCGTGCCTTTCCCACGTCTGGCCATGTCCTGCGACATTCTAACACATCCTGTGGCCACGTCTTATAATGTCCTAACACGTCCTAACCCATTCCATGTCCACACCCTGCCATGTCCTGTGATGTCCTGACCCATGCCATGGCCATACCCTGCCATGTCCTATGAAATCCTAACAAGTCCTGAAATGTGCCATGGAATGTCCTGACACATCTTGACCCATGCCATGCCCACATCCTGCCATGTCCTGATACATCCTATGGCCACTTCCTGCAATATCTTGATATGTCCTGACTCGTACCACGGCCATACCCTGCCATATCCTGCAATGACTTGAAATCCTATAACGTGCCATGGCCATGTCCTAAATGTCCTGACCTGTGTCATGCCTACGTCATACAGATCTTGCAATGTCCTAACACCTCTTGCTGCCACGTCCTACAATGTCCTGACACATCCTGACCCATGCCATGGCGATGCCCTACCATGTCCTGGGATGTCCTGACATATCATGAAACGCGTCATGGCCATGACCTGACATATCCTGCACCATGCCATGCCCACGTACTGCCATGTCCTAAGACGTCCGGTGGAAATGTCTCGCGACATCCCGATACATCCTAACACATTCCATAGCTACGCACTCCATGTCCTGTGATTTCTTGACACGTGCCAAGGCCATGCTGACACGTCCTGACTCGTGCCCTACCCACATCCCGCCATGTCCTATGGCCACATCGTGCAACGTCCTGATACGTCTTGACCCGTGCTATGGCTATGTCTTGACACGTCCTAACCTATGCCATGCACATGTACTACCATATCTTGCGACGTCCTGACACATCCTGTGGTCAAATCCTGCGATGTCCTGGCACGTCCGTACCCGTCACATGGCCATGCCCTACAATGTCCTAACACGTCTTGAATAGTGCCATGGCCACATCCTACACATCTTGACCTGTGCTAGACCATGTCTTGCCATGTCTTAACACGTCTTTTAGCCACGTCCTACAACGTCCTGACTCATGCCATGACCACGCCCTGACTTGTCCTGCAACGTCTTGACACGTCTTGACTCGTGCCATGGCCATGTGCTGACACGTCTGGACCTGTGCCATTCCCACGTCCTGTCGTATCCTGACACGTCCTGTGGCCACGTCCTAACATGTCTTGACCTGTGCCATGGCCATGTCTTAACACGTCCTGGCCCATGCCATGTCCATGTCCTTCCATGTCCTGCAACGTTCTGACACATCCTGACCGTGCCATGGCCATGCCTTATTTTGTCCAAAAACATCCTGACATGTGTCATGGTCATGTCCTGATACGTCCTGACCCATGCCATGCCCTTGTACTTCCATATCCTGCGATGTCCTGACACATCATGTGGCCACATCTTACGAAGTCCTGACTCGTGCCATGGACACGCCCTTCCATGTCCTACGATATCATGACATATCCTTAAACGATCCATGGCTATGTTCTGACACATCCTGGCCCATACCATGCCCACGTCCAGCCATGTCCTCACACGTCTTGTGGCCACGTCCTATGACGTCCTAACACATTCTGACCTGTGCCATGGCCACAATCTTCTATATCATGTGATGTACTAACACGTCCTGAATCGTTCCATAGCTATGTGTTGACACGTTCTGACCCTTGACATGCTTACGACCTGCCATGACCTGCAAAGACCTAACATGTCTTGTGGCCACGTGCTATAATATCCTGACACACCCTGACCCTTGCCATGGCCACGCCTTGCCATATCCTGTAACATATTGACACGTCCTGTAATGTGCCATGGCTTTGTCCTTACACGTCCTGACCCATGCCATCTCCACGTCCAGCCATGTCCGGACACATTTTGTGCCACGTCCTGCATCGTCCTGACACGTGCCATGGCCATGTCTTGACACATCATGACACGTGCAATGCCCTTGTCTTGCCATGTCGAACGATGTCTTGACACATCTTATGGCAAGGTCCTACGCAGTCCTGACCCATTCCATGGCCATACCCTGCCACGTCCTGCGACATCCTAACATATCCTAAAACGTGCCATGGCCAGGTCCTGACACATCTTGACCCGTGCCCACATCCTACCATGTCCTGACTCATCATATTGCCATGTCATACGACGTCCTAAAATGTCTTGACCCGTGCCATGGCCACGCCCTACCATGTCCTACGACATCCTCACATGTCTTAGAATATACCATGGCCATGTCTTTACATTTCCTGACCCGTGCCATGCCCATGTCTTGCCATGTCCTATGACGTCCTGACATGTCGTGCAATGTCCTGACACGTCCTGGCCCATGTCGTGGCCATGCCCTGGCATGTCTTGTGACATCCTGATACCTCCTTAAACGTGCCATAGCCATGTCCTGACATGTCTTGACCCATGACATTCCCATGTCCTGCCATGTCCTAATACGTTTTGTGGCCACATCCTACAACGTCATGATACGTACTGATTCATGCCATGGTCACGCCCTACCTTGTCCTGCTACATCCTGACATGTCCTAATACGTGCCATGGACATGTCCTGACACATCCTGACCCGTTAAATGGCTAGGCTTTCCATGTCCCTATAATGTCGTGACATATCCTTTGGCCACGTCCTACAATGTTCTGACACATTTGACACGTCCTATGGCCACGTCCTACAATGTCATGCGATGTCCAAAAACGTCCTGCTGCCAAATCCTGCAACGTGTTGACACATCCTGACCTGTGCCATGGCCACACCCTACCATGTCCTGCGACCTCCTGACACGTGCCATGGCTATGCCTTGCCATGTCATGTGATATCCTAACATGTTCTGAAATGTGCCATGCCATGTCCTGCAACGTCCTGACCTATGCCATACCCACGTCCTGAAACGTGCAATGGCCATATCCTAACACGTATTGACACGTGCCATGGACTTGAGCTGATAGGTCCTAACCCATGCCATGCCAACATTCTGCCATATCTTGACACATCATGTGGACACGTCCTATGATGTCCTACTACATCCTTACCCGTGTTATGGCCATGTCTTAACACGTGCCGACCCGTGCTATGCCTACGTACTGCCATATGCTGCGACATCCTAACACAGCCTATAGCCATGTCCTACAACCTCCTAACACATCCTGACCCGTGCCTTGTCCACCCTATTCCATTTTTTGCATTGTCTTGACACGTCCTAACACATGCAATGGACATGTCCTGACTCATGCCACGCCCTTGTCATGACCCATGACATGCCCTTGTCCTACCATGTCCTGTGATATCCTGACACATCCTGTTGCCACGTCCTAATCAATGCCATGGCCATGCGCTGCCATATCCTGCGACATCCTAAAATACCCTGAAACGAGCCATGGCTATGTCCTGACATGTCCTGACACGTGCTATCCCCATGTCCCGCCATGTCCTGTGGCCACATCTTACGATGTCCTGACACATCTTGTCCCATGCCATGGCCGCACCCAGCCATATCATGCGACATCCTGTCACGTCCTGAAATATTCCATGGCTATGTCTTGACCCGTGCCATGCCCACATACTATGTCCTGCAACGTCCTGACACATCGTGTGTCAATGTCCTGCAACATCCTGACATGTCCTAACTCATGACATGTCCATGTCTTGCCACATCCTGACTCGTGCCATGCCTACGTCATTTCATGTCCTGCGATGTCCTGACACATCCTGACCCATGACTTGGCCATGCCATACCATGTCCAGCGACGTCCTGACACATGATATGACAATATCCTGACACGTCTTGACCTATGCCATGCACTTGTGCTGCCATGTCCTGCTACGTCCTAACACATCTTGTGGCCACGTTCTGTGACGTCCTGACCTGTGCCATGGCCATGCCCTTCCATGTCCTGCGACATCCTGACATGTCCTAAAACATGCCATGGCTATCACCTGACACATCTTGACCCGTTCCATGCCCACATCCTGCCATATCCTGACATGTCCTGTGGCTACGTCCTACGACATCCTGACACGTCCTGACCCGTGCCATGGACACACCCTGCCATGTACTATGACATCCTGAGATGTCCTCAATCATGCCATGGCCATGTCCTGACATGTCCTCACCCATGTTATGTCCATGTCCTGCCATCTCCCAACACATATTTTGGCCACGTCTGTCGATACCTTGACACGTCGTGACCTGTGCCATGGCAATTTGCTTTCATGGCCTACGATCTCCTGACACATCTAGAAATGTGTCATGGCCATATCCTTACACTTCCATATCCTGACACGTCCTGACCCATGCCACGCCCACATGCTGCTATGTCCTGCGATGTCCTAACATGTCCTGTGGCCACATCCTGCAACATCCTGACATGTGCCATGGCCACATTTTTCCATGTCCTGTGACATCCTAACACGTCTTGAAATGTGCCATGGCTATGTCCTGACATGTCATGACCCATGCCATGCCCATGTGTTGCCATGTCCCGACACATCCAATGGCCACGTCCTACGACATCGTCACACGTCCTGACACATACCGTGGCCATGCCCTGCCATGTCATGCGATGTCCTAAAACTTCCTCAAATGTGCCATAGCCATGTCCTGAATGTCCTAACATGGGCCATTCCCACATCCTACCATGTCCTGCGACGTCCTAACACGTCTTGTGGACACATCCTACAATGTCTTGACACATCCTCACCCGTTCCGTGGCCACGCCCTGCCATTTCCTATGACATCTTAACACGTCCTGAAACATGCCATGGCCATGTCCTAACATGTCCTAACTCATGATATACCCATGTCCTGCCATGTCCTAACACGTTTTGTGGCCATATCTTGCGACATCCTAACATGTCCTGACCCATGCCATGGCTGCGCCCTGCTATGTCCTGCGATGTTCTGACACATCCGAAAACGTTTCATGGCCATGTGCTGACACGTCCTGACCCGTGCCATGCCCATGTCCCGCCATATCCTACGACATCCTGAAATGTGTGTGGACATGTCATATAATGTCCTGACACATCCTGACGCGTGCCATGGCTACGCCCTGCCATGTCCTGCAACATCCTGACATAACCTGAAACATGTCATGGCCATGTCCTGACATATCCTGACCCGTGCCATTCCCACGCCCTGCCATGTCTTGTAACGTCCTAACTTGTCCTATGGCCATGTCATCAAATGTCTTGACACGTCCTGACCTATTACATGGCCATGACCTGCCATGTCGTGCGACATCCTAACACGTCCTAAAACATGCCATTGCTATGTCCTGACACGTCCTGACCCGTGCCATTCCCATGACATGCCATGTCTTAATAAGTCATATGGCCACGTCCTACGACATATTAACACATCCTAACCCATGCCATTTCCACACCCTGCCATGTCCTGTTATGTCTTGACACATGTTATGGCCATGTGCTGACACATCCTTACTCGTGCCATGGCCACATCTTGCCATGTCCTGCAACATCCAAACACGTCCTGTGGCCACATTCTGAAATGTCTTGACACATCCTGACCCATGCCATGGCCACACCCTGCTATGTCCTATGATGTCGTGACCCGTGACGCCGCCACGCCATGCCATGTCCTAAGACATCCTTACAAGTCCACTACAAGAAAAAGTCTTATTTATGACCAATGTTTAGGGACCAGTAAATAATCTCGTTGCTAATAATAAATGTATTGGGACGAGATTATATTATGGTCTTAATGGTTTATTTTTTTGCGAAGATAATAAATCTAGTCCGTAAAAATAATAGTAGTCATTCCAAAATAATAATTGAGAGGTAATAGTATGAGAGAGTCCCGCCAAATCTTATACCAAAATATTAAAAAATAATTTTTTCTAAAAAGTAATCTAAAAATAAATTTTTTAATAAAATTAAACCAAAACAGAGTCATCTATTCTCAAAACAAAATAGAGTCACGCTCCCCAAGCTAGCGTTACATTAGAGCTGATCTTGCTCGCATGGTCGTGTGCGAGCAAAATCTATCAACAATCTGATTATCTGCCCTAATTTCCATCTTCTCGTTTGAGAATCTAAAGTATGCCTCTACTTTCAAGATATTCGAATTTTGATATACCATTCTGAACTTGTTGTGGCTAGATCTATACCCTCTTAGTGCGTAATGAGTTGCAAAGCTTTTTTCGCAAGTGTTACACTTGTATTTTTTAGGCGGCGTAGCAATAGGTGAATTTTTGTCATTGACTACTGTAACTCGAATAGCAACAATTTACCTTCTTTAATTTCTTCTTGTCCTCATTGATCATAATCGAATCAGAAATATAATAGGCTAATTACTCATGAACATCAGTTTTAGATGTAATAGAATTGTTGTTAGTTATTTCCATGTCTTCTGGAATTCTCTTTTTCTTCATCTTCCTCTTCCATGAATTGGCTAGATTGAAGCTTAATTGGAAATTTTCTCAAAACATTTGGCTTATTATGTTTAAATATGATGTTTCAATCTGTTCTTATCTGCTGAGTTTTGAATTGACTACTTGCATTAAATTTCATCGTCGAGTGATTAGCATGATTCATCGATATTTATCTTGTTTAATCTTACAGTTCATGTGCCTGGTTAGTCTAAAAGGAAGAAAACCATTAGTATCTAGCATACTCTTACTGAATTCTAGGTTTTGAAAACTAATTATTCCAATGTATGCCTCCTTTGAGAATCGCCTAATTTTGAAAGCTAATTATTCCATGAATGCATTAGTTTTATGCATTCAGCGAGGGATTAATCTTGACGATATTAGTGTTGCTATAATTTTTTCGGTTGTTTGCTCAAGTTTCTTATTTGAGATTTTTTCTATAAACTGATTAAAAATAGGAAGTTTGCTCAAGTTCGTTGTTTGGGATTTTTTCTATTAGCTGATTAAAAAACAGAAAGTTTGCTCAAGTTTGTTGTTTGGGATTTCTTCTATAAGGTGATTAAAAAACTGAAAGTTTGCTCAAGTTTGTTATTTGGGGCTGCTCCTGTTTTATGTATAAACTGATTATGTGAGCACGTGATTTTTGCACCGGCCAAATAATTCCAAAATTAAAATAAATATGTTTTTGAGTACAATTACTTGCTTTGTTTGAAATTAGCTATACTTTATGTGTTTAAATAAGTAGAAATTAGAAAAAAGCAAAAACAAATTAGGCTAGGTAATTACTTTATCTTAATTAGTTAAGTTTTGAGAAGAAAATCACCAAAAATAGTAGCGGAAATTAGGGAAAAATAGTAGAAAATTGCCAAAAAATACTAAATAATTAGAGTAAGTAGGAAGTTTGGTTTTTTTTAATTCCATAAAAGAAAAAGAAAAAAATGGTGTCTTAATAATTTAAAAATCAGAAAATCCAAAAATAGAGGGTATAATAAGATAGGGCCAAATTGATTTGAATTGAATAGGCCCAGGTACATTAGCCCAAATCCAGGCCTTTAGCGGATTTGATCCCAGCCGTCCATCGTGTTTGATCCAACGGCCCCAATAATTAGTTGGTTTCCTTAATAAATTAAGATGTGATGATTAATCTTGGCCGTCCGTTTAATTTAATCCAAGGGTCGAAGGTCTGGGGTCTCATAAGCGACAGAACGGCGGCGTTTTAGTAACGCCTGTTCTGAGCCGTTGATCTCTATCCAACGAACGGCCCAAATCTCCTTAGATCGTCCGAGTATAAAGGGCCCTTGTCTGAATGAGACGAGCCACTTCTTCACTATCTCTAAACCTAGCCGCCCTTTCCCCCATTCCCTTCTCCTTCTCCGTCATCGTCTTCAACCTGAAACCCTAGCTGGCCCATGGCGGCCACCACCCTCCACGGTGGTCGCCGGCTTTCCTACTCCATTCTCTCTTCTTTTCCTTCTTCTTTTCTATCTTCTCCATCAAAGCCCCTTAAAAAAACAAATCCCTTTCTTCAGAACCCCGGTCACCGGAACTCCGCCGGAGACCACCAAACAATGAGAACCGTCCCCAAACCAATGCCATTCGATCCCTCTTATCTTGATCTATCCAACCGTACCAACCACAACCCTCGAATCTGCCGGGAACTCGTCGAATATTCAAAAGAAGATTGCCGGAAACCTAACTCCGGCGACCCCAAAACTCCAATCTTTCAAGATCCGTCTTTTACCCTCCCCAAACACCCCTTTTCAAACAAAAACCCAAAAAAGGCTTCGTCTTGAGGTCTAGACAAGAAAGTCAGAAACGAAAAATGAAGAAAAGAAAAAAGAAAATAGGAAAATGAAACGAAAAAAAAGAGAATAAAGAAGAAAAGAGTTCGAGAGAGAGTGAGAATAGGAAGCTTGGGGGATAGACCCAGCAAAGCTAAGTACCCCCCTTTTTTTTTGTTCTTTTGCCTTTCTTTGTTTGTGTTTGTGTTTGTATTGCCTTGCATGTTCTGTTTGTTTTCGTTATTTTGTGTTTCACATGTTAGTCGTAGAGTTGTTCTTTGCTTTCTTTTGTTGATTCTGTTCTTGTTTCGATCCTGAGTTTCACATGCTAGGTTAGAATTTTCTCCATTTATCTTTTATTCCGTTCACTTTTTGTTTATCTTCTCTTGTTTCACAGTATATCCTGTATATCCTTGTCTGTTAGCCTGTTCATCTTCTATCTCTTAAATTATTCTTTTGAGCCCATTAGTAATAGGATTTTGGTTGGTTATCTGTCCTGTTTGATATCATGGTCTTTTACTCTGAGTTCAAATATCTCATCTTTCATATTAACTGTTGAGTTCTGATTCATGGAAAAAGCATGACCGTTGACCTTTGTCTCTTCTTTATTCTGTTTTTGTTGCTTAAAGTCATCGTCAATAAGCTCGACTTACTTTGACTCTTTTTCTTTTCTCCATTTTTGGTAAATCATATAGTTCTTGGATCTTATCTGTCATGCACTTGTGTTAGATTTGGGTTAGTATTTGGAAAGTTTCAGATTTAGTAAGTTTTGGCCATTATCATTCCTGATTTACTATGTAGGACCAAGTCATAATAGTTTAATTGTTCTTGTGGCCGTGTTACAATTCTCTTGTTTACTTTGTGGGATTCAGCCCTAATGTGTCAATCTCAAATGAACTTTGAGTATGTTTTGAGTCTTTCAGTGAGTCATTCAACATAAGATGTTTCTAACTAAGCCTGTTCAATGCTAATTGACATCTTTGCTATATGAACTTGAGTAATGTGAGTTGATTAGTTGAGATTCAACATTATCAAACCCCTTTTCTGAGTTTTAATTAATTGATGAACAGTACTTGGCTTCATGTGGTTATATGTGCAATTGTATGTTGAAATGGCTAACTTTGCAATAATTTTATGTTAGTATGAACACTGTTAATACCTATCATGCTTAGGTGAATTGGTTATAGCTGTTAGTGTTAGGTTTCATAGAGTGGCTAGTTTTGAAATAGGTTAAAACTGAAAATCACAAAAATAGGTCACAAATTGAATAAGTGATCAGAGTAGTCAATTTTGCAATTGACCTACTCTGTTAGGTCCCTCACACTGACCAACACTTAAAAGTTGGCTAGTTGTGTAATAATTGGCTAAGTCTGCAAAGGCAGACTTGCCCAGGCTCTGTTTGAGCCCTGAATTCTAGGTGGCTAGGTCTGCAAAGACCTTAGACCATGCCTATGTTCAGTAATTGGGCTTCAATTGCCCAGGCTAAGTCTCAACTTGAGACTGGTCATTAGTTAAATAGTTTGATTAGTTTAATTAACTTAAAATAGGTTATTAAGCAATAATTGGCCTAAGAGTGGTCAACTTTGCAAAAATTGACCAACTCTATAAGGCCCTAACACACCAGTCCACCTTAAAAGGGGCTGGTTGTGCAAAATGGCTAAATCTGCAAATGTAGACTTGAATAAGAATGAAGATTCAGTCCTTTATATTACGCTGTTATGTTGTTTTGTAGTTTAATGTTACTAATTTGGTTTAAGTACCCAAGCTAAGTCTCAACTTGAGACTGGCTAGTTTTTAAATAGTCATATATAGCAATAAAGCAGGCTAGTCCTGCAATTAGTTTAAAATTGAAATAAATTGGTCTTAATTAACTGGAACTAATTAAAAGAGGCTAGAATTAAAATAGTTCTTAATAGTAGATCAGGCCAGCCCTTAAATACCAATGCAATGGCTGGCTATTAGTTAAATGAGTTCCAAAGGAGCTGAAATTTAACCTAGGCAGTCAGGTAAATCAGCAAAGTCTTTGAGGGCATATAAGGAACTTGAAATAGTATTTTGATAAATAATTTAGAACCTAAGAGGGTAAGGGAGTCATTTGTACCTCTGATTTCTGCAAATTTGCAGAGATTTAAGGGTATAATGGTCTCCCTAAAATGGGAAATCAGTAAAAATCTTTTAACCCTTAGGGCTACATTAGTAAAAGACCCATAAAAGGAATCTTTGGAACCTTCCAGCACATGCTGGAAGGGTTTCTGGTAACAGAATTAGGGACTAAAGTGTGCATTGGGTAATTTTAAGAGGGGAGAGTTGGGATTTTACCCCATACTTTCTCCCCAAGTTTCAGCCATTTGCCCAACTATAAATACATCCTAAAAAGGGGCTGATGGGGGGGTTCCGAAATTTTGAAGTCTGAAATTCATTTTTAGGCTGGCTTTTGGAAGATAAAAGTTTCAGAGTAAAAATAGCAATAGGACAGTAGTGTTTCTGGTATTTTTGAGCGAGAATTTGGGTTAATTTCTTCTGGTTTTCGGGGTTCCTTGCTCCAAACTGATCTGGATTTCTATTGGCCTTTGCTGTGGGATTTCTATTTGCTGTTTGGCTGTGGTGTTCTGTTTTCGTGGATCTTCTACCACTGTTGCATTGCTGTTGAGTCTATTGCTGATTATTTGCTTCCATTCCCCCTAGAACTCATCGGCTTTCTCTATTTTGATGCTGGTTGTGCAAAATGGCTAAATCTGCAAATGTAGACTTGAATAAGAATGAAGATTCAGTCCTTTATATTACGCTGTTATGTTGTTTTGTAGTTTAATGTTACTAATTTAAGATTTATAGCTCATTTATTGTAGTATATAGTAGCTGAAAAACAGAAAACCAGACAGAAATATTGTAATAACTAGTAGTATAGTAGCAGTAGTGCATCACTTAGCTTAATTAGGTAATAGATCTTAAAACATGGGTTAGTTAATAATAATTTCAAAACCGGTTGGTCACTCACTCACAGTAGATTCATAAGTCTTAATCACATATCAGATGTCATTTAAACATAGATAAGCTTAAAAATAGGGAATGCTAGATCAAATAGTGATTCAATCATGATTTAGGCTAATAATCTGGTGATAAAACAAGTCACAATGAAATCAGTAGCATAATTATACATAAGTCTCTGAGTTATTCATTTACGGGTATTGATACAATTTAACTAGAACCATACTTGTAATGTAAAAATGCTTAGCATATAATGAAACTAGTAATGTAATTATACGTGAGTAGTTAATCAGTTAGTTTAGATCCATAGTTAATTAGCTTAATCATTCTTTAAGTTTTCTTATGTAATCAAATCGTCTTCTCATATTAGGTATTAACCTCAAACGCTAGTGTAAGAAGAAGAAGCAGTCTGTTAGTTCTAGTTTATGGTAACAAATAATTGATTTATAGCTGATGTCTGATGAATTGATGTATTGATTTCCCTTACTGAATAAATAAAAGTGCCTTCTGCTTCAAATGTATATCTCTGTTCTTTTACTTCAATCATTACCATTGTTATTTAGTTTGGGCCCAGTGTATGTTATGGGCCTGAATCTCTATATGAAGCTAACGAGGCCGGCGAGCAGAAGTCCAAAAATAGCCTGGGTCTCGAATACCTGGGCAGTTCGAACGTGTGTTTAATGAAGAGAAGACCAGGCCCCGTTGAATAATAGAAACCTGACGGGCCTGGAATGCCTAGTATCAAGCACGACTAAGGAAAAAACACAAATAGAAAAACATAGTATACACCTTTTAGGGTTGAGACTTTAAAATTAAATTGGGATGAGCCTCGCCCACCGTTAAAAAAGAGGGCCCCCCTTTTAGTAATGGTTTAATACAATTAGACTCGGGAAGACTACTAGTTAATTCCATAGTCTTACCCAAAACAATTAAAAGCCGATAGACTACTTTAGGGCACGATTTTAATTTACATTCCATTAAATGAGTGTGCACTTGGTAAGACTCAAATCCAAATCTCGGCAAAGCCGAAATACACCGAAAGTCATAGGCGTACTGGTTGCGATATGACTCGAGGCTTGTTTCCGCAATGCCGCAAATTCCATAAAAACACTACTTAATGTAAAAAGTACTATATGTTGTTAAAATCTGTGATTAAGTCAAACAAGAGTGGGGAACGACAATTGAGCGACCGTGCTAAAACCACGGAACCCGGGAATGCCTAACACCTTCTCCCGGGTTAACAAAGTTCCTTATCCGGATCTTTGCTTCGCAGACATTTTTAAGAGTCAAATTCCTCGGATTCGGGACTAACCGGTGACTTGGGACACCATTATCTTTCTCAAGTGGCAACTCTAATTAATCTCAATGAAATCCTCTACCGATTGTCCTTTAATTGGAAAAACTCCATCCTCTACGTTATTTTATCCGTTTCAGATATCTGAGCGTCGGGGTATACCCTACGAGCGTATTTATATGCTTATTTCCTAAAGTGGGGTAGTAAAAAAGGAGGTGTGACAGCTCTGGCGACTCTGCTGGGGAATCCAACCCCGAACTTCGGTTTCGGGGTTTAAGAACTCGAGCTCTTTAGAATTGTCGTTCGTGTTATTGTTTGACTTCATTATATGATTTGAACAACATGCTATGTGCTTTATCGCTTTGATATTACGTGGATTGTATATAAAATTGTGCCGAAAACCTTTCTCTCTTCACCCCAGGGGATGTGCTTACTGGTTGAGACTCCCCTTTATGTTAAAGTCACCCTAAATTAAGAAAATAGAGGCCGGATAAGTTACAAAGCCGATTGACTCCGCGGGTCACCGGTACGTAGCCCCCTCCTCGATTCGAGTAGTCCGCTCGGCTACACGGTCTAGCACTCTATGAAACCGTAAAATTTTGAACATAGGTCTAGGACGATTATTTGCATCATATTTGACTTAGGGGACTCAACACAGGGGTTGGGTCCGTCTAGGACAGGTGACCCGGTATTGGAAAAGACCGAGCATGTTATGTGTTGCATTTTTATTGTCCTTGATCGTTATGCGGACCGGTGGAAATCCCGAGGATAGAAAAATTGTTGAAAAAAAAGAAAAAAAAAAGAGAGAGAAAGAGAGGAAAATAAGATTTATAGAAAATAGGTATCCGGAAAATTTGAAAATTTGAAAAATAGGTGGAACAGTTTTTGTTGAAATAACTATTCGAATAATCTGACCAAACTACGTATGTTTGATTATCGCCATTAGGTGGGATACGTAGGCAACCCTTAAACGGGTCCAACCACACTTTTTCAAAAAAAGACCAAAAAGATTTTCCTTTTCAAATAATCGAGGTGATTGCTATTTTTGGAAACGGCCGAATGTTCCGAAAGGACGCCGGAAGGCTGTTTTGGCAAAAATGGCCACTTCGAGAGCCATATTTCTTTCAAAAATGAAAACTTGCATTGAAAAAGATTTTTCTTTTTTCTAAATAAATTCTCCTTAATAAATATGCAGGACGAGCACAATGATGAATGAACATTTCTCCTTAAATAAAATCCCTTTGGAGCTGAAACTGTGGTGGCAAGACGTGGGATCAGACGGTCAGCACTGGGTCAAAGGTTACTTGAAAGATCTTATGGGGTTATTGGACATAATTCCCCGAGGCGACGTGATTAGAGCGTTGGTCACATTTTGGGATCCGGCACACAATGTATTGCATTTCCCAGATTTTGAACTCACCCCTACTCTAGAGGAAATTGCTTTCTATATCGGAAAGACTGAGGTTCCGTTAAAAGTGAAATACCCGGTATCTCCAAGGACGGTAACAGTGCATCATTTTCTGGACTCTTTGAAAATTGCCAGGAATGTTCACAACAAAGATCTAGCCAATGGGTTTTGCTCCTTAAACTTCATGTATACTAGGTATGGACACATCGGGGGGTTAAACGACCCCCACGAATAAGTTATGCTGCAAGTCCAACCGAGCAAAATGGGAGGAGCACCGGAGGTTTGCATTCTTAGTGGCATTTCTCGGAATTGTCATATTTCCGAGAAAAGATGGACATATCAACATAAAGGTTGCCGGGGTAGCTAGCACACTGATAGTACAAGACAATTGTACTCTAGCCCCAATGATTGTAGCTGACATCTACCGTGCTCTGACTGCGTGCAAAGCGGGAGCCAACTTATTTGAAGGGTGTAATTTGATCTTGCAAATCTGGTTAATTGAACATCTATGCCATCATCATTCATTCTCAAGTTATGGTTCGGCTGAACGAACATGTTTGGAAGAATTCTGTACGAGAACAAAAGAAGTAAAATTGCCAGAGGGAGTCAAAGGTTGGATTGTGTATCTTCGATCACTAACTGATGGCCAGATCGATTGGACGTATGATTGGCTACCTCTTGACGAGGTAATGTATATGCCGACGGAAGGATCGCCATTTTTGATCATGGGCTTGAAAAGCATCCAACCTTATGCCTCATACAGGGCCCTGTGACAGTTGGGTAGATGTCAAATTATTTCGAGAGACGGGGACCTCTATTTGCAAGCTGTAGAAATTGGTCTGGATGGGCAATTCCCAGAAGCAAAGATCCGACAAATCTGGAATGAGTGCCAAAACTTGAAAATTGATACTTGTGTGATGAATAGAGCTAGGGGAGAAATGTCATCTGGATACTCCACATGGTACCGACGAGGTGTTGAGCATGAGCGTCTTTCGAAAGGACCTCACTTGCACGATTTGATAGAGCAATCCAAGGAGAATCAGAACTGGGCGGCCAAAGAAAAAGAATACAAGGCCAAAATCAGCTTGTTGGAAGATAAATTGAGAAATCTCCACTTTGAAAGTGGTTTACAGGCAGCATCTGATGAAGGAGAAAAGAAACAGCTGAAGAAAGAAAACGAAATGTTGAAGGCTCAAATTGCTCAAATGAAAATTGCATCCGAGACCCCGGTCCGCTTAGCCCGGGATGAGAAATTAATTGAGATTCTCCGACGCAAAGTAAATGACTACAGCTTCGACTTGGACAAGGCTGAAAAAGAATTAGTTAGGGCTCGGAAGCAAATAGACAGAGGTGCTGAGGAAAGAGCCAAGTTGGTTCGGCAATTACAAGATAAGCACGAATTTGAGGTAGCTCAGCTTAGAAAGAAAATAATTTCAGCCACGGTTAAAAGTAACAAGATTATCAAGGATCTTGAAGAAGAGAGAGAGCATTGTTTCACGACTATGGCTAGAATAGAATTGGAGCTGCAGCAAGTGCAGAAAGATAGCCAACATACCTTGGATGCTCGCACTGAACAAATAAGCCGATTGTTGCAAGAAAATGGGATCATTCAAGAGAAGATTGTTCGCATTGCCCAATACATCACCCGAAAGAGTCAACTGTGTGAAGATATGTCCCGAGGAACCTTTGTATCAGCGGTGAAGTTCTTCGTGCAACAAGTCATGTCTGACCTAGATAGGCTCCAAAGGGGATTAGCATATAGGCCCGCGGCAAGACCGAACGACGTCTCGCGGGCACTAGGAGCATTAATGTACTCATAGGGCATGCATCATCTTTTTATATTTTTTCTTTTTCAACATCACCTTGTAATCAATGTTTTGAATTATCAATGGAAATCAAGTGTTGTTATCAATTCTTTTGCTTTATCTCATTTCTTCTAAATTCGATAGGCAAATAAATAGGAACTGAATTATGAAAATGACAAGAAAGAAAAAAGAGAAAAAAAAAAGAAGAAAAAAGAAAAAAAAAGGAAAAAAGAGAGAAAAAAGAATTGATTGGTTCAAATGAGCAGCGGCCGGGATGATGCATGACGACTCGAGGAAAATATGTTTATTTTAAAGTCGTTGCAATTTATTCATGCGCTAACAACTAATGGGTGTTGATGCTTGTGAGTTCGGATTTTCTTGGTAACTGGCATTCTGGCTACCCACCCCTATAACACAAGATACAAGAAGATGACGAAAGCTGTGTCCCAAGAAATTGAGGCAACTATCGTAGATCCTGCTGATGAGGAGGAGATTGTAGACGTAGCAGGAATGAAGGAGGAAATGTACAAATTGAGGCAGCATATGGCCGAAATGTACCAGGCCTGGTCTAGAGGTCAACCCCTGCCAGCTTACCCTGCCAACCCCACATACATCCCTCCAGCCAACCCCAATCCTAAACCACCTACAATGAATTCATCCTCCACATACCCTGATTACCCTCACTATTATGGCTCCACCTCCCAAGTACCACCGCCTCCAGTAAAACAAGCATCACCTCACATACCCCAAGTTGCTCCAGTGTATGTGGCACCTCCGCCCGCTGCTATGCACAAATCATCTAGTGAACCGATGTTCCACATACAGGATCCTCATTACTACCTTCTAGAACCAACTTTCCGACAACATGAGTCTCATGCTCCGCTGATAGAAACAAGTGAAGAGAGAATTGCCAAGAATGCAGGGCAAGAAGACAAAGCCAGAAAAGTGAAAAGTCTGAAGAATGCCTTCCGCACTATGCAAGGATTAGGAGGGCAGGTGAATGTGGCCTACAAAGACTTATGTCTATTCCCTAAAGTGCAACTTCCCGTGGGATTCAAGTTGCCAAAATTCGATATGTATAGCGGGCATGGAGATCCGGTGGCCCACCTCAGGGGATACTGTAGCAAGATGACAGGTGCAGGAGGCAAGGATGAACTATTGATGGCGTATTTCAGCCAGAGTCTAAGTGGTTCAGCTTTAGAGTGGTATACTCGACAAGATCATACAAGGTGGTTCATCTGGGATGATCTTGCGCAAGCCTTTGCAAATCACTTTCAATACAACCTAGAAATCATACCTGATAGACTATCCCTTACAAAAATGGAGAAAAAGCCAGGGCAAAGCTTCAGGGAGTTCGGTTTCAGATGGAGGGAGCAGGCTGCAAGAGTAGATCCACCCATGAAGGAAGGAGAGATGGTGGATTGTTTCCTACAGGTTTTGGAGCCAACATATTACGGTCATTTAGTGTCGGCGATTGTGAAAAGTTTCAATGAAGTCGTGAAGATGGGAAGCTTTGTGGAGGAAGGTTTGAAAACAAATAAAATCATGAGTTTTTTGGCCATTAAGGCCACCAATCAAGCAATACAGACTGGAAACGGAGGAGCAATGGGAAAGAAGAAAAAGGGAGAGGTAGCAACTATAGAGAGCAGGCCATGGAACCGAAACCTGCATCACCACCCACCAAGACCCTACCGCCAACACCCATCAAACCCATCAACCCCGTATAACCCACCATCACCATCCTACCCGCCAACCCTATACAACACATCAACCCCATATAACCCACCGCCACCATCATACCTACCAACAGTTCCACACTACCACTACCCATAAACCCAAGCCTACTCACCACCACCACCACATGTGTGGAGAGCACAAACCCCACACAATGTTTATCACACCCAAAACAAATACCCCACCTCTAAACCCTATAGAAACCAAAACAGACCCAGGCCTGACTCAGAATGGAGAAATAAGGCAAGGAAAACATTCACCCCATTGGGGGAATCATATACCAGCCTTTATCATAGATTGAAAGAGTTGGGGATGCTGAGCTCGGTTGCACCTAAAGTTCCAAACCCACCCCCGAAAAACCTTGATCCATCTGTTAGGTGTGAGTATTGTTCGGGAACGCTGGGCCATGATACTGAAAAATGTTGGCAATTGAAGAATGCCATTCAGGATCTTATTGACGACCGAAGAATTGAAGTTCAGGCTCCAGAAGCTCCAAACATCACCCCAAAATCCACTGCCAACTCACCATGAAACACACATGATAGAATTGGTGCAGGGTGATAGCAGTCGGAAGCCATCTCAATCTGTGATGATGATAAAGGCAAGTGGCAGAACAGAAAAGGAAGCCGTGAAAGAAAAAGTGATTGTTGAAGAACCAGCAGAAAAACCAGTAGTGGTGAAGGGTTTGAAAGTTGTAGTACCAGGCATAAAGCCGATTTTGACTGTGAAAGGCGTGAGTGTGTAGCCAGTAATCATAAGACCGGTGGTGCAGATGCTGGTAGTGAGCACAAAGATTGTACCTTGGAATTACAACAAGGTAGCAGTGGTTTATAAAGGAAAAGAGGTGTCTAGGGAAATTAATGAAACCCACGGTCTCACTCGGTTTGGGAGGTGCTTTGCTCCAGAAGAATTGAGAAGAATGAAAACAGTGAAAGAGAACCAGTTAAAGAAGCCAGTGTCAGAAGAAGAGGCGGAAGAATTCCTCAAAAAGATGAAGTCACGGGAGTACTCTGTAGTTGAGCAGCTAAGAAAGACCCCTGCACAGATCTCTTTGCTATCTTTGTTAATACACTCAGAAGAACACAGGAAGGCTCTGATGAAGATACTGAACGAGGCTCATGTTCCAGAAAAGATCTTAGTTTGCCACCTGGAAAAGATTACCAGCAAGATCTTCGAGTCTAATAGGATCACATTCTCAGATAAGGAATTGCCTGTTGAGGGAACCGAGCACAATAAGGCGATTTACCTTACGGTAAAAAGCAAGGAATCGGTAGAGACCAGAGTGTTGATAGACAACGAATCAAGCGCTAATATTTGCCCGCTGTCGAATTTGGGAAAGCTGAATGTCAGTCAAGATATAATCCGGAAGAACAGTATAAACGTGAGAGGATTTGATGGTGGAGGTAAAAACACATTGGGAGACATTATTTTGGAAGTGACCATTGGTCCTGTGGATTTTACTATGGAATTCCAGGTGCTCGACATTGCTGTGTCATATAATTTGTTGTTAGCCTGACCCTGGATCCATGCGGCTAAGGCAGTACCATCGTCTTTACACCAGATGGTCAAATTCGAGTGGGAGCAATAGGAGATTGTGGTACATGGGGAAGAAAATGCCTGCAATTTGGTGACACCGTTTGACGATACTGATGGAGATAGGGGTCCTTGGGTCTACCAAGTGTCAGATGCCATTACGGTAAATAGAATTGCTGAAGGGGAGAAGTTGCCAATCCCTATGGTGGCACCAACTGTTGTGATGGTGGCCAAGGAGATGCTTAGAAATGGGTTTGCGCCAGGGAAGGGATTGGGCAAAGCATTGCAGGGAGTTATTCAACCGGTTCAGCTTCCAGAAAACAAAGGTACTTTGGCTTAGGGTTCAAACCCACCTTTGCCGACATCCAGAGAGCCTCCAAAGCCAAAAAGAACTGGACCTTGCCTAAGCCTATACCAAACTATCCGACACCATCATCAAGCCTGGTACAAAATATCGGACATCTGCTGCGACAAAGTGCATCGAGACCCGACCTGATGAAGAAATGCTGAGTTTTGAGAAGATGTTTGGGGATGTGAATATGGTTGAAGTGGGGGAAGGCACAAGCAAAATGGACGTGCAGTTTGTGGGACCTGGAATCATGTTGAACAATTGGGAAGCCACTCCTTTCCCTATCAGGAAGGAGTCTTGGTAGTTAGCTCCGAAATTACATCATTGCATTCCCAAATTTGTTATTTTTATAGTTCTCCCATCCCCCTCATGAAAAGAAAATCAAAATGTATCCCGAACTTTGTTCATTCTTTTATCAATGAAATGCAGTTTTCCTTTTCTTCACTTTTTGCCTTATTTTTCTTTATTTTTTCTTTTGTTCAGTTCTACATGTGTTGATTCTGATGCCATGTCATGCGTGAAGGATTCTAGACCCAGTTCTGACAGTCACATTACCATACAAGAAATTGAGGAAGATAGTGAGATAGAATGTGAGGATGAGGAAGCCCTAGAGGAAATAAGCAAGGGCATGAAACAATATGAGGAAAAGCCCAAACCGAATCAGAGTGATACAAAATCTGTAAATTTGGGGAGCGAAGATAATGTCCGAGAAACAAAGATTAGTGTTCATTTGGAGGCACCCCTCAGGGATGAATTGAAAAGGTTGTTACATGAGTTTAAGGACATTTTTTCCTGGTCCTATGATGACATGCCGGGACTTAGCACTGACTTGGTGGTACACAAGTTGCCTATCTATTCTGAATGCCGACCGGTAAAGTAAAAGTTGCGGAAATTCAAAACGGATTTTAGTGTAAAGATAAAAGAGGAGGTGAATAAGCGGTTTGAGGCAAAGGTTATACGAGTCACCAAATACCCCACCTGGTTGGCAAATGTTGTGCCGGTCCCAAAGAAAGATGGAAAAACCAGAGTGTGTGTGGACTACAGAGACCTCAACAAAGCCAGTCCGAAGGATGACTTCCCATTGCCAAACATTCACATATTGATTGACAATTGCGCCAAGCATGAAATCGGTTCATTTGTGGACTGTTATGCCGGTTATCACCAGATCCTGATGGACGAAGGAGACGCCGACAAAACTGCCTTCATTACACCTTGGGGAACGTATTATTACAGAGTAATGCCGTTTGGATTGAAGAATGCCGGGGCAACTTATATGAGGGAAATGACCACAATGTTCCACGATATGATGCATCAAAAAATTGAAGTGTATGTGGACGATGTCATCATAAAGTCCAAAAAGCAACCTGCATCATGTGAGAGATTTGAGAAAGTTTTTCCAAAGACTCCGGAGGTACAATTTAAAGCTCAATCTTGCGAAGTGCGCCTTTGGAGTACCTTCAAGGAAATTACTGGGGTTTATAGTGAGTCGGCGAGGTATTGAACTAGATCCATCAAAGATCAAGGCTATCCAAAGTCTACCTCCGCCGAAGAACAAGAATGAGGTAATGAGTTTACTAGGAAGGTTGAATTACATTAGTCGATTCATTGCTCAATTGACATCAACGTGTGAGCCGATCTTCAAGTTGTTGAAGAAAGATGCAGCAGTGAAATGGACCGACGAGTGTCAGGAAGCCTTTGACAAGATCAAGGAATATTTGGCCAATCCTCCGGTGTTAGTTCCTCCAGAACCAGGGCGACCTCTGATTTTGTATCTGACGGTGCTTGATAATTCCTTTGGTTGTGTATTGGGTCAGCATGATGATGAGACAGGCAAGAAAGAACAAGCCATATATTACCTCGGTAAGAAGTTTACATCCTACGAGGTGAAATATACTCAACTTGAAAGAACTTGTTGTGCGTTGATCTGGGTAGCTCAGAAATTGAAGCATTATTTGTCAGCATATACCACATACTTGATATCACGATTGGATCCTCTGAAGTACATATTTCAAAAGCCTATGCCTACAGGGAGACTTGCTAAATGGCAGATTCTGCTCACAGAATTTGACATTATCTATGTGACTCGTACGGCGATGAAAGCACAAGCTATTGCAGACCACTTAGCTGAGAATCTGGTGGATGATTAGTATGAACCATTGAAGACGTACTTTCTGGATGAGGAGGCAATGATTGTCGAGGAAATGGAACAAGATGAGAAGCCAGGATGGAAAATGTACTTCGACTGAGCCGTCAACAGCAAGGGCATTGGTATCGGAGCGGTACTCATTTCGGGTACGGGTCAACACTATCCCGTCACAGCTCAGCTCCAATTTTTCTGTACCAACAACATGGCCGAATATGAGGCGTGCATCTTGGGATTAAGGATGGCAATTGACATGGGTATTCAAGAGATTTTGGTCATGGGTGACTCGGATCTCTTGGTACATCAAATCCAGGGAGAATGGGAGACACGAGATTTGAAATTGATACCTTACCGATATTGTTTGCACGAGTTGTCCCAAAGATTCCAGTCTATGGAGTTCAAGCACATCCCAAGAATGCACAATGAGATCGCAGATGCTTTGGCCACACTGTCCTCTATTTTGCATCATCCTGACAAGACATATATAGATCCACTCCAGATTCAAGTCCGTGATCAAAATGCTTATTACTTTGCTGTGGAAGAAGAATCGGATGGAGAACCGTAGTATCATGATATCAGGGAATACCTGAAAGCTGGCAAATACCCGGAGTAGGCCACGGAGATCAGAAGAGAACCATCAGGCGCTTAGCTAACGGATTTTTCCTCAGTGGAGGAGTTATATACAAAAGAACACCAGATATGGAGTTATTCAGGTGTGTGGATGCACAACAAGCAGATGAAATCATGATTGAAGTACATGCCGGAGCATGTGGACCCCACATTAGCAGATGGAGATTTGTCCTCGCAAAGAAGATTTTGAGAGCTCAGTATTATTGGCTCACTATGGAGAGTGATTGTATATAAAGAAATGCCACCAATGCCAGGTACATGGAGATTTGATCCACTCCCCGCCTTATGAGTTGGATACAATGTCTGCACCTTGGCCCTTTGTCGCTTGGGGCATGGATGTTATCGGCCCGATAGATCCAGCCGCTTCCAATGGGCATAGATGTATTTTGGTTGCAATTGATTATTTCACCAAGTGGGTTGAAACAAAAACGTTCAAGGAAGTAACGAAGAAAGCGGTGGTGGACTTTGTGCATGAGAATATTATATGCCGATTTGGAATTCCTAAGGTGATCATCATAGATAATGGAGCCAATCAAAACAGTCATCTCATGGCGGAAGTTTGCGAGAGATTTAAGATCACGCACCGCAATTCCACACCTTACAAGCCAAAGGCGAATGGGGCAGTAGAAGCAGCGAATAAGAATATCAAGAAGATTCTCCGGAAAATGGTGGAGGGATCTAGTCAATGGCATGAAAAGTTACCCTTTTCTCTTATGGGTTACCGCACGACAGTGCGTACTTCTATCGGAACCACACCTTACACACTGGTGTATGGAACAGAGGCTGTTATACCCGCAGAAGTAGAAATACCGTCATTACGGATCATAGCTGAAGCTGGGATAGATGACGATGAATAGGTAAAAGGCCGGTTGGAACAATTGAGTTTGATTGATGAGAAGAGGCTGGCCGCAGTTTGCCATGGGCAGTTGTATTAACGAAGAATGGCCAGAGCATACAATAAGAACGTACGACCTCAAAAGTTTGAAGTCGGACAACTTGTATTGAGGCGTATCTTACCACATTGGGCCTAGGCAAAATGCAAGTTTGCGCCAAATTGGCAAGGACCATTTGTGGTATCACGGGTGTTGTCCAATGGGGCATTATATCTAACAGATGTTGAAGGAAAGTGCGTAGAGACTGCTATCAATTCAGATGCAGTCAAAAGATACTATGTATGATTCCTTTTCAATTATGTGTTTTGTATTTTGTTGTGATTTTGGAATTGAAATAACGAAGGCGTTTTATTCTCTATCCAAACACTTTATCCATTGATAACCCCTTTGAGCCTTAATGAATATATTCTTTCATATCCCTCTCTCGGAATCGCTTTAGCGCAATAAGATCGAAATTGACAAAATGAAAAAAATGATGAAAAATGAAAAAAATTGAATAAATGAATGAAAAAGAGAAAAAGACAAAGAAATCGGGAAAAAGTCAAAAAGAAATCCATCTAACTTATGAAGTTGGATGAACTACGTCCGACTTGATCCCGAAAGGGTACGTAGGCAGCCTCTCTGAGGTTCAGTCACAATAAAGAAGAAATCCAAAAATTCCCCACATATTGAAACTGGGGCAGAAGTTATGTTTAATAATTCCGAGAGTTGTAAATATTTTTGAACCCTCGTGAGATTTTGAGCCTTTATACCTTTCTTTCTCAACCCATCCAAAAGCCACGTTACTGTCCAAAGAAAGACCTTTTGATCAATTCCGAAATGATAACGAATGCAATGAAGGAGGAGCGAAACATCGGATAATACCCATGGTACAGAAAACAAAATAAAAAAAGGAAAATGAAAAATGAAAAAATGAGAGAGTCTCATCGGTGAAAACCTTAACCGGAACTGTGAGGCGATTGTGAGTTTGAGAGAAATAAAATGAGAGAGTCTCATCAGTGAAAACCTTAACCGGCACGGTGAGACGACTGTGAGTTGGAGAGAATAAATGAGAGAGTCTTATTGGTGAAAACCTTTCGAAGCACCGTAGGGCGATCGTGATGATTACCAGAAAAGAGAAAGGCAACAAAAATTGTATCGGTTTGGATTGGAAACAATTCGGAGGCAGGATAATGATTGGAACGAACTTGGTCAGAGTTTAAATAGATGGCATGGTCAGCGGAATCAGCCAGCAAATACCCAGATAAGTTCTATCATCTCTCCAAAACGCCCTTACCTTTCTTTCATTTGTCTGCATTTCATTGTTTACCTTTTGAGAGCTAACTACCAGCTCCTGATAACGAAAGCTGAAACAACACTGGGTCAGAAAGAAGGAAGAGTTGGGAAGGAAATAAGGAAGCTTGGCAAACATGGCCAAAGGAAAAGAAAACAAAACAAAAATGGAAAAAGTGAGAAAATACAAAAAAGGAGTTTGCAAGAGACAAGCAGCTAAAAGTTACACACCAGGAGAAAAAGCAAAAAGAGAAAAGCAATAAGAGGTAGGGACGGCAGATGCCAGTTGCCAGCGGTTTATATCTAATAAATTTTGTTTCATGCAGGAACAAATTGTCACTCATCACTTTAAAGTGAATGTGACCAATGTGAACAAAATAGAAAACACAAAAAGAGAAAGTTCGCCAATAAGTGGAGAAATTCACAGGTTAGAGATAATTGGTAAAAGAAAATACCAAAAGAGGAAGGTAGCATCCTTTAAAATCCACTCCCCAGTCCTCAGGCTGCGGGAATATTTTTCTGTATTGCATTGCACGTTTAATTTCTATTAGGTGCCCACCTTTGAATACGGGAATACTTTTCTACATCGCATTGCACGTTTAATTTCTGTTAGGTGCCCACCTTCGAATACGGGAATATTTTTTTTGCATCGCATTCACGTTTAATTTCTGTTAGGTGCCCACCTTCGAATACGGGAATATTTTTCTGCATCGCATTGCACGTTTAATTTCTGTTAGGTGCCCACCTTCGAATACGGGAATATTTTCTGCATCGCATTGCACGTTTAATTCTGTTTGGTGCCCATCTTCGAATACGGAAATATTTTTCTGCATCGCATTGCACGTTTAATTTCTGTTAGGTGCCCACCTTCGAATACGGGAATACTTTTCTGCATCGCATTGCACGTTTAATTTCTGTTAGGTGCCCATCTTCGAATACGGGAATATTTTTCTGTATCGCATTGCACGTCTAATTTCTGTTTGGTGTCCACCTTCGAATACGGGAATATTTTTCTGCATCGCATTGCACGTTTAATTTCTGTTAGGTGCCCACCTTCGAATATGAGAATATTTTTCTGCATCGCATTGCACGTTTAATTTCTGTTAGGTGCCAACCTTCGAATACGGGAATATTTTTCTACATCGCATTGCACGTCTAATTTCTGTTAGGTGCCCACCTTCGAATACGGGAATATTTTTCTGCATCGCATTGCACGTTTAATTTCTGTTAAGTGCCCACCTTCGAATACGGGAATATTTTTCTGCATCGCATTGCACGTTTAATTTCTGTTAGGTGACCACCTTCGAATACGGGAATATTTTTCTGCATCGCATTGCACGTTTAATTTCTGTTAGGTGTCCACCTTCGAATACGGGAATATTTTTCTGCATCGCATTGCACGTCTAATTTCTGTTAGGTGCCCACCTTCAAATACGAGAATATTTTTCTGCATCGCATTGCACGTTTAATTTCTTTTAGGTGCCCACCTTCGAATACGGGAATATTTTTCTGCATCGCATTGCACATTTAATTTATGTTAGGTGTCCACCTTCGAATACGGGAATATTTTTCTACATCGCATTGCACGTTTAATTTTTGTTAGGTGCCCACCTTCGAATACGGGAATATTTTTCAGCATCGCATTGCACGTTTAAATTCTGTTAGGTGCCCACCTTCAAATATGGGAATACATTTTTGCAAGTTCCGGTTTATATAGCTAAAAGCCCATACTGGGGCAGAAACAAAAAGAAAAAAAAAGGGGGGCAAAAGTTTGTTGTTTTGTTTTGAGCAGGTTTCAGCTCGAGGACAAGAAGTGCCCTTGAAAATCAAAAAATAGAGGGGGAAAACAAGAAAAGAAAATCAACAAAAAAGAGAGTCAGCATCAAAGAAAATCAACAAAAAAGAGAGTCGGCATCACAGAAAATCAAAAAAAAAAAAGGAAGAAAAGCAAAAGCTAGATTAGGAACAATTGTAATTGTAGGATCATAGCTTAAAATAGGTTATTCATTTTTACATTTCTCCCCTCGGTGTAATAAGGAGCAAGTCGGCAGGTCTCGGCAGTGTCAATGCAACAGTGAGTCTGGTAGTTTTTAAACTGCCAGACCTTCCCGAACTACACTGACCTGATTCCTGTTTAGCCCAGGATATGTAGGCAACCTCTAAAGCAGGGTGCGGTCAAAAGGTTTTCAAAAAATGCTTTTACGGAATGTGCCAATGTGCAAAAATCTCTCATTACCGCTCACTTGTCTTTGCACTGAAACTCTTCGTGTTCCCGAGCAAAGAGGGGCAGCTGTGAGCACGTGATTTTTGCACGGGGCAAATAATTCCAAAATCAAAATAAATATGTTTTTGAGTGCAATTGCTTGCTTTGTTTGAAATTAGCTATACTGTATGTGTTGAAATAAGTAGAAATTAGAAAAAATCATAAAACATTAGGCTAGGTAATTACTTTGTCTTAATTAGTTAAGTTTTAAGAAGAAAATCACCAAAAATAGTAGCGGAAATTAGGGAAAAATAGTAGAAAATTGCCAAAAAATACTAAATAATTAGGGTAAGTAGGAAGTTAGGTTTTTTTTTTAATTCCATAAAAGAAAAAGGAAAAAATGGTGTCTTAATAATTTAAAAATCAGTAAATCGAGCAGCTGGTAGCGAAGCTCCACTCGATCTGCTCGGTGTCCTTGTCGTTGTTGCCGTGTTTAAGCTATGAAGCATAACAATGTTATTCCGAATGGACACTTCAAGAAGCACTGGAAGAACTATGTGAAGACCTGGTTCAATCAGCCAGCATGCAAGACCAGGAGAAGAATTGCAAGGCAAAAGAAGGCTGTGAAGATTTTCCCCAAACCAACTGCTGGAACTCTTTGCCCTATTGTCCATGGTCAGACACTCAAATACAACATGAAAGTTAGGTCTGGTAGAGGATTCTCCCTTGAGGAGCTCAAGGCTGCAGGTATCCCTAAGAAACTGGCTCCAACAATTGGTATTGCTGTCGATCATCGTCGCAGGAATCGGTCGCTTGAGGGGCTTCAAACTAATGTTCAAAGGTTGAAGATATACAAGGCCAAATTAGTGGTCTTCCCAAGACGTGCTCGCAAGGTCAAGGCTGGTGATTCTACCACCCGAGGAATTGGCTACTACAACTCAAGTCCATGGTGATTACATGCCTATTGCACGTGAGAAGCCATCAGTTGATCTTGTCAAGGTTACTGAAGAGATGAAGTCGTTCAATGCCTATGGCAAGCTACGTGTGGAGCGGACGAATGAGCGTCACATTGGTGCTAGGATGAAGAGGGCTGCAGAGGCTGAGAAGGAAGAAAAGAAGTAGTGAGGTTTATCTTGGTTGATTTACTTGTCCCATCTTTTTTGAGTCCTATTTAGTTAATTACAGAATTTGCTCTAAAATTTTTAGCTATAGCATTCAATTTCAGCTGAGTGTATCAATTTCAACACTTGTTACTTTGTTGATAAGATTTTAAGAATGTTTAAAAAAAAAATCAGAAAATCCAAAAATAGAGGGTATAATAAGATTGGGCCAAATTGATTTGAATTGAATAGGCCCAGGTACATTAGCCCAAATCCAGGCCTTAAGCGGATTTGATCCCAGCCGTCCATCGTGTTTGATCCAATGGCCCCAATAATTAGTTGGTTTCCTTAATTAATTAAAATGTGACGATTAATCTTGGCTGTCCGTTTTATTTAATCCAAGGGTCGAAGGTCTGGGGTCTCATAAGCGACAGAACGACGGCGTTTTAGTAACGCCCGTTCCGAGCCGTTGATCTCCATCCAACGAACGGCCCAGATCTCCTTAGATCGTCCGAGTATAAAGGGCTCTTGTCTGAATGAGACGAGCCACTTCTTCACTATCTCTAAACCTAGCCGCCCTTTCCCCCATTCCCTTCTCCTTCTCCGTCATCGTCTTCAACCTGAAACCCTAGCTGGCCCATGGCGGCCACCACCCTCCACGGTGGTCGCCGGCTTTCCTACTCCATTCTCTCTTCTTTTCTTTCTTCTTTTCTATCTTCTCCATCAAAGCCCCTTAAAAAACAGATCCCTTTCTTCAGAACCTCGGTCACCGGAACTATGCCGGTGACCACCAAACAATGAGAACCGTCCCCAAACCAATGCCATTCGATCCCTCTCGTCTTGATCTATCCAACCGTACCACCCACAACCCTCGAATCTGCCGGGAACTCGTCGAATATTCAAAAGAAGATCACCGAAAACCTAACTCCGGCGACCCCAAAACTCCAATCTTTCAAGATCCGTCTTTCACCCTCCCCAAACACCCCTCTTCAAACTAAAACCCAAAAAAGGCTTCGTCTTGAGGTATAGACAAGAAAGTCAGAAACGAAAAATGAAGAAAAGAAATAAGAAAAAAGGAAAATGAAACGGAAAAAAAAGAGAGAATAAAGAAGAAAAGAGTTCGAAAGAGAGTGAGAAAAAAGAAAAGAAATAGGAAGCTTGGGGGACAGACCCCGCAAAGCTAAGTACCCCCTCTTTTTTTTGTTCTTTTGCCTTTCTTTGTTTGTGTTTGTGTTTGTATTGCCTTGCATGTTCTGTTTGTTTTCGTTATTTTGTGTTTCACATGTTAGTCGTAGAGTTATTCTTTGCTTTCTTTTGTTGATTCTGTTCTTGTTTCGAGCCTGAGTTTCACATGCTAGGTTAGAATTTTCTCCGTTTATCTTTTATTCCGTTCACTTTTTGTTTATCTTCTCTTGTTTCACAGTATATCCTGTATATCATTGTCTATTAGCTTGTTCATCTTCTATCTCTTAAACTGTTCTTTTGAACCCATTAGTAATAGGATTTTGGTTGGTTATCTGTCCTGTTTGATATCATGGTCTTTTACTCTGAGTTCAAATATCTCGTCTTTCATCTTAACTGTTGAGTTCTGATTCATGGCAAAAGCATGACCGTTGACCTTTGTCTCTTCTTTATTCTGTTTTTGTTGCTTAGAGTCATCGTCAATAAGCTCGAGTTACTTTGACTCTTTTTCTTTTCTCCATTTTTGGTAAATCATATAGTTCTTGGATCTTATCTGTCATGCACTTGTGTTAGATTTGGGTTAGTATTTGGAAAGTTTCAGATTTAGTAAGTTCTGGCCATTATCATTCCTGTTTTACTATGTAGGACCAAGTCATAATAGTTTAATTGTTCTTGTGGCCGTGTTACAATTCTCTTGTTTACTTTGTGGGATTCAGCCCTAATGTGTCTATCTCAAATGAACTTTGAGTATGTTTTGAGTCTTTCAGCGAGTCATTCAACATAAAATGTTTCTAACTAAGCCTGTTCAATGCTAATTGACATCTTTGCTACATGAACTTGAGTAATGTGAGTTGATTAGTTGAGATTCAACATTATCAAACCCCTTTTCTAAGTTTTAATTGATTGATGAACAATACTTGGCTTCATGTGGTTATGTGTGCAATTGTATGTTGAAATGGCTAAGTTTGCAATAATTTTATGTTAGTATGAACACTATTAATACCTATCATGCTTAGGTGAATTGGTTATAGCTGTTAGTGTTAGGTTTCATAGAGTGGCTAGTTTTGAAATAGGTTAAAACTGAAAATCACAAAAATAGGTCACAAATTGAATAAGTGATCATAGTAGTCAATTTTGCAATTGACCAGCTCTGTTAGGTCCCTCACACTGACCAACACTTAAAAGTTGGCTAGTTGTGTAATAACTGGCTAAGACTGCAAAGGCAGACTTGCCCAGGCTCTATTTGAGCCCTGAACTTTAGGTGGCTAAGTCTGCAAAGACCTTAGTCCAGCCTATGTTCAGTAATTGGGCTTCAATTGCCCAGGCTAAGTCTCAACTTAAGACTGGCCATTAGTTAAATAGTCTGATTAGTTTAATTAACTTAAAATAGGTTATTAAGCAATAATTGGCCTAAGAGTGATCAACTTTGCAAAAGTTGACCAACTCTATAAGGCCCTAACATACCAGTCCACCTTAAAAGGGGCTGGGTTGTGCAAAATGGCTAAGTCTGCAGATGCAGACTTGCCCAGGCTCATCTTTTGAGCCCCGAACATTAAAGTGGCCAAGCCTGCAAAGGTTTTGAGCCCAACTGTTCAGTAATTGGGTTTAAGTACCCACGCTAAGTCTCAACTTGAGACTGGCTAGTTTTTAAATAGTCATATATAATAATAAAGCAGGCTAGTCCTGCAATTAGTTTAAAATTGAAATAAATTGGTCTTAATTAACTGGAACTAATTAAAAGAGGCTAGAATTAAAATAGTTCTTAATAGTAGATCAGGCCAGCCCTTAAATACCAATGCAATGGCTGGCTATTAGTTAAATGAGTTCCAAAGGAGCTGAAATTTAACCTAGGCAGTCAGGTAAATCAGCAGTGACCTTGAGGGCATATAGGGAACTTGAAATAGTATTTTGGTAAATAGTTTAGAACCTAAGAGGGTAAGGGACTCATTTGTACCTCTGATTTCTGCAAATTTGCAGAGATTTAAGGGTATAATAGTCTCCCTAAAATGGGAAATCTGTAAAAATCTTTAACCCTTAGGGCTACATTGGTAAAAGACCCATAAAAGGAATCTTTGGAACCTTCCAGCACATGCTGGAAGGGTTTCTGGTAACAGAATTAGGGACTAAAGTGTGCATTGGGTAATTTTAAGAGGGGAGAGTTGGGATTTTACCCCATACTTTCTCCCCAAGTTTCAGCCATTTGCCCAACTATAAATACATCCTAAAAAGGGGCTGATGGGGGGGTTCCGAAATTTTGAAGTCTGAAATTCATTTTTAGGCTGGCTTTTGGAAGATAAAAGTTTCAGAGTAAAAATAGCAATAGGACAGTAGTGTTTCTGGTATTTTTGAGCGAGAATTTAAGTTAATTTCTTCTGGTTTTCGGGGTTCCTTGCTCCAAACTGATCTGGATTTCTATTGGCCTTTGCTGTGGGATTTCTATTTGCTGTTTGGCTGTGGTGTTCTGTTTTCGTGGATCTTCTACCACTGTTGCATTGCTGTTGAGTCTATTGCTGATTATTTGCTTCCATTCCCCCTAGAACTCATCGGCTTTCTCTATTTTTGATTCAGGTACACTACTCTTTCATTTGAAGCTGTAATCCCGAGTTGATTGAATAAGAATGAAGATTCAGTCCTTTATATTATGCTGTTATGTTGTTTTGTAGTTTAATGTTACTAGTTTAAGATTTATAGCTCATTTATTGTAGTATATAGTAGCTGAAAAACAGAAAACCAGACAGAAATATTGTAATAACTAGTAGTATAGTAGCAGTAGTGCATCACTTAGCTTAATTAGGTAATAGATCTTAAAACATGGGTTAGTTAATAATAATTTCAAAACCGGTTGGTCACTCACTCACAGTAGATTCATAAGTCTTAATCACATATCAGATGTCATTTAAACATAGATAAGCTTAAAAATAGGGGATGCTAGATCAAATAGTGATTCAATCATGATTTAGGCTAATAATCTGATGATAAAACAAGTCACAATGAAATCAGTAGCATAATTATACATAAGTCTCTGAGTTATTCATTTACGGGTATTGATACAATTTAACTAGAACCATACTTGTAATGTAAACATGCTTAGCATATAATGAAACTAGTAATGTAATTATGAGTAGTTAATCAGTTACTTCAGATCCATAGTTAATTAGCTTAATCATTCTTTAAGTTTTCTTATGTAATCAAATCGTCTTCTCAGATTAGGTATTAACCTCAAACGCTAGTGTAAGAAGAAGAAGCAGTCTATTAGTTCTAGTTTATGGTAACAAATAATTTGATTTATAGCTGATGTCTGATGAATTGATGTATTGATTTCCCTTACTGAATAAATAAAAATGCCTTCTGCTTCAAATGTATATCTCTGTTCTTTTACTTCAATCATTACCATTGTTATTTAGTTTGGGCCCAGTGTATGTTATGGGCTTGAATCGCTATATGAAGCTAACGAGGGGGGCGAGCAGAAGTCCAAAAATAGCCTGGGTCTCGAATACCTGGGCAGTTCGAACGTGTGTTTAATGAAGAGAAGACCAGGCCCCGTTGAATAATAGAAACCTGACGGGCCTGGAATGCCTAGTATCAAGCACGACTAAGGAAAAAACACAAATAGAAAAACATAGTATACACCTTTTAGGGTTGAGACATTAAAATTAAATTGGGATGAGCCTCGCCCACCGTTAAACAAGCGGGCCCCCTTTTAGTAATGGCTTAATACAATTAGACTCGGGAAGACTACTAGTTAATTCCATAGTCTTACCGAAAACAATTAAAAGCCGATAGACTACTTTAGGGCACGATTTTAATATACCTTCCATTGAATGAGTGTGCACTTGGTGCGACTCAAATCCAAATCTCGGCAAAGCCGAAATACACCAAAAGTCATAGGCGTACTGGTTGCGGTATGACTCGAGGCGTGTTTCCGCAATGCCGCAAAATACTACTTAATGTAAAAAGTACTATATATTGTTAAAATCTGTGATTAAGTCAAACAAGATTCGGGAATGACAATTGAGCGACCGTGCTAAAACCACGGAACCCGAGAATGCCTAACACCTTCTCCCGGGTTAACAGAGTTCCTTATCCGGATCTTTGCTTCGCAGACATTTTTAAGAGTCAAATTCCTCGGATTCGGGACTAACCGGTGACTTGGGACACCATTATCTTTCTCAAGTGGCGACTCTGATTAATCTCAATGAAATCCTGAACCGATTGTCCTTTAATTGGAAAAACTCCTTCCTCTACGTTATTTTATCCGTTTCAGATATCTGAGCGTCAGGGTATACCCTACAAGCGTATTTATATGCTTATTTCCCAAAGTGGGGTAGTAAAAAGGGAGGTGTGACAGATTATTCTTGCTATCACAATGTAAGTTTATACTACTTACATTGTGAATATTTTTGTGCAATTCACATTTTCCTGAGTTTCATTATTCTGTTATTGTGTCATCTAGTAAATAAACATTTATTTGAGCTGATAACAGAGGAGTCGAGTCGAATAGAAAGTGAGACCTCAGAGTTGAATCGGTTATGTTCATCTGATCGTAACAAGCTGTGTGCATCGTAGTATTATTCTTATCTTTTATCTTATTTTTTATTGTAATTTTTATTTACTCTTTAAGGTTATGACACCTAGTAAGTAATGCATGCAGCTTGTTGATAATAGGCTCAATGAAGCCTACTTAATTGGAGTGCAAAAGTTTTTGGATTATGCTTTTTAGAAAACAGGAGAAGAATATGAAATACGATGTCCATGTGTCAAATGTTGTAATACAACTTTAGGACTTGTAAGAAATTGAGACACATTTGAACGTATATGGAATAATTCGAAATTATAATGGAGAAAATTTAGGTGAGCCACTGTCAGAATCAGAAGATTAAGATGGTGATGAACTACAAAAATGTGAAAGTGAAGATGAAGTACAAGAATTGTTGAGAGATCTGTATCCTAATATTGATGGAAAAACTGTGCACAATGATTGTGATGAATTAATTGAAGAGGAACCAAATATTGAACCAAAAATATTTTACAGGCTATTGAATGATTTCGAGCAGCCACTGTACCAAAATTCAAAAGCTTCAAAGCTTTCCTCTTTGATTAAATTGCTTCACATCAAATGTATGGGTTATTGGAGTAATGATTTGTTTACAATGTTATTGAAAATGTTAAAAGAGAAGTTGTTGCCTGATGGTGCTAATTTACCCAAATCGTATTATGAGGAAAAGAAGATAATTCAAGACCTTGGCCTTTCCTACAATAAGATTGATGCTTGTACTAATGATTGCATGTTATAATGGAAGAAGGATAGTTTACTTGGCTCTTGCAAAGTTTGTGGTGCGTCTAGATGGAAAATAGATAGACATAACGGGGAAACAAAGAATAAAAAAGGTAAGAAGATAGCATCAAAGACTTTAGCGTTTTTCCATTAAAGCCTAGGCTTCAGAGATTGTTTATGTCTAAAAGGACATCTACTTTAATGACATGCCATAAGGATAAAAGAGTTGATGATGAAATAATGAGGCATCCATTCGATTCAATGGCGTGGAAGTCGTGTGATGAACTTCATCATTCATTTGCAGTTGAGCCACGTAATGTCAGGCTTGGATTTGCTAGTGATGGATTTCAGCCATTTCGAAATTCAAAAACCTCATATAGTATTTGGCTTGTGGTTCTTTTTCCTTATAATTTACCACATTGGTTGTGTATGAAACAAGAAAATTTTATTTTGTAAATGCTTATTCCAGGTCCAGATAGTCAAGGAGAAGCAATTGATATATATCTTCAACTATTAATAGAGGAGTTGAAGGAGTTGTGGGAAGTTGGCATTGAGACCTTCGATGCATCATCTAAATTTTTTTTTAAGTTGCATGCTTCTTTGTTATGGAGCATCAATGACTTTCTAGCCTATGGAAATTTATTTGGATGGTGTACAAAAGGAAAACTGGCATGCCTATGCATCAATAAAGACACATCCTCAATTCGATTAGCAAATAGTAAGATGGAATGTTTTATAGGTCATCAACACTACCTTTCTCTTAGCCACAAATGGGGGAATGACAAAGATTTATTTGATTGTATAAAAGAGAAAAAGCTCCCACCAAAAATGCATTCCAGTATTGATATTCTTAATCATGTGCAATATCTTGAAGGGATACAGTAAACAAAGGATCCAAAGAAAAGGAAGAAGATATCACATGAAAATCGAAAGGGTAATTGGAACAAAAAATGTATCTTTTTTGAACTTCCATATTGGAAGTCTCCCTTGTTGCGACATAATTTGGATGTTATGCATATTGAAAAAAATATATGTGATAATATTATGGGAACCATCATGAATGTCAAAGGAAAGACCAAGGATATAATTAAAACACGATTAGACTTGCAAGACATGAATATTAGGCCGGAATTGCACCCCATCCGAAGAGGGGAGCAAGTTGAAGTTCGAACTGCATGCTACACATTGCCTCCCGAAAGTAAGCACAAATTATGCCAACTCCTAAACAATTTGAAGGTTCCTGATGGGTTTTCATCTAATATTTCTCAATGTGTGAACCTAAAAGATCACAAGATATCTGGGTTGAAAAGTCATGATTTCCATGTTCTTCTACAACATATACTCCCTCTTGCACTTCGTGGTATGTTGTCCGAAAAAGTGTGTGAACCACTAATTGAGTCATCTTTGTTCTTTAATGTGCTTGGATCAAAGGAGTTAAGGGTTGATGACTTTAAACAAATTGAAGCACAAATTCCCATAATGCTTTGCAAGTTAGAAAAGGTTTTCCCTCCTTCATTTATTGATGTTATGGTGCACTTGCCTATTCATTTAGCTAGTGAAGCTGAGATTGCTGGACCTATTCATTATTAGGGGATGTATCCTGTGGAACGATGGTTATATTTTTTGAAATCTTTGATTTGTAATGTGGCGCGTTCAGAAGGCTCTATTGCAGAGGGCTACATTGCAAATGAATTTATGACCATATGTTCACGGTATCTGCATACGATCGACACAAAATTTAATCAACCTGAATGGAATTATGACATCGGTTGGAAAATTCTAATGGAGGTTTATCTATTTTCTATCAACCTGGAAGTACTCTGGTAGCTAAAGAACAATGTGATATTGAAGCAAATGAATTGGAACAAGTGCATATATACATACTGAAGAATTGCGATGAAGTCATACCATATCTCGAGTAAGGAGATTCTTTCATATCGTCTCATTTTTCTTATTTCCATTATGGTAACTTTTTTATATGACATTTATGGTTCACTTCAAATTTGTAGAGAGTTTGCACAAACACATGTGCATACTGTGCAACACTTGTCTGATGCATAATGTAACCGACAATTTATTGGATGGTTTAAAGTTAGGGTGAGTAATATATAAAAATCAAATTTTAAATTTTAATGTTGTATTACTAATTCTAAATTATTCAACTTAATCTTATTGATAGGTTGCACAATTTCATAAAGGATATGATAGTCGGATCATAGAGGATCTGCTCTCATTTTCACGTGGTCCCAATATACGGCACATTTTAATGGTTACATTGTTAATGGATATATATTGCATGTATAAGACAATGATAAAAATTTAAGGACTCAAAATTGTGGTGTTTTTGTAGTTGGCGAGAATGATAAAGATAGCGTGAACGTTGATTACTATGGAATTTTAATAGCTGTGACTGAATTGCAATTTCTTATGGATAGAAGAGTGATTTTATTTTGATGCAATTGGTTTGATGTGTATGATAAAATAAAGGGAATTAAAGAGATGAGTATGACTTTGTGAGTGTTAATCTGGGGAGATTTTTGAAAACAAATTAGCCTTTTATTTTAGCGGAGCAAGCATCTCAAGTGTTTTATGTTATTGATAACTCCAACAAAGGTTGGCATGTAGTGAGGAAGACTCAACCTCATGATTCCTATGAAACAGTAAAACAAATGGATGATAATATTGTAGACTTAGGAAATCCTTCACAAAAGAAATGAAAAAAAAAACCGATGAGGTGAAGTAACTATTTATGAATTTGTATATTCATTGTTACATATACTGATGGCATGATTTCTTTCAATACTATATTGTCACACATTGTCTAACTATTTTTTACTTTTGGCTCTTTGGAGGTTCAATACGAAACCATCAAAGACTAAAAATAAGGTGCAATCAACTATGAAGAGTACAACCAAATATACGTTCGTCCCACGGGTGCTATAAGAAAGGGACAAGGACGAGGACGAGGGCTTAGATCTTAGGCTGAGAAAAAGAATATGCCAATTAAGAATTTATTTCTTCAATCCAGTAATCTTGTTAAGCAATACATCCAAACAAGTGAAAAACGTAAGATATTTAAAATCTACTATTTTTAATATGTACAACTAAATTTTAATGTTTAAATATTAGCAATACGATTTTGTTTCGCCGGGTTCTATTGGGAAGGGACAAGGACAAGGGCTTAAAAGTTCTACCATGCCTGCTAGTCAAGAAACGGGAATGGTACACAAAAACTCTATCATTCCTGAGAAAGAGTATATGCAAATTGATATTCCATTGCCTCCATCTACTGATCAAGTTAAGCAATATACCCAAAAAGTTGAAACAAGTAATTTTTTCCAAATCTTTGGTAATTTTAATAGCATATATTGCTTAAATAAAATGGCAAAATGATTCACTTCCAAGCAACGGTTGTAGTCAATATAATCCGGTCAATTAAGTCCAGAGTCAATCCCACGGGGAATTAACCTATCAAGTGCAACTTCTAAAACCCAATAACACTTCTGAAGTAGCTTTCCAAACTTTGAGTATATTTTTGTGGATGTTTTCTAACAACTAACTTTTGCAAAAATTAAAGACTTCAATAAAAGAATTGAATGTTGGGTAAAGGATAATGACAAAGACTAAGGTATTAATTTCCCCTATTGATCGAATCCCTTATGTTTATGCTCATACAAAATTGTCAATACTATTCTATCAATGATGAACGCTATTTTTACCGTAATTCTCTCCCGAGCAACTAAATAATTTACTAGTGTACTCTCCCGAGCTACCCTAGCTAGCTTTAATTTGAATGGTTCAATTTAGATTACACCCAAGGTTTTGTTATTCCTAACCCCACCTTTACGCCTACAATTGTAGATTCCTCCAATAATCTAGATGTGGTGTTGCTCAACAATTTACCTAAATATACACTCTTTTCCAAGTTATGCACACTAAATACGCACAGTTAATTGAGATCTCTATCAATTAACTACAACAAGAACGAAGTTGAACAAATAGAAATCTAGCTAACAATTTCTAATCGCATAACCTAGAAGTTCATCACTCAATAGGTTCCATCAAAACCTTAGAGAAAGAATTAGATACTCATAATCAAAGAAACAAGATTAATAATTGAATTCATAATCAAAGATTCAATGTAAAAAAAAATGTTTAGAGAGTTCCCTCTTGCTAGTTTTCTTGCAAAAGTAGTGAATAATACAATACTTTCCTCTCTTGGGTGAATCCTATAATTATATAGAGGGTCTAGGTTACAAAAATTACATATTGACAAGTTTATCCTTTAGAAATTCGGCGTCGCCCGCGGTTCGTACGCGGTCACGGATGGACCGCAAAAAATCAAATCCTCTGAATCTGTTGAGGTTCTGCGAGCCCCTTCAACCGCGGTTCGTCTGCGGTCGTGTATGGACAGCGGATGAATAGTGTCGCAGATTCTTCTTCCTATTTTTTAGTGCAAACTTCACTGTTGCTCTACACTTGGCCTTTTTACCATCTTATGACTCCAAAGTTTCTCTTTTAGTCTCCAATGGCTCATGTGTACCTATAACACACCAAAAACACTAATAAAAGCATTTTGTCATCATAAACAATATCAAATCAACAATAAAGCGTGATTATATATGGCATATCTATAGTCAAATTCACCTATTATCAATACCCCACACTTCAACTTTTGCTCGTCCTCGAGCAACCTTAATCACACTTTAGGCCAATTTTATTAATGGCCCCCCCAAAATATGTCACAAAAGCTATCTTTCATGATTAACCTAAGACATGCACAATCTTTACCTAACCGTAAACTCAGATGCCAGCATATTATTGCTTACTCTAGTTACTTTCACATACTTGCACACTTACCTTTTCCTTCCTGAGTTACATGCCCTCACACAATTTTTTGAGAGAAGTTCCCACACATAAGCAATTTAGAACATGGAGCTTATAGAAATAGGAAAAATTCAGTCACTCTCGACAAAGAACATTCATATGTATACAGACACACCATAGTCTTGCCCCTAGTGTAATACTTCACTAATCGAGTTATTCAATCACAGATCAAGAGGTCTTTACGGGTTGTAATGTTGGCTATGGTACGGGTAGGATACTTTTGGTTATAGTGGCTAACCTCCCTAAGCACTTTCTTTCTTTTTTTCACAACTTCATACAGACACACCATAGGCTTGCCTCACTAATCGAGCTATTCAATCACAGATCAAGAGGTCTTTATGGGTTGTAATGTTGGCTATGGTACGGGTAGGATACTTTTGGTTATAGTGGCTAACCTCCCTAAGCACTTTCTTTCTTTTTTTCACAACTTCCCTTTTAGCTTTCTCCCTTATGTTTCCCCTAAACATTACTTCACCTTTATTTACTTTTAATCCCCCAATTTTGTTTTGTTGGTGTAACTGGTCTTTCTATTTTACATATTTTCTTCAAAGCTTGTAGCATTTACAATATTTTTCCAGTTCACCATTCTTTTATCATTCATTCTTGATTTTCCCTTTTTCAACTTGCCTTCACACCACACTTAGACTTTTGCATATTCATTACAACACAAGTGCTTCTAGTAGGTAAAGTAGAACAATATATGATTTCGATTTTTCATGAATATTCAAGGGTTATCAAAGAATAGGCTTTAAGCTCAAAGGGGTTAACTAGCATATTATGTACAGGTGAATTCATGTCTTATTGTTTTATGGGGTTACACAAAGAAATGCCTCTATCATCTCTACAACCAAACAACTTCTATTTCGCTTTGCAAACACACAGGGCAAGTTCTAGGTATCATGTACAACATAGAATGTAAGTAAATACTCACACACACTTAACATGCAACTCATTTAGAATCAGGTTCATCTACAGAGTCCTATCAATGTTCAAGCAAGCTGTATTGTGCAATTTAAGGCATATCGTAGAATTACAGCCAAGATTAGATAATTCATTATCAGGTTCATTTTAGTTTTGCTAATGTGCATACTTGGGGTTACATATTAACCTTTGCCCTCTAATCGTAAAAAGAAAAATCTACCTAACCTGGTTTAATAAAAACACTTGGAAAAGAACTGTGGTCAAAAGAAAAATCAAGGGGGAGGTGATACACTACCTAGAAAAAGAACATAAAAGAAAGAAAAATTCCTACATGGACTTCTTCACTCAATAGTACTTATCCATATAGTCCGTCATCAGGAAGAGTCCTCTACTCAATTTTTTTTTATTCCGACTTAGACCATTAAGAAACCCATCGCCAAGTGTCCATCATCGGGCCAAGCCAGCTAATATGATTTACAACTACAACTACTATGTACAACATATACAAGATAAGTTTCCCACCCCAAAACTTAAAATTATATCATGTCCTCATGCCATAATAATACAATTATAGCTCAGAAGGGTGAGAAAACTTACCTGTGACTCACTCAGAGTCGGAGACGGTGGCGGGGTCGACATTACACGCTCGAACCAGTGCTCGAAACCATGCCATGAACCTGTTTTTAGTCCTAGCTTGCCTTTGGGACATCGCATCCATGCACGTGTGTAAACCATCCACTAAGGTGCGTAAATCCGCAACCTCCTCCTCCATAAACCTAAGCATAGGTCTAGTGGACTCGAACCTATATATGCCCGCTCAATAAGGAGCGTTCCTAGAAGGTCCGGCGGAGTCCGTGGAATGCCGGGACTGAACAACTAGCACAGGGTCATCCTCAGCATCTAGATCTACTGGGTCATTGCCTCTACCCACCAAGATGTGAGAGGCTTTGAATAGAGCTTTTAGAGGATGCTCACAATCTGTAGGTAGTACCGGAGTACGGTGGCCGAGGCACACATCAGTGAAAAGAGACAGGAAGTAGAATCCCTTAGATTTGAGGGGTCCCCTCAGCACCATCTCGTCACCTATCACATGGGCAATGTCAATGTCCCGCTTGGTGAAAAAGCTCCATGTCAGCAATGCCCTATCAAAGTTCACATCTGTTGTGTTGCTTGAGGGCAGAAGCCGGTTACATATAATCGTGAACCAGCACTTAGTAGTATGGGTGAAGCTGTTAGATAGTGTATTTTGTCTTATCCATACTAGATGACCATTGACGTATAAGGCCTCAATCAAGGTGTCCCAAGTGACACCAGGCCTATCGTGGTAAAAGTCCACATCACCAGAAAAGAGGGCAGTCTAAGAGCCTGCCTAATAGTTTGTACATGAGCATAGACATACTTACCTCGGATGAAGACTTCTTTGGTAATTCTGTAGGGTGCGTTCGCATAGAACTCCCTGACTAGCATTTTGTTGATGAGGGTCGGTTCATCGAACAGGAACTCCATCTCTCAGAGCCGGATCTCCTTGTACATATCGGGCTTCTCAGCCCGAATAGCTATCCTGTCGATTTTGACTTAGCGCATTTTAAGGCTTGCTAGACCTTGTAGCTTCTTCTAACCGAAGTTCCACCTTCTCATCGATGTCATCCATGCCAACAAATAATTTCAATCGCTGTCCATTTTCTTTGAATGTGTGTGAGCCATCAATAGTTTGTATTTCCACAGCGCCCGATTGTACACAGAAAGGGCCTGACTACCTTGATTTTAGTTTGCCCGGGAACAACCATAATCTTGAATTATATAAAAGTACCTTGTCCCCGGGTTTGAAGTTACGCTCTATGATATTCTGGTCATTAAGCCACTTCATCCTCTCTTTGTATAATCTTGTGCTTTCGAAGGCCAGATACCAAAATTCTTCCATCTCATGCAACCCGGTGACTTTAGATTTTCCCGCTTCATCCCAGCTGAGATTTAATTATTTCAGCGCCCACCATGCTTTGTGTTCTAGTTCCACAGGTAGATGACAGGCTTTCCTAAACACCAATTTGTATGGTGACATGCCGATTGGTGTCTTGAATGCAGTCCTATGTGCCCATAATTCATCATCGAGCTTCCTGGACTAGTTGGTCCCCGTGGCATTCACTATTTTGTCAATACACTCTTTATCTCCCTATTGGAGACCTCAACTTGCCCGTTGGTCTGCGGGTGATATGGCATAGCCACCTGGTATTTCACATCATATTTGGCCAACAATTTCTCTAATGCCCAGTTGTAAAAATGAGCACCCCCATCACTAATGATTGCCCTTGGTGTCCCAAAAATGGGTGAATATGTTCTTCTTCAGAAATCCCACCACCACCTTAGCATCATCGGTGGGAAATGCTACCGCTTCCACCCATTTGGATACATAGTCTACCGCAACAAGGATATACTTATTGTCGTATGATTTGACAAAGGGACCCATGAAGTCAATTCCCCAGATGTCAAACACTTCCACTTGTTGAATTGGGTTCATCAGCATCTTATGATGCCAGGAAATATTCCCGGTACATTGACATTCGTTGCATCCTTTCATCCACAAGTGTGAATCTTAAAAGACCGTTGGCCAGTAGAAGCTGGCCTCAAGTATCTTGGCATCTGTTCGTACTCCTCCAAAGTGGCCAGCATATGCAGAAGCATACAACACCTGCAAAACAAAAGATTGTTTGATCTCGGGGATTCATCTCCGGATCATGTTATCGAGGCATATCCTAAACAAATAGGGTTCATCCCATTAATAAAGCTGCCTTTCATGAAAAAATATTTTCCTCTAGACCGATGATAGGTCATGAGGAACAATTCCACTGGCTAGGTAATTTGGATAATCTACATACCATGGTGCTTCAAGGAGAGTGGTAGTGAGCAGCTGCTTGTCTGGAAAGGTTTCCAAAATTTCTCCACTCTCTTTGACAATTTCAGCTCCTTCAAGTCGTGAAAAATGATGAGCGACTTGATTTTAAGTGCTCTTCCGGTCACAGATTTCAAGGTCGAACTCTTGTAGAAGCAGCACCCAACAAATTAGGTGCAGCTTAGAGTCCTTTTTATCAATTAACTACCTTAAGGCTGCATGGTGAGTGTATAGTATTACCTTAGATCCTATGAGATTCGACCTGAATTTGTCGAATGCGAACACTACCGCCAGCATCTCCTTTTCCGTCACTTTGTAGTTCAGCTGTGCTCCACTTACTATTCTACTAGCATAGTAGATTGGATGCATCAGCTTGTCTTTCCTTTGGCCAAGCACTCCCCCCGCTGCGTAATCACTTGCATCGCACATTAGCTCAAAAGGTTGCTCGCAGTTTGGGGCAATAATGATGGTGATATGACCAACCTCTTCTTCAGCTCCTCAAATGCAATCTTGCACTCATCAGAAAAAAAAAAGGGTGATCTTTTTCAAGTAACTTACAGAGAGGGTTTCGGATTTTGGAGAAGTCTTTAATGAAACTCCGATAAAAAGCGGCATGTCCAAGAAAGCTTCTAATGGCCTTGACGGATGTTGGTGGAGGCATCTTTACAATGACATCCACTTTAGCTCGGTCTACCTCAATACCTTTGCTCGAAACTCGATGCCCCAAAACTATACCTTCTTGTACCATAAAATGGCGTTTCTCCCAGTTTAGCACTAAGTTTGTCTCCATGCACCGCTTCAGTACTCTTGTCAGATTGAATAGGCATTCATCGAATGAATTCCCTACCACTGAGAAATCATCCATGAACACCACCATAATATCTTCCACCATGTCGGTAAATATAGACATCATGCACTTGTGGAATGTGGCAGGTGCATTGCATAGTCCGAATGGCATCCTCTTAAAGGGAAAAATGCAATATGGGCATGTGAAGGAGGTCTTCTCTCTATCCTCGGTGGCTATTGGAATTTTATTGTACCTCGAATACCCATACAGGAAGCAAATGTGTGACCTCCCTACCAACCTGTCAACCATCTGATTAATGAAGGGAAGTAGGAAGTGTTTCTTGCGGGTGGCTAGATTAAGCTTCCTATAATACATGCATATTCTCCACCCGGTGATAGTTCCTGTTGAGATCAATTCATTGTTCTTGTTTTTCACCGCCGTCATGCCACCTTTCTTTGGCACACATTGAACTGGGCTAACCCTGCTACTATTAGAGATTGGGAAAATAATTCTCGTCTCTAGCCACTTTATTACCTCTTTCTTCACCACTTCCTTCATGTTTGGGTTCAGCCTTATTTGATGTTCCCTGGAAGGTTTGTGCCCCTCTTCCAGGATAATATTATGCATGCAGTACGCGGGGCTGATCCCTTTTATGTCTGCCATGGTCCACCCAATGGTAGTTTTACATTCTTTAAGTACCTGTATAAGCTTTTGAGGCTACACATCTAGCAAACCAGATGAGATAATAACAGGTAAAGTGGAGGTAGGGCCTAGAAATTCATACATGACATGAGATGGTAGTGGTTTAAGCTCCAGCTTTGGTGGCTCTTCTATGGATGGTTTTTCTGGAGGGGTCTCTCTCTTCTCTAAATATAGAGGTTCAAACTCCAACTCTCTATCCCAAAACCCCTTACCTTCCAAAGATAGCACCCACTCTACCACGCTTTCACCATTTACCTCTTCTAAGATCATCACGCATGCCGGAAACGGATCTTCAGTAGTCAATTCAACATCATGTGTCTTCACTATCACATCTACCGCATCAATGAGAGAGCAATTCACAAACTCACTAGGGCGCCTCATGGATTTTTACACATTGAATATGATCTCCTCTTCATTCAACCTCATCTTGAGTTCCCCAGTCCCACAATCAATCAATGGTCTCCCTGTGGCTAGGAATTGTCTTCCTAAGATTATAGGAATTTCCTCTTCCACCTTGCAGTTAAGAATAACAAAATTGGCGGGAAACACAAACATCCCCACCTAGATGAGCACATCTTCCAATATACCAAATGGACCCTTAACCGACCTGTCAGCAAGTTGTAATAACATGGACGTAGGCATGGCTCTCCTGATGCCCAGCCTCTTATAAATCACCAAGGGAATAAGATATATGCTTGCCGCCAAATCACACATTGCCTTCGCAAAGGCAAAGTTTCCTATAGTGCATGGAATGGTGAAGCTACCTAGGTCAGATAGCTTCTCAGCAATGGGTTTAGAAACCACTGCACTACAAGTCTGAGTAAGAGTCACTGTGGCCAAGTCTTAGAAATCAAATTCCGTGACATCAAATCTTTTATCATCTCAGCATACCTAGGCATTTCTTTCAAAGCTTCATTTAATGGAATATTTACCTGGATTTGTTTGAGAATATCAAAGAACCTTTTGCATTGCTCCTCTTTCTAGTGCTTGGCCAACCTTTGGGGGGAAGGGTGCTAAAGGCCTCTTCTTCCCAATCACTTGGGACTTTTCTTTCTCCATCACTTGCTCCACAATCGGATGCTCTATCGGTTCAGCTGCTTTCTCCGTTCCCTGCTGTACATTATTATTTTCAGCTACTGGCTGGACTATAACCTCTGTCAACCCAGTAGACTCCTCCAATTCAATGGGTACTGGAGTGAGTGTCTCAGCCTGCAAATTGCTTTTCTCTCTTTCTTGCTCAGTATCAAGATCTCTTCCACTTCTCAGATTAACTTCCATCAGCTGCTTTGGGACTTGATCCTTTGGGTTTGTTTGTGTATCTGTAGGTAATGTCCCTTGAGGACGATTGTTAAGTAACATAGCAATCTGGCCCACCTATACATCAATATTCTCTATAGCTACATCATGTGCATCAATCCTTTCATTGGTTTTAGCATGTGATCCAATTACCTGTTGTGTCATAACTTTCAATTCTGCGAACCCATCGTCATGTCTTCCACGATGTTGTGGTGGAGGTGGATGATACCCCTGATGCTGTTTGTTGAAATTCTGAGGTCTAGGATATGGAGCCATGTTGTTTGGTAGCCTCATACCCGCTACATTATACTGTAGTTGAGGAGGCCCGTACTGCTGTGGAGCCTGCTCACCCCAACTCTGGTTACCCTGTCGCTGCCCTCTATAATTAGCCACATAATTCACGTCTTCATGCTAATGATGATGTTCTTGGTCTGCAGCCCCTAGATTACCTATGGGTTGGCTAATGCAAGATGTGGATAAACCACCATTGGTAGTGTCTACAATATGAACTTGCTGCTTGACCCCAGATTCTTCCACCATCTTCGTCAGGATGCTCATTTGTGTTAGTAGAGTTGCCATGTTCTCCTCCATAGTGTTGGAAGGATTTATAGGTATAGAGTGTACCACTGCAGTAATACGAGCATTCCTGGTAATCCACCCAGAGTTTATAGCCGTCTTGTCAAGGAAATTCTGTCCTTCTTTCCAGGTCTTGCTCAGAAAAACCCCACCTGCTGAGGCATCTACTATATTATTCATACTATCTAAATGCCCCGTGTATAACCTTTGACCCAACATCTGTTTAGAAACCCCATGGTGAGGACACATAACCAGCATACCTTTGAATCTGTCAGAAGTTTCATGTAATGTCTCCATTGGTTTCTGCTTGAAGCTCACAAACTCATCAATTTGATGAGCTGTCTTGTTAGGTGGATGATACTTGTTGTGGAATTGCTTGACTAACTCATCCTATATTGCAATAGAGTTTATAGGGAGTGAGTTTAGCCATACCTGCGTAGCCCTTGTAACTGAGGACGGAACTGATGGCTTCCGGTGTCACATTTGGTTGCTTATGTGTCTTGCATATATCATCAGGTGTTGTTGTGGGTCTTCAACCTGAGTCCCAGAGAATAATCCCTTGTTTTGCAAAAAATGTAGCATGTTGTTAGTAATCTAGAAATTCTCAGCTTGAATTGCTGGCACAAAAATGGCAGTTGCCAAATTATCCAATGTTGGTTGTGCCCAAACATATAGTGCACCTTCCTGCTCCTCCTGTGCCTCCTGTGCATTCAACCCAGCTTGCTGGTTTGGGTCGTTCACGTCACCCGGGTCAAAATCTAGTTTAATTGGTTGCTGAGACTACTGAAGTTGTCTGATTCCCTGTTATTTGCCCGAAACGTTTCCTCTGGGTCTGAGAGTCCTTCAATTAGTTCTCCAGTCCTTGCAGATTTCCTAGGCATGCACCTGAGTACCCAATTCAATAACCGTAAAAAATTTCAATGTAAAGTGTATAAAGTACCTGACTACACAAGAATCTTTTAGTTCTGTCAATGGCAATTGATAATTCTGTCAATTCCCCAGCAACGACGCCAAAAATTGATTCACGTCCAAGCAACGGTCGTAGTCAATATAATCCGGTCAATTAAGTCCAGCGTCGATCCCACAGGGAATCAACCTATCAACTACAACTTCCAAAACCCAATAACACTTCTGAAGTAGCTTCCCAAACTTCGAGTATATTTTTGTGGATGTTTTCTAAGAACTATCATTTGCAAGAATTAAAGAATTCAATGAAAGAATTGAATGTTGGGTAAAGAATAAAGAGAAACACTAAGGTATTGATTTCCCCTATTGATGGAATCCTTTCTGTTTATGCTGATACAAATTGTTAATATTATTCTATCAATCACGAACGCTATTTTTACCGTAATTCTCTCCTGATCAACTACAATAATTTACTAGTGTACTCTCCCGAGCTACCCTAGCTAGCTTTAATTTGAATGGTTCACATTAGATTGCACCCAAGGTTTCATTATTCCTAACCCCATTTTTACGCTTAAAATTACAGATTCCTCCAATAATCTAGGTGTGGTGTTGTTCAACAATTTACCTAAATATGCACTCTTTTCCAAGTTATGCACACTAAATAGGCACAGCTAATTGAGAGCTTTATCAATTAACTACAACAAGAATGAAGTTGAAGAAATAGAAATCTAGCTAACAATTTGTAATAGCATAACCTAGAAGTTCATTACTCAATAGGTTCCATCAAAACCTTAGATAAAGAATTAGCTACTCATAATCAAAGAAACAAGAATAATAATTGAATTCATAATCAAAGATTCAATGTAAAAAAAAAATGTTCAAAGAGTTCTCCCTTACTAGTTTTCTTGCAAAAGTAGTGAATAATACAATACTTGCCTCTCTTCGGTGAATCCTATAATTATATAGATGGTTTAGTTATAAAAATTACATATTGACAATTTTATCTTTCAGAATTCGGCGTCGCCCACGGTCTGTCCGCGATCGTGGATGGACCGTGGAAAATCAAGTCCTCTAAATATGTTGAGGTTCCGTGAGCCCCTTAAATTGCGATTCATCTGCGGTCGCGGATGGACCGCAGATGAACAGTGTCGCATATTCTTCTTAATATTTTTTAATGCAAACTTCACTCTTCCTCTACACTTGACCTTTTTACCATCTTATGACTCGAAAATTGCTCTTTTAGTCTCCAATGACTCATGTGTACCTATAACACACCAAAAACACTAATAAAAGTATTTTGTCATCATAAACAATATCAAATCAACAATAAAACGTGATTATTTAGGGCATAATTATAGTCAAATTCACCTATTATCACAAACTAAAATGGTTTTTTGATCTAGGTTCCATAGGGAATGAACGGGAGCAAACTCCTAGATCCTTGTGCTCATGTTTAGGAATTTCTAAAAGCACAAGATCGAATTTTACCATGTGTTATAATAAATAAATGCAAACAATAGACAAAGAATCCTTGGTTGTTGAAAAAGAGCATATGAAAACCAAGGTCTTAGTGCCTCCACCTATTGATGAATTTATGAAACACTCCCAAGCAATTGAAGCAGGTATGATATTTTGAATAGTGTTGTTATTAATTTGTAGAACTGAATTTAATTTCTATAGTTTTTAACAAATTATGCAGCCATAGGTTCTTCATCTAATGATGTAAAGGTAAAAAAAGTTCTAGGGAAGAACAAGTGCAAAGAAGTCGCATCACTTGATGTCGGACAAAAGCTGAAAGTAACTTTTTACAATAATCGAACGGTTGGGACAAATAGCAAATTGTTTTCGAGGCACTTGGGAAGAATCGTTCGTGACCGTAATATGTGTCAATTGGGCGTATAATCGTGGAATGATATTAAGGAAGAAAAGTTGAATCACATGTGGGCAACTATTGAGGTAACAACTGTAGCCAAGAGTATAATTGTGCATTTTTATTCATTTAGCTCGACTGCCTTTGTATAGTGCACCTTGTTCTCCACGACAAAATATTTGTCTCTGTCATTTGTTCCATCTCTTATTGAATGTTTTGTATATAAGTAGTACTCCAATACTTAAGAACACACCTGTGAATATAGGAGTGAGGAGAATTATGAATTTTAGAACAGCAGACGCGCGCTTAAGAACACACATGTGGCCTCATTTCTTCTTGATTTGCAAGCTCTATATTATTAAAATTTAGGATGTTTACTATTTTCTAAATGTATTTCGAACATTGTTGAGTTTTCAAATGGCTAGGAAGTACAATAGAAAGTGACTTACTGAGGAGAATGATACTGGAAGCTGGCTTCTTTGAGTAGTATACCTACTCAAAGATTGCTCTGTCTTCTTCTCAGTACAACAGATGTGCTCTATTTTTTTCTCAGTGTTTAGTGCTCTATTTTCTGTCGAATTTAACTTTTCAGCAGTGTCGTCAAACGCGTGCTTTAGTATCCTTTTCAGTGCTCTATTTTCTTTAAATAATTTTTGATAGTAGAAGAGCCTAAAAACTCTCAAAGTTTTCCAGAGAAATAGTTACAAGCTAGATTAAGAACAGCTAGATTAGTCATATTCATCCAACAATCAGGAAGCTCTCTTGAGAATTGGTTGTCTGATAGGCCAAGGGAAGTGGATCCTGTTGTACTTCATCTTCACTTTAATTCTATACATCCTGGTTGGCTTCTTAGATATAGAGTCATCGCATTTTTAATTCTCTTGTTAATGTTAATCCTAAATGTTGTTGTTGATGGTATATCCAAGTGATTTTCTTTAACTGAAATGTAAGCTTATTTGATATGTATTGTTTGCTGAACAGGTGGACATTCACACTGATCACTATTTATTTCTACAGCCTGACTCGCTGTAATCCGTAGCTCCATCATCCAATCTCCTTACTCCCATAACTGAACTTGTGTATTCTTTTTGTTTCTCCACACTATTCTAATCATTTTCCCATATTGTTTAATTCTTTATATCGGGAGGTAAACGTGTCAGTGAGCTGACCTCCTCAAGAGAACCATTTCCAGCTCTTTCACCAATGCAGTTGACAATGACATCTACTGTTTTTGCCCCAGCACACACTCCCTGAAAATATTGTACACATGTACACTTCAATATTTCAACTTAAGTTGGTAAAAACCAAAGTTAGGCGAATTTAGTATATAGAGTAGTATATATTATGTACCAATTTTTTTCACCACACAAACACATATATATTGTCGGAGTTAGAAATGGAGTACATACGGCTAAGGTGTTGGCAGTAGCAAGGCCAAGATCATTATGACAGTAAACTGAAATGATTACATCTTGTATTCCTGGGGTATTGGCTTTTATGTTAGCAACTAATTGTCCAAATTCAGTGGGTAAATTGCATCCAACAATATCAGCTATGCAAATTTCTGTTGCACCATCTTTGATAACTTCTCCAACAACATAATAAAGAAATTTCGTAAACTCTATATCCCAGAAGCCAACCAGGTTGACCGTTTAGCTGATTATTGGAGAGGTCTATACTAGTTAAGCTTATGCTAAAATTGAACAACCAACTATATTTAGCTGGAAGAAAACTCATTACAACATAAATGAAGAACAGAAGGATAGTTTTGACTATTTTCTGTTGCCACAATTAAAGCCTAATAGTATCTTGCAATTTATTAACTCTACTCGCATTTAGATTATTGTAGTATAAATTTGAGAGCGTTGACATGAATGATCATCGTGATCATATCTTCATATGGATGAAAGAGTTATGGAACAAATGGAGAGGATATTTGCATGTAAAATATATGAAGGATAAGCCAATCCAATAGTCTCTTAAGAATATTCCAAATGGAGTAGACAAGAAAGAATGGGAGTGGTTAGTAAAGGAACATTTTTCTTCAGAAAGTTTTCAGGTATGCCTAGTGATTTAATAATATATTTCGCTAAAGCATCTGCACCCTAATTCCCATCCCTGGCACTTCAGCTGAAAAGTTGATGTTTCAAGAGCTTATGTCTGGATCATTTCAGATATACATGAGGGCTGACATGAACTCTCGTCTAAGTTTCACTTATTTAAGTTATACTAATACTTATTTATGAAGCTATTTGTCACAAAGTTGTTATTATTCTTATCTTTGGATTCCATTATTTCCACTTGTACTTAAAATTGTAAGATGTATAATAGGTTATGTTAACTTCTAGTCATAAAGTTACTAGTAGTTTTGGCATTTGTTGTAATTGTCGCCTTATTTATTTTCCATTTCTACCTGATACAAGTTTGGAATGCAGTTTTCCTTTGTTTTTGAATTAAAAACATTCTACCTGTTACTATTTTAGCTCCTAAGACACTTTAATAGCGAGATGTTGCGTGTTTAAAATTTAAGAATGAACTCAATACCGCTTATTCAGTGCTTAAAAAGGCCTCTTAACGCAACACCTTTCTGGTCATGGTGTATTACTTCCAGTTTTCCTACAGTTTGATTCCTTTCTTTCTAGGAAGACAAGTGTTACGATGCGTTGGGCTTTATTATGCCAATGGTCACTATGTTGGTTACTATAATTCTTTAGGATAAGGTGGAGAATAAATGTAAATGAGCATTGTTATAAGCTTGCTCAACAAGTAATTTATCTCTTAGGCAGTTATAAATCCTTCCATCCTTTGTAGGGGCTCACAAGCGTTGAAGAATTTCTGGGACTGCTGGAAACTTCTATTGAGCATCTTTTACCATCTAAAAGTAGATAAAGGAGAAAAAAGATAATCAATAAAAAAGGGGATTGACTTCTTTTGTACCACAAATAAGTTACTGGTAAATGTTAGAATTACTTCCTGGTTTGGGCCAAAAAGCATTTAAGCAAGCTAGCATTTGGTAATTTTCTTCAACTGAAGGTCAGTTGTTCCGAGTTCATAGAGAGCATGTACGAGATGTCTTCTATGAAGATTATATTGGTATGATCTTTATGGAATAATAAATTTTAGTCTTGAATTTGCTGGAAATCATGTGCTATCATGAATCAGAAAACTACTAGTGATCGGGTGCATAACGAGGTCCTAAGGAAGTCGCAGTTGCCTCAGCAAATGCCATACTAAAGCTACATTAAATCAGAAACCTTGACCGAAACATGTCATTATATCTATGCTTATGACTAGATGTATTGCTTCTCCTATGTCTTTCCTTTCATAATAATCTCACAACTCAACTTATTCTTAGAAGGTCAACTTATTATTTAAGTTTATTAAATTTCTTATATTTATCCTTAATGTTTGACAAATATAGGCGAGAAGCAATAAAAATGTGGCTAATCGAGCTAAGTTGAATATGCTTCATCATATTGGTAGCAAGCCTATTTGTGAGATCATTTATCAAAAGGTATTATCATAAAATTTATATTTTTCTGATGAAAAATACTTACGAGCTGTTATTTGACATGTTTGCCTTTGATTTAAAGGGCGTAAAAGATGGCAACCCACCGGATTTGGCAACTATTTTCTTTGAGACCTATAAGAAAGATAACAAGCTTGTTGAACCTGAAGAAATTGAAAAAAAATGTATGTTTGGTAAATTGAATATGTAAATTACTTGAAATTATGGTGGATTCAGATTGTAAGTTTGTTTTTATATATTTTGTAGGTTCAAAACTAAGAAATAGTTCAAGCTGATCAATTTCTACCTACCATAGAGATTGTAGAAAAATGTTGTGGACCTCGAAGTTGTAGCCATGTGTTTGGAATTGGGGGTGGAGTGAAGCCGAAAGACTTGAAAGGTGGAACTTCTTCAAAGGCTGAATTATTGTCCGCGCTACGTTCAACTCGCGAAGAAAACAAATCTTTGAATGAGGAAAACAAATCCTTGAATGAGCATTTGTCTATCTTAGAATATGAGATGAAAGAAATGAGGAAAATGAGAGAGTACTTCACTGCTCAACAATCACATGTCACGCTTGCGACAACATCGCAACTGAATGACCACTGTTTTTGTCTGCTGACCAAGTTAGTCACTATGTGCCCAACTTTTTAATTTTTATTAAAGATTTGTGTATAGTCATTCTTGGCTGATGAACTCATAATTTGGTATATATTCCTTCTGATTTCTGGAACTCAAGATTTCTGGGTTAAGCATTAAATAGATCATGAGCTGGAAACATCTCTAAAGTTTGTTGTGTGCCATTTTTTTAAGTCAAAGGGTAGTAAATTTGTCACTTTAGTTTGTTATTATAGCTGGTTGCTCTTTCTGTATGAGTCTGTGCACTCTATCTCTTTTTGCATTATTGAAGTTAAAATCATTCTTGTGTCTGTTGTCTTTTTCTTTTATGTCACAATGAATTGTGGATGTAGTCATTAAGACGTCAGGCTTATAGATTATTAAACCTGATACGGGATTCTAGTTGTATCTCTCTCCTATCGATATCTTATAGGTTGTTGGGGATCATAACGATGTTGTATTTGGTGGCCTAGTTGATGTACCTTTAATGGCAACTATATCAGGCAATCATTTGGCTGCAGTAACGACCTCTCAGTTGTAGTAACGACCAACTACAGTAACTACCTGCTGTAGTAATGATATGCTGCAGTAACAAGTTCTCAGCTACAGTAATGACCTGCTGCAGTAACGACCTGTAGTAACGATAATTCGAATAGTAACAACCTGTAGTAATGACCTGCTGCAGTAACGAGTTCTCAGCTACAGTAATGACCTGCACTAGTAATGACCTGCAGTAACGAGCTGCAGCAGTAACGATAATTCAAACAATAAAGACCTACTGCAGTAACGATCTGCTACAGTAACGAGTTGTCAGGTGCAGTAATGACCTGCTGTAGTAACGAGCTGCAGCAGTAACGATAATTTAAACAATAATGACCTGCAGCAACGACATGCAGTAACGAGCTGCAGCAGTAATGAGTGCTAAAAATAAGAATATTCTTTAGTGTTGTGGATAATTCAAACATTTCTTACCTTTGGTCAATTTTGTGTGGAGTTTTCTAAATAAGGGAGTAGCGTTGATATAATTAGTTTTCTAATAGGAGAACAAAAAAACTCATGTCAACCAGCCTTAACTGTTGATACTACAATATCAAGTTATTGGTTTAATTGGAAGGTTATGCTTTTCTCCATTTGGATTTTAGCTTCAATGGTTTTTGCATCCATTCTCATAACAATATACGAAGGTCACCACGATTCGAGAAATAGGAGCAGAGAATAGCAGAAAGATCCCCCTGGACTCTTGTATGATAATGAATTTTGGAAACCATGCCTTAAAAATATACATCCTAGTTGCTTATTGACTATAAAATCTAGCAGACACAGCTTTTCCATAATAACTTTGTCTTATTGCACCTATAGCCTCTTAGTCTTGTAGCCAATGTCCTGATTTTTCTCATGTAACCTCCTTGTAATTGAAATTTTCCTTCTGCCCAAATTTCTTGGTATTGTATACCTGTGTAATTTCTCGTAATCTGCCGAATATTGATCCTACCATATGCACCTTGATAGGACCATTTAAGATCTGATGCACTATTGCTTCCAATGCTTGTGAAATTACATTGATGATTCTTATTGTTTTTAATCTGCCTATTTCTGTTGCTTCGTGTTATCATATTTTACCCATGTTTGTTTCCTTTTTGAGCTCCATTCTACTGAACTATACTGTAAGTCGAGCAACTTCTGAAAATATCCATGCCCAAGTGTGATGTTTGTGCATTCGATTCCTTTATTACTGATGGACAAATTAAATCCCTCCCAAAGCTTCTCTAATTAATTTTCTTTTTATATTGTTGTAGCCATGTTGATGTTGTTGGATAACACCTTGTGAATTTAGATTGCTTTTGGGGTAAGCGATTTAACTATTGCTCATATAAAATTATATATGTTATTTTACCAATAGTTATTTATTATTTTAAATTTTTTTGTGCTTACAGGTTTTGAAGATTGAAGCTACAAGTTAAGATGCAAGTTAGAGGATGCACAAGCTATTATTATTTTGCTAAAAGTGTTATGCAAAATTTGATATCATAGTCTACCTCAGGATGTTAGCTACATTTCTTTTTGTTGAGGTGTTGAGGAAACATTGAAAGTAACATCATCATGGGATATGAAATTGATATATTATCTTTTTACATCTGGATTTTTCAATACCTATTTGATATTTATTGATAAAAATTACTTTTGTTGCATTGAGCTTTTAGGACTACTCATGGTTATTAATAGACCATGAATATTTTGCTAAATTACAAAATTATTTTAAATAGGGACGTCGTCTCTAAAAGTAATCTAGGACCAATTAAATATTGGTCGCGAAAATTATTCAACGACCAAATGTGTTGTCAATCTCTAATAGATAATTTAGGACCAGTTGGCGTTGGTCGATAAAAAGATTTAACGACAGGAATATATATATATATATATATATATATATATATATATATATATATATATATATATATATTTTATCATCTATTAGGGACGAGAAATGTAGTCTCTAAATGTTATTCGAGACCAGGTTTTATGTTCGTCTCTAAAATGAAATTTAGGACCAGATACAGTTGGTCGTTAGAGGAGATTTTGCAACGAGAATAGCTTTTTTTCTATCGCCTACTAGTGACGAGAAATGTGGTCTTTAAAATTATTCTAAGACCAGTTTTCTTGTTCATCGCTAAATTGTTTTAACCACCAGGTGTTAAGACCCACTGTTATTGACATTTAGCCATGGAGGCTATTACGACGGGTTACGACTGGCCTTTTCCCTTCGTAATTAACCTTTTTAGGACCAGATTTTTACTTTTAGGGACCAGATTTTGCTTCCTTAAAGGCCGTTTTTCTTGTAGTGGTCCTAAAACATGCTATAACTCTATCATGACACGTCCTTACCTTCGCCATGCCCACGTCCTGTCATGTCCCGACACATCCTTTGGCCACGTTCTGCAACGTCCCGACATGTCCTAACCCGCGCCATAGCCATGCCCTGCTATGTCCTGCGACGTCCTAACATGTCCTGAAATATGCCATGGCCATGTCATGAATGTCCTAACCGTTGAAATGCCCAAATCCTTCCACATCCTATAATGTCCTGACACGTTCTAACAGGTGCCATGGCCATGACCCGCTATATCGTGCGACGTCCTAACACGTCCTGAAATGTGTTAGGGCCATATCCTGACACGTCCTGACCCATGCCATACCCACGTCCTTCCATGTACTGACATGTCCTGTGGTCACATCTTGCAACATCCTAACACGTCCTGACTTATGCCATAGCTATGCCCTGCTATGTCCTGTGATGTCCTGACACATGCAATGGCTATGTGCTGACAAATCGTGACTCCTTCCATGCCAACGTCCTGTCATATCCAGACACGTACTGTGGCCACGTCCTGCGATGTCCTAACACATCCTGACCCATGCCATGGCCACGCCCTGCCATATCTTGCGACGTCCTGATACGTCCTAAAATGTGTTATGGTCATGTCCTAACACGTCCTGACCCATGCCATGCACATGTCTTGCCATGTCTTACAACATCCAAACAGGTCTTGTGGCCACATCCTGCAATGTCCTGACACATCCTAAGCCGTGACATGGCCACGCCCTGCCATGCCTTGCAACATCCTGACACGTCCTGAAACATGCCATGGCCATGTCCTCACACATCCTGACATGTGCCACGCCCATGTTCTGCCATGTGCTGACACATCATGTGGCCAGGTCCTACGACGTCCTAACACGTGTTGACCCGTGCCATGGCCATGCCCTACCATGTTTTGCAACGTCCTAACACGTTGTTAAACGTGGCATGGCCATGTCCTCACACGTCCTAACTCGTGACATGCGCATGTCCTGCCATGTCCTACAACGTCCTGGCATATCCTGTGGCCATGTCCTACAATGTCGACACACATCTTGTGGCCATTTCCTGCAATGTCCTCACACGTCACTACCCATGCCATGGCCACGCCTTGCCATGTCCTACGATATCCTGACCCATGGCATGCCCATGTCCAGCCATCTCCTGACATATCCTGTGCCAACGTCCTGCAATGTTCTGCGACATACTAACACGTCCTAAAATGTGCCATGCCATGTCCTGACACGTCCTGACCCATGCCATGCCCCCGTCCTACCGTGTCCTGACATGTCCTACGGTCACATCCTACGACGTCCTAACACGTACTGACCTGTGCCATGGCCACGCTCTACATTGTCCTGTGATGTCCTGATACGTCCTAACACATACCATGGCCTTATGCTGACACGTCCTGACCTGTGCTATACCCACATCCTGTCATGTCCTAACACGGCCTGTGGCCACATCCCACAACATCCTAATACGTCATGACCCACTTTATGGCCATGTCTTGACACATCCCGACCCTTGCCATGCTCACGTAGTGCCATATCCTACAATGTCCTAACATAACTTGTAGCCACATCCTGCAACATCCTGACCCGTGGCTTTTTCATGCCCTGCCATATCCTGTGACATCCTGTCATGTCCTGAAACGTGCCATGGCTATGTCCTAACACATCCTGACCCATGCCATGCCCACTTTCATCCATGTCCTGACACGTCTTTTGTCCACATCCTGCGATGTCTTGACACGTCTTGGACCATGCCATGGCTACGCCCTGCCATATCTTATGACGTCCTAACACATCCTAAAAGATGCCATGGCCATGTTCTAACACGTTCTGACCCATGACATACCCACGTCCTACCATGTCCTGCGACGTCTTGACATATCCTATGGCAACGTCTGACCCATGACATGCCCACATCCTACCATGTCCTGTTACGTCCTGACATATCCTATGGCAACGTCCTACAACATCCTAACACGTCCTAACCTGTGCAATGGCCATGTCTTGACACATCTTGACCCGTGTCGTGCCCACATCCTTCCAAGTCATGCAACATCCTGACATGTCTTGACACGTGCCTTGGCCACGCCCTACTATGTCCAGCGATATCCTGACATGTGCTATTGCCACGTCCTATGATAATAGGTGAATTTGACTATATTTACGCCCTAAATAATCACACTTTATTGTTGTGTTGATATTGTTTATAATGACAAAATGCTTTTATTAGTCTTTTTAGTGTGTTATAGGTACACCTGAGCTAATGAATATAAAAGGAGCAGTTTTGGAGTCATAAGATGGTGAAAAGGCCAAGTGTGGAACAAGTTAGAAATTTGTGATGAAAAATGACTTGAAGAATCCGCAGCACTATTCAACTATGGTATAACCACGGCCGCGGTAAAACCGTGGTAGAAGAGGTCCGCGAAACTTTGTAAAATTAGAGAGCTTGATCCACCGCGATCCAACCGCGAGCACGGTCGGACCGCGGTGGAGCCGAAATTTTGAAGGTTAAAATTGTCCAAATGTGCATTTTGTAACCTAAACCCAATATTTAATATTAGCATTCGCCCAAGAGAGGAAAGTATTATATTATTGACTACTTTTGCAAGTAAACTAGTAAGAGAGAACTCTTTCAACATCTTTCTTTCTTTTACATTGAATCTTTAATTATGAATTCAATTATCTATCTTTTTTCTTTGATTATGAGTAGCTAAATCATTATTTAAGGTTTTGATGGAACCTATTGAGTGATGAACTTCTAGGTTATGTGATTACAAATTCTTAGCTAGATTTCTATTTGTTCAACTTCGTTCTTGTTGTAGTTAATTGATAGGATCCTCAATTAGTTGCTCTTATTTTTTGTGCATAACTTGGAAAAGATTGCATATTTAGGTAATTGCTGAAAAACGCCACACCTAGATTATTGGAGGAATCTATAATTGTAGGCGTAAAGGTGGGTTTGGGAATAAGGAAACCTTGGGTGCAATCTAAAGTGAACCATTCAAATTAAAGCTAGCTAGGGTAGCTCGGGAGAGTACACTAGTAAATTGATGCAGTTGCTCGGGAGAGAATAATGGTAAAAATAGCGTTCATGATTGATAGAATAATATTGATAATTTGTATGAGCATAAACAGAAGGGATTCCATCAATAGGGGAAATCAATACCTTAGTCTTTGTCTTCATTCTTTACACAACATTCCATTCTTTCTTTCAAGTCTTTAGTTTCTTGCAAAAGTTAGTTAGTAGAAAACATTACACAAAATTATATTCAAAAGTTTGGGAAGATGCTTCAGAAGTGTTATTGGATTTTGAAAGTTGCAGTTGATAGGTTAATTCCCTGTAGGATCGACTCTGGACATAATTGATCGGATTATATTCTCTACAACCGTTATTTGGGTGTGAATAAATTTTGGCACCGTTACCGGGGAATTAATGGAATTATCAATTGCCATTAACAGAACTACACGATTGTTGTGTAGTCAGGTTCTTTCTACACACTTCAAATTGAAAATTTTGACGGTTGTTGAATTGGGTGCTCTGGTGCATGCCTAGGAAATCTGCAAGGACTGGATTACTAATTGAAGGACTCTCAGACCCAAAGCAAACTTTCCAGGCACGTAACAATGCAATAAGACAACTTCAGCAATCTCAGTAACCACTGAAACTCAATTTCGATATGGGAGACGTGAACGACCCAAATTAGCACGCTCGGTTGAACGTACAGGAGGCACAGGAGGCACATGAAGGTGCTTTGCTCGATTAGGCATAACCACCTGCTGATAGTTTGGCAACTGCCATTATTGTGCCAGCCATTAGAGCTGAGTCATTCCAGATTACTAATAACATGCTACACTTGTTGAAAAACAAGGGAGTATTTTCTAAGCCTCGGGTTGAAGATCCATAGGAATGCCTGAAGAACTTTCTTTCTATATACAAGACGTAGAAGAACCCAAATGTGTCACCTGAAGCCATCAGGCTATTGCTATTTCCATTCTCAGTTACAAGGGCTGCACAAGTATGGCTAAACTCACTCCCCATAAACACTATAGCAACATGGGATGAGTTAGTCAAGCAATTCCACAACTAGTTTCATCCACTTAACAATACAACTCAGCAAATTGATGGGATTGTGAGCTTCAAGTAGATACCGATGGAGACATTGCATGAAACTTAGGGCAGATCTAAAGGTATGCTGGTTATGTGTCCTCACCATGGGGTTCCCAAACAGATGTTGGGTCAAAGGTTCTACATAGGGCTTTCAGACTGCTTGAAGAATATAGTAGATGCCTCGGTAGGTGGGGCATTTCTGAGCAAGACCTAGAGAGAAGGCCAGAATTTGCTAGACAAGATGGCTCAAAACTCTGGATGGATGACCAGCAATGCTCCTATCACTCCACTGGTATACTCTGTACCTCTGAATCCTTCTAACACTATGAAGGAGAACATGGCTAATTTATTGACACAAATAAGCATCCTGATGAAGAAGGTTGAAAAATCTAGGTCAAGCAGTAGGTTCACATTGTAGACACAACCAATGGTGGTTTATGCACATGTTGCATTAGCCAACCCATATGTAATCCATGGGCAGCAGACCAAGAACATCATCACCAGCATGAGACATGAACTATGTGTGTAATTATGGAGGGCAGCAACAGGTTTACCAGAGTTGGGGTCAGCAGGCTCCACAGCAGTACAGGCCTCCTCAGCCACAATATAATGCAGCAAGTATGAGGCCGCCAAACAACATGGCTCCGTATCCTAGACCTCAAAATTTCAACAATAGGCAGTAGGGGTATCATCCACCTCCACCATAGCATAGGGGTAGACATGATGATGGGTTCGCAAGGTTGGAATCTATGATGCAACAGGTAATTGGGTCAGATGCCAAAACCAATGAGAGGATAGATGCACATGATGCAGCTATCAAGAATATTGAAGTATAGGTGGGCCAGATTGCTATGTAACTTAACAATCGTCCTCAAGGGACAATGCCTGCAGATACAGAAACAAACCCAAAGGATCAAATCCCAAAGCAGCTGATGGCAGTTAATCTGAGAAGCGGTAGATATCTTGATGCTGAGCAGGATAGAGATTGAGGCAATTTGCAGGCTGAGACACTCACTCCAGTACCCATTCAACTGAATGAGTCCACCGGGTTTAATAAAGTTACAGTCCAGCTAGTAGCTGAAAATAATGATGTGCAGTAGGGAATAGAGAAAGCAGCTGATCTGGTAAAATAGCCGATTGTGGAATAGGTTATAGAGAAAGAAAAATCTCAAGTGATTGGGAAGAAGAGGCCTCCATCACCATTTCTCAAAAGGTTGGCCAAGCACCAGAAAGTGGAGCAATACAAGAGATTCTTCGAGATGCTCAAGCAAATCCAAGTAAACATTCCATTAATTGAAGCTTTGAAAGAGGTGCCTGGGTATGCTAAGATGATGAAAGATTTGATGTCGCGAAAATTTGATTTTGAAGACTTGGTCATCGTGACTCTTACACAGACATGTTGTGCAGCGGTCTTTAGACCCATAGCTGAGAAACTATCTGACCCAGGTATCTTCACTATTCCATGAACTATAGGAAACTTTGCCAGTGCTAAGGCATTATGTGATTTGGGGGCTAGCATAAATCTTATGCACTTGGTGATCTATAAGAGGCTAGGCACCGAGAGAGACATGCCTACATCTATGTTAATACAGCTTGTTGACAGGACGGTTAAGCGTCCATTCGGTATACTGGATGATGTGCTCATTCAAGTGGGGAAGTTTGTGTTTCCCGCCGATTTTGTGATTCTGGACTTCAAGGTGGACGAGGAGATTCCTATAATCTTAGGAAGACCATTCCTAGCCACAGGGAGGGCATTGATTGATTATGAGACCAGGGAGCTCAAGATGAGGCTGATTGATGAGAAGATCATATTCAATATATAAAAATGCATGAGGCGCCCTAGTGAGTCCGCGAATTGCTCTCTCATAGATGTAGTAGATGTGATAGTGGATACAGATGATGCAGAATTGACAGCTAAAGATCCACTCCAAGCATGCCTGATGAACTTAGAAGAGGTAAATGGTGAAAGCCTGGCAGAGTGGGTGCTATGGCAAGGGGTTTTCGGATAGAGAGTTGTTGTTTGAACCTCTACACTTAAAAAACAGAGAGACCCCTCCAGTAAAACCATCCATTGAGGAGCCACCAAAGCTTGAACTTAAGCCACTACTAGCCCATCTCAAGTATGAATTTCTAGGCCCTAACTCCACTTTACCTTTTATTATCTCATCTGGTTTGCTAGATGTGCAGGCTCAAAAGCTATTACAGGTACTCAAGGAATGTAAAACTGCCATTGGTTGAACCATGACAAACATAAAGGGGATTAGCCCCGTATACTGCATGCAAAAGATTCTCCTTGAAGAGGGACACAAACCCTCCAGGAATATGAAGGATATGGTGAAAAAGAAAGTGAAAATGTTGCTAGACATGTGGTAGGTCCCAGGTAAGTTTTCTCACCCTTCTGTGATGTACATTGATTATTATGCCATGAGGACATGTCATGATCTTAAGTGTGGGGTGGGAGACTTATCTTGTATTGTATGTTGCACATAGTAGATTTAGTTGTAAATTATATTAGCTGGCTTGGCCCGATGATGGACACTTGGTGATGGGTTTCTTAAGGGTCTAAGTCGGAATAAAAACACAAAAAAAATAAAAAATTTGAAAAATCCAAGAATATGAGTAGAGGGCTCTTCCTGATCACGGACTATTTTGACAAGTACTCTTGAGGGAAGTAGTCCATGTAGGAATTTGTCTTTCTTTTCTTTTCTTTTTCTAGGTAGTGTATCACATCCCCTTGGTTTTTCTTTTGATCAAGGTTCTTTTCCAAGGGTTTTTCTTGAACCGGGTTAGGTAGATTTTTCTTTTTTAGGATTAAAGGGTAAAGGTTAACTTGTAACCCCAAGTATGCACATTAGCAAAACTAAAATGAACCTGAGACTGTATTATCTAAGCTTGACTTTAGATTCTAGGATATGCCTTAAATTGCACAATACAACTTGCTTGCACGTTGATAGGACTCTGTAGATGAACCTGATTCTAAATGAGTTGCATGCTAAGTGTGTGTGAGCTTTTACCTACATTATATGTTTTTACATGATACCTAGAACTTTCCCTGTGTGTGTGCAAAGCGAAATAGAAGTTGTTTGGTTATAGTGATGATATA